>VDFB02075321.1:210851914-211099414 GCA_007258455.2 Sequoia sempervirens | reverse complement strand
TAAAACAAAGAAGAAGATTACACAAGAAAAGAACCTAGAATACCTCGATTGATTGGGCAAAGAGTTGATGTCGGTTCTAAGTTCCAAGCTGTAGTTTTCCAATTCTCCAAAAGCCCCAACAACCTCTCAAGTAATCCAATTCAAGAACCCCCTAGAAAATATTTCAAGAACTATAGAAACAACTCCAAGAACAAGAAAACTCTCGGAAACAGAATGCAAGATTAGTTTTCCAGCAATTAACAAAAAGCCCCCTTTTCTTTTGCAAAATAACCAATTTATTCATTACTTTCCCCCATCTGTATGTTCAGCATCGACTTCTTTAAAATTAATTATTTTATTTTATTTTTCCTCACTACTCACAACTGCCACTAATTATCTTTATCTTTTATAATTTACCATACTTTAATATTTGCACACAATAGAACAAACAATTAAAATATTTAGTTTATTAATTTAATCTTCCATATAGTTTGTTTGCACAATCACATAAATTTAATATATTCATTTAAATATTTCTTTGTAAACCAAAAATTTTAATTTATTAAAATCAAATAAATACTTTAATAATATTCTATTTAATTAGTACTTCGATTTTATAAAAGCTTTTATTTTAATTACTCCAAGCCTTTTAATTTCGATAATCTTTTTTTCAACGTAATAATCCAACAAAAGCACTAATCATGTACATTACTCGAATGAACATACTGTCAAGCAATACCAGACCGCAAAGCGAAACGAATGGAAAAATGACAACAACATTGACGGACCAACATGAACTGACCTTACAGACAGGGTGTGACAAATGGATACTCATCCTCGACAAGGATTATGGCTCAACGTGGGACCCAATGCTATCTCCAAATCAATAACGCCCATTGGGATTAAGGCACACTCAAACCTGGCAATTCAGGTGGAGTCAATGCTTGGTACCTACAACCTGCAGCAAACCACACAGTCGAGCATGTACATAGACAACCAAGCAAACACAACGTGAAGGAAAAATCATAGTGTCGCAGGGCACTCGCAAGTGAGTGATACAACCTTGTTCCCCTTCACCAATACATCAACACACAATAATCAGATATCAAATCATGATAAGAACATACATCTAATAATCACATAATTATCATCTCAATAATAGCCTGCATAATCAATTAAATGAATCTACTACGCATGGTATAAGCATAAACATCAATGATAAATGTGTCATCAAGTAACATCATAATTGTGCATCAAAGTATCATAATATCAAGTATCATCAAACAGTATGATAATGTCCAAATACACCCAAGTCATTGTCAAAAACAATAAAGCAAACTGAGGGGCACTACATTCTCCCCCCTAGGACTAGGCTTACTCCTGGAAGCCTACAAATAGATATGGGTATAACTCTCTCATCCTAGAAGCATCCTCCCATGTAGCAGAAGACTCGTCATTCGGATCCCACTGGACCCTAACCTACTCAATGTCTCATCCCCTGAGTGTGAGTCTCCTATGCTATATGACACCCATGGGCTCCAAAGCCAGTTGCTCGTCCTCTACCTGTAAGGCATTCCAATCAAGTACATGAGATATGCCTGGATAATAGGGTCTGAGAACTGAAACATGAAACACGTCATGAATGCACGAGAGACTGGGTGGAAAAGCAAGACAGTATGCAATAAGACCTATCCTCTCCAAGATCTTGAAAGGCCCAACAAAGCATGGTGCGAGCTTAGAGCCTTTTCCATAACGGATCGGACTCTTTCGCGGACGCACCTGCAAGAATACATGGTCTCCAACTGAGAACTCACGGTCCACCTTATGAGAATCAGCATATTTATTTTATTTGTCCTGGGCTGCCACCAAATGCTCCCTAATGTGAAACACCTGTTGCTCCATCTCCTACAGCATCTCCAAACTAAGAACTTTGTCCTCCAAACGATCCCAACTCAACGGGGTCCAACGAGGACAACCATATAATTCCTGGAAAGGAGGCATGCTAATAGAATTGTGATAACTATTATTGTATGTGAACTCCATCAAATACAGGTAGTCCTCCCAATGAGACTATTGATCTATGACGTACATCTGAAGCATATCCTCCAGGATCTGGTTGAACCTCTCGGTCTTCCCATCAGTCTTTGGATGATAAACTGAACTAAATTTCAACTAAGTGCCCAATGCATGCTACAGGGACGTCCAAAGAGCTGAAGTAAACACTAGATCTCTATCTGAGATAATCCTGCGAGGAATATCGTGCAACCTTACAATGTCCTCCATGAAAACTCTGGACACTAATGAAGCATTGTATGCGGATCAAACAGGAGAGAAGTGTGTCATCTTCGTCAACCTGTCCACAGTGACCATAATGGCATCATGCCAACGGGAAGAAACAGGAAAACCAACAATAAAATCCAAGGAGATGATGTCTCATTTCCACTCCGAGTCCAGATGAGGCTATAAAAGGCCTGCAGGGTTGGTGTTCTTCCTTCACTCTCTGACACTCTAGACATCTTGACACAAAATCAGCAATATCTCTCCTCATGTTGGCCCAAAAGTACAAATGTCGAAGGTCTGCGTGCATCTTTTTGACACCTGGATGAGTTGAATAGGGTGCCTGATGCACCTATATCATGATCAAAGTATGAAGATATCCTGAGGAAGGAACATAAATACGACCCAAGTGCCACAAAAGGCCATCTAACTCAAGGGAATATTCTGCAAATCTGCCCTCTAAAACTTTGCTAGACTCCACCTCAAACCTCACCTCCTAATACCAACTATTTGAAGGAAGTGTTGAAAGGATCCAACTCCTCAATTCCACTCCAAGAGTCACTACCGAAATCTCATGTCTCCGCTGACTAAGAGCATCTGCAACCACATTCTCCTTTCCCTGAATGAATTTCACCTCAAATTCATACTCACATAGGAACTCCATCCATCGTCTTTGCCTCACATTCAGATTAGGTTGCGTGAAAATATATTGCAAACTATTGTGATCACTATGCAGCTCAAACCGATACCCCAAAAGAAAGTGCCTCCATCTCGTCAAAGCATGAACCACAACGGCTAACTCTAAATCATGTGTGGGGTAATTCAATTCGTGATCCTTTGAGTTTGTGAGACTCTTAGGAAATCATGTGACCATCCTGTATCAACACTACTCCTAAACCCTCCAAGGACGCATCTATACAAACCACAAAATCCCTAGTAGGATCAAGAACTACTAAGATAGGTGCACTGGTCAACCTCTCCTTAAGAGTCTAAAAAGTTTCCTGGCACTACTCTGACCAAATAAACTTCTTCCCTTTCCTCTAAAGAGAAGTGATGGGATGGGCTATCCTCAAAAACCCTTGTACAAACTAATGGTAGTAACCTACCAAACCCATGAAACTATGAACCTCTGCAACATTAGTGGGTGCAGGCCAATCAATGATAGCTTGGATCTTTGAAGGATCCAACGCAAAGCCCTCACCAGATATAACATGACCCAAATATTTCACCTCAGTCTAGAAGAACTCACATTTCGACAAATTTGCATACAATTGGTTCTCCCTCAAACACTGTAACACCTACCTCAAATGCTCCTCCATGGTCCTCGAATAGATTAAAATATCATCTAAAAACAACAAGACAAACCTATCAAGATAGGTGAAAAACACACCACTCATCAAACTCACGAACACAGACAGCGCATTCATCAACCTGAACGACACAACTATGAACTCATAGTGTTTGTAATGAGTACAAAATGTGGTCTTATGGATGTCTGCCTTGAAGATGCACAACTGATGTTATCCTGACTTAAGATCAATCTTTGAAAATACCCTAACACCCTTGATTTGATCAAATAGATCATCAATCCTCGACAATGGATACCTGTTTCTCACTGTCACCTTATTCAATTGTCAGTAATCAATACACAATCGAACGGACTCGTCCTTCTTCTTCACAAAAATCACCGGTGCTCCCCAAGCAGAGACACTAGGACGAATAAACCCCTTCACTAACAACTCCTCAAGCTGCAACCGGAGCTCCTTAAGCTCTTGAGTGGTCATCTGGTATGGAGCTCGTGAAATTGGCTTAGCTCCAAGTACAAGATATATCTTAAAATCAAGTCATGCTTAGGTGGCATCCCAGGAATCTCGCTAGGAAAGACATCTACATACTGTCTAAGGATGGGATAACTATTAAGAGACACCTCCTAGCTCTCTCCTAACTCCAAATCATTTATTGTCACCGCAAACAACTGACAACCCTGTCGCATACATCTCTTCAATAAATGATTTGGAGTTAGGAGAGAGCTAGGAGGTGTCACTTAATAGTTATCCCATCCTTAGACCTTAGCACCAGAGGCCAACTCGACCTGCCACCTATCATCCTACTTCGCTGCCACCAGTCCACATCATGCTACTACGAAAGGAGAAATAAAAGAATCTGAAGCACCTAAATCAAAGAGAATAGAGACTCTACTGTCTTGTAACACACCTATAGTCTCAACCACTTTACCCTAGTGCTTGACCTGGTGGTTTTCAATTGTTGCAAAAACTCTATGTGATTTTCCTGCATCTCCTACTGTCAACTTTGAAGTGGTCGGCCTCTGACTAAATCCAAATGTGCCCTTCTGAGGACATTGTCTAGTAATGTGACCCTATTGGCTGCAAGAGAAGCACCTTGTACCTTTTCCAAAACCTCTACCACCTAGAGGTGCACTAGACTGTTGAACACTGCCCCTATTAACTATAGACTGTGAACTCTAGGTTGGTTGATCAAAGCAATAGCACTTATTTCACCTCCAATTTTGGTCTCTCCCAGACTAAAACCTATCACCCTATCGAGACTGAGAGTTCTTATGTTTTGATTGAGAGTGTTGCTGCTACTCCTGACCACCCTTAGTGGGTGCATGGTGACTCCTAGAAGGACCTACTGACTAAGTCTAGCCACCTCAAGAACTGAAACCTACTAGAGGTGCACTACCAATTTGTACACCCGTCTGACCACCTAAAGCCATAGCCAAATTCCTCAACTATCTAAGCCTTCTCTACAACTACCTCCATGGTTTTCGGCTCAAACACGCGAACACCCCCACTGATATGGGCATTCAAGCCCCTAATAAAGTGTTGTACTAACATACCCTCATCATCTCTTATGCCAACATACTGCTTAATCTCATAAAATCTTCGCTCATACTACTCAACTGACATCGCCATCTGTCATAGCTTGTGGAACTCATCCACACGATGTTGTCACCAATTATCAAACAAGAACCAAGCTCTGAATCTCTCTAAGAACATCTCCCATGATATTGAATCTATATCCAAATGAAGCTTCTACTCCTCCAAACGCCACCATGTGGAAGCAAAACCTCGAAGATGCATGATAGTGCACCTAGCCTTGGTGTTGCTACCATATGGATGCATAGCGAAACACCAGTTCAGATCAATTAACCAGGTCTCTACCTCCAAACCACTACCAGTCCCATCAAAAGTAGGAGGACATGCTCGTAAAAGGTCCCTCATATGTCTAGCTAATATAGCCTCCTGCTTAATTGCAATCTCTCTCCTCTTGGGAGACCTCTCTCTCTCTCTAACCACCAACTTTTCACCCTCTTGTCTTGGAGCAAGATGGGCAAGAACCTCCTCAAGTAAGTGACACAAATGTGCACCCTCCAACCCTAGCTGATCTGGATTCTGACCTCCACCTCCCTGATTGTTCTGGGAACTCTGTTGTTCCTCACAATTAGACTCGTGGGAACTCTAGGGAGGGGAGTCCTGATGGTTAGCCCCATGGCCACCACCGTGACCTCTACCGCACCCTCAACCTCAAACCTGAACTCTAGGCATTGTCTTACACAGACACCACCAAGGAAAAGTTCAGGCTATTAGACAAGGTCAACAAGGGAAAACGTAAACTTCATAATCGAAACAACTAAGACAACATAATAGGATCTTGTATATACCCAGAGCACCTAGTGTGAGAGCTTGGGCTCTAATACCATGTGTAACGCCCCACTACAAAACCCTAGAGGACTTTACACTAAACACCTAAAAATGGACCCAAAAAAAAAAAAAATTTAAAGTACAATATTCACACAATTGCAAATGAAATGTTGACTTAAATTCTAACTTAAGTCCTCTAAGGTTCGTGACTACGCTACTAGATTTTCCATTAACTAAATGAGCAAGAACTAAAAGTCTTTACATTTAATTAAATTCCATCTACAATATGAAAATACATTTAACCATCACATTTACAAGATCAACTAATATGAGATAACCATTACATGATCAATAGACATTATTTAGAATCAATCCAATTAACTAACATATATAAAAACCTATTTTACATTGTTCATTACAATAGAGAGTTTACAATTAATTACAATAACACATCATTACATCATTGTCTCCTTGAATGAGAGAGGAGAGTACATCAGAAGTATATATAGGATATAATATATTTGTGGAACAATACAAATACATGAATTGGAACAAGTGTTGAAATCTTCAAATCTAGGAGTAATCACCACGAACATGAACCAAGTAAGGGAACCCAATGGAGTACAAGGCACATTCCACCCGACCATGTGGAACCCTAAGGTCCACCCCCCATGCTAGGAGATAGCATTAAGGTCCCACTGCAATCAGTCAAGAGACAATAGACAACACAAAGGCTAGCATGGCATCAATCATCAAGTACAGTACAACATCAAATGACACTAACACCACTTCCAGAGGCACACAACATCAAATGGGAACAAGAGACAAGGGAATACTAGGTTTCCATAGGAGGAGTATCATCATATAGTTTGCTATGGGTTACCCAGGCAAATCTTCCTAGGCCCCGACCTCCATCCTAGGCTACCTTGGTAGCCTCTACCGATCTCTGAACCCCATACAACCCTATGTGGAATCAACATACATCTCATGAGGATGAGGCAGTTGGTCTTCCCCCATTCTAGGCCTTCTCAACTCATAACAAGCCTAAACAAGAACTTGAGACATGAGTGAGACATTCACTTATCTTGGTAAGTGAGATTACTACCCAACCCCCTAGTTCATTTTAGGTTATCACTTAATTACAAAAATCCCACGTGGGTTACCCTAGTGCCACTTTGTGCGTTGACCCTCATTGAGAGCCACTTCCCTACTAGCAACTAGGAGATCCAATGAAATCAAAAGAGCAAAGCCAACTTGCACAATCATAAAATCTCAGTAACATATACAACAAGGCAAGGCATAACCCTTCCTACACACAAGTTCAACCACATTGGTGAATATATTGTGTAAGTCTAAAGATCATCATTATACCCATTTAATACAAAAAAATCATCTCAAAGGATTATCTAAAAAATTCCATCAAGAAAACAATTTCCCCCTACCCTCTAGAAGACTCCTAATATCCACTTCACAAGATGACTTAACATTTGAACAAAACCCACAATCATTACTAAATCAGTAATCATTCACTTGTTTCATATTAACAATTCAAAACCATAAGAGAACATGGAGTCTAAAATGGGTTTACGAGATACTCATTTCATGTTTACTAATTGATCATCTAAATCAAAGGTAATCTATTTCTATATACACTTTTCGTTTATCTAATTATAATTATATCAATCATTTCCAAAATCAAATATTTTTTGTTCATACATTTTATAGCCATGATCGAATAGTAATAGGGACAGTAATTCTCTCTCTAGAGATTCACATATACATATATATACTCTATATATATATAGACACTTTATATATATATAGGTATTTTATTAAGACAAACTTCTTTTTTTAAAGACAGAATACATAAACTAAGTGTACAAACATCAATAAATATACTTATATACAAATGTATATACATATATATACATATATATATATATATATATATACCTGTAGATTTTACCACATTTGAATTTTATAAGGTTTTTGTATGCAAAATATATCAGCCACAGAATAAGGAAGCAACCCCAAACGAACATAGAGACCATTATATATATAAATTCTCAAATCGCTACACATACATGCGTAAGGTGTTGGGGAATTAATTGAATTTTGCACAGGAGTTGGAATTAATGATATTCGAACTACAGTTCACACCAATTTCATTTACCATTGAGATGGCATGCTTAAATGATAGGTGAACTCACAGTTTTCACCAAATTCAACTGCTAGTTACATGGCATGCTAACAAAAGATAAATTTGCATGATTGAAGGATATAGGTAACGGGTTTAATTCCAAACTAAATAACATATGTGAGTTTTCTTCATCGAAAAAAAGAGATAATAAACCACACAACACAAAGCTTGATACGCCACCCAAGAATTCAATACATTCAAGAAAAATCGGCTGATAAGATTGGGTCGGCACTTGGAGAGGGAGACGTAGGGGAAAGCACTCAATTCTCTTTAATGACCAACATTAATACTACTTATTGAGCCTACAACTGATTCCTATGAAATTCGATACTGATTTTATTGTATAATAAAGTCCAACAAATTTGGAAAAAAATACGCCTATTTCATACACATTTCACTCAAAAACTTATACAAAATTTTAGTTGAATAGAGGAATAATGTTTGAGAATCAACTTGAATGGTTATTAAAGAAAGACGCCTTGATAAAGTATGGTTCGACCCAAATTTAATAAAATCCATTAAATTAATGACACCAATGAACAAATCAAGGAAAGATAAGTAGCTGACAAATGAAAGCAACAAGGTATTTCCAGATTCAATACTTTTCCCAATACTACGAAATAAGAGATTAGGAACATTTATTTGTTGCCATAGGGAAGAATATACAAAACAGAGACCAACTGAGATAATATGTGGAATACAAATATTACAGGTTAAGTATGAAGCTATTACTGGGAGAGTTGAATCGATTCCAGATAATGCATATATTCATTGTTTCCATTCAAACTCAATAATTGCAGTCATGTTTTGTTTCAAATGGAATTCGAGATCAATCATTTATTCTAAAACAAAGAAGAAGATTACAAGGAAAGAACCTGGAATAACTTGATTGATTGGGAAAAGAGTTGATGTCGGTTCTAGGTTCCAAGCTGCAATTTTCCAATTCTCCAAAAACCCCAACAACCTCTCCAGTAATCCAATTCAAGAACCCCCTAGAAAATATTTCAAGAACTAGAGAAACAACTCCAAGAACAAGAAAACTCCTGGAAATAGAATGCAAGATTAGTTTTCTAGCAAGTAACAAAAAGTCCCCTTTTCTCCTGCAAAATAACCAATTTATTCATTACTTTCCCCCATCAGTAGCAGCATCCACTTCTTTAAAATTAATTATTTTATTTTATTTTTCCCCACTACTCACAACTGCCACTAATTATCTTTATCTTTTATAATTTACCATACTTTAATATTTGCACAAAATAGAACAAACAATTAAAATATTTAGTTTATTAATTTAATCTTTCATATAGTTTGTTTGCACAATCACATCAATTTAACATATTCATTTAAATATTTCTTTTTAAACCAAAAATTTTAATTTATTAAAATCAAATAAATACTTTAATAATATTTTATTTAATTAATACTTCGATTTTATAAAAGCTTTTATTTAAATTACTCCAAGCCTTTTAATTTTGATAATCTTTATTTCAACGTAATAATCAAAAAAAAGCACTAATCATGTACATTACTCGAATGAACATGTTGTCAAGCAATACTAGACCGCAAAGTGAAACGAAAGGAAAAATGACAACAGCATTGATGAACCAACACGAACTGACCTTACAGATAAGGTGTGACAAGTGGATACTCATCCTTGACAAGGATGATGGCTCAACGTGGGGACCCAATGTTATCTCCAAATCAACAACCTCCATTGGAATTAAGGCACGCTCAAACCTGGAAATTTAGGTGGAGTCGATGCCTAGTACCTGCAACCTACAACAAACCACACAGTCAAGCATGTACATAGACAACAAAGAAAACACACCATGACGAAAAAATTGCAACATCGCAGTGCACTCGCAAGCAAGTGATACGACCCTTTTCCCCTTCACCAATACATCAACACACAATAATCAGATATCAAATCATGATAAGGACATACATCTAATAATCACATAATTCTCATCTCAATAATATCCCACATAATCAATTAAACGGATCTACTATGCATGGTACAAGCATAAACATTAGTGATAAATGTGTCATCAAGTAACATCATAACTATGCATCAAAGTATCATAATATCCAAGTATCATCAAACAGTATCATAAAGTCCAAATACACCCAAATCAATGTCAAAAACAATAAAGCAAACTGAGGGGCACTACACAGAGCCAAGTACTAATCACCTAGCAGTTGAAGACCTTTGATAGCCTACCATTCATTCACCAAGAATTGAAGCTCCTTTTTCAATGATAGAGGTTTTTGTTTCTTGTTATCACCATCTTCGGTAGGGGAGAGTTAGAAATTTCCACTTTCTTTCCCTTCTTTTTGTAATAGGCATCATCTGAAAGATCCTCTTTCCTTGATAATTCTTTAGTTCTTTTTGGAACACCTGGATGATGACAACAGTATTCTTCACCATCTCTTTGTTGCAGTCCACAGCCTCTTGTAAACTTTGAAGGGTTTTTTTCCTCATTATTCTACATGGTAGCCACCTCTTACCTAAGTTTGTTTCTCTCCTCTGAGGTACCAATAGCAGAATTGATCTCCTCAACCTTTGTCTCCAAATTAGCCAACTTCTCGAAAGTCTTAGTTAATCCAGATAGAAGGTTCCAATGACCAAAGTCCTCCACTTCACCTGGTCAATCTAATTTTTTATTGAACATAGGCATCTCCAAATTCTAGATCTTCATTTTAGCGATGATGAGTTGGGATAGCAGCCACTTCAAAATGTCATTTTGAATGTTTGTGGCTTCACTTATTTTGTTCATTTTCACCTGCATGGGAGCACAACTTGTGTAGACAGTTGCATCTGATTGAGAACCTTCAAGCTCCTAAACCTGGTTAACATTTTGGAGAGGGGAGTATGGGGTACTAGAGAGGGTGGTATTCAGAGGGGAGTTGGGCCCAAATAGCAGGAGAGATGTCCCTAGAAAGAGAGCTAGTGGTGGTGTCCTTAGGAGTGGGGGACCATGATTCATCAGAGTTGTTTGAAATGGAAATTTGTAGAGTGTTGACAAAAGTCACTTTTTTCTTTTTGGTTGGGGTGGGGTCCTCTAAAACAGGGGTTTTTTCCTTCAGAGTCCTAGAGAGGGTTAGACCTTGTAATTCTTTTTTAAAGGCTCGAGTTGAAAAAATTTCAGGGCATGAGGGGGAAGATCTAAAGGCTCTACAGTATTTTTGAGGACCAAGGTAGGGTTTTTCACCCTCAGAAGAGAGGCAATGGTAGGGGAAGGGTGTCATTATACCAATATAACCTATAAACAAGGCCTCAGTGCAAAGGAAATTGCTTCCATTTATCCTAAATAGTCTTAACCGATTGCTCAAGGGAAGAAAATATCCAAAAAGAAATTTTCATTTTGACATTGTAACGAAAATGGTTGAGCATAGAGAAGAGATGGGCAAGAAAGAATTTAAATCATCCTTCCAGAGTGGTGTACCTCATAAGAACCTCAGCCATCTTTTTCCAGACACCTAGAAGATCATCCCTATTGAACCCACTTTGAAGTCGGTTTACCTTCTCCCCTTTTTCAAGAAATTTTTCTATGTTCTTTTGATAGTGACCCTTCAGCTTTCTAGGAATGCAAGCACCGTCAAGGAGAGGCCAGTTGTCATAGAAATGAGCTCCATGGAGATAGTGAAAGAAAGATCCCTAGCTTCAACCTGCCCATCCTTCCATGAGTTTGTGAACTCCATGGTCAAGTTAGGGCCATGCCCTTTAATTTCCTTGATATAAGAGGCCAACTTCCCTCTCTAAAGGATGGTCCATAAATCTTTCATTCTTCCAAGTTTCACATGAAGAAGGTTCCTCCTAGACCAAATCCCACCCATCTTACTAGTCACTATTTCTAAAGGATGAGGGCTAGGAAGAACACTCTAGAAACATGAGTTGCATTTAGAAACCATAGGCGAAACTAACTTGTTAATAAAATTAGGTAGGATGAAATGGTTTAACTTCATGTAGCTTGAGACGTACCAACAATCATAAAGAACTCGAAGGGGGTTCAGATTAATCTCTATTGTAGTGTATTTTCTTCATTATTGATTAGCACTCTCACATTTCCCGAGATCATTAAATGATCCTCCCTTATTTTAATCTTTCCCACTAAATCTCCCATATTTTCCATCCCATCTGCCACCTTGTTCCCTTCATGGAACACGTAATAGAACTGACAATTCCCAATTTTCATTATTTCAAGGCGAGCCTTTGTGATAAGATCCTGCAAAGACTAGCATGGATTCGCTTTATCATTTAACACCATTATCATGTTACAAGAATCTCCCTCAAATGCCAAGTTGGAAATACCTTTGTGATTAGCAATTTTTATTATTTGGAAAGTAGCAACCACCTCAAAAAAACTGGAGGCTTTCCTTCCAAGATTGAAAACATAGACGATAACCACCTTCCCTCTATGATCTCATATAATGCCACCCCCACCTGCCTGACCCGAGTTCCCTTTAGCCGAGTCGTCAAAGTCTAGCTTAAGCCATCAAGGGTTGCGAGGGAGTATAAATGGAATAGTTAGTGATCCAAGGTCTAGATTGAATCTCAATGGACAACTCTTTAGATGATAGTTTATATGAAGTTGTAGGTATATGCAAAATTTTTATGAGACAGACAAGTGCAAAGAAAAAATAGATATAGAACTAAAACAATAAACATATTATTATTTATTTGTTTGTACTATACATGACATAATCCTAAGAAGGATGTATGATTTTTTTTACCTATTTATTACCTATCTTGATTGATTGACTAATGCTAAACTATGTATGTATGTATGTATGTATGTATGTATGTATGTATGTATGTACCTATGTACCTATGTACCTATGGTATGTATGTATGTATTTATGTATGTATATATGTATTTGTATGTGTGTGTATATGTATGTATGTAAATATATGTATATATGTGTATAAATATGCATACAAATAGATACACATACATATACACATACATATACACATATACCTATACATACATATGCCTATACATGCATATACATATATATGTATATATGTATATGTATATGTATATGTATATGTATGTGTATATACATATATACATATATATATGTACACACACATACATATATATGCATACATATACACATATTGTTATGTACCTAGGGATATGATATTATAATGTATTTAGGTGGATGGAGATTCCAACATGTGGTACACATCCTTTAAGTTGGTTATACTGAGTCATGTGAATAACTTGTGTAATTAATTATCAAGAGTTGAATAGGCCTTCATTAGGGTTATGCCTTCATTGCATTATTAGGAGGTATATAAAAAGGATGTGATTATGATTGTAAGATATGTAAGAAGTATGATATGTATTTGGGATCTCTTGGAGATATAGCGTGGAGTGGCTTCTTCCATATGGAGTATTGAATGGTGTTACCCTACCCCAAGGTTTACTCTATTTCAACATATATTGAATATTAGGATTTATTGGCCCACAAGCATCTCATGTATTGTGTGAGATCTATCTTTTGTAATATATTATTTTTATTATTATATTTTTGGATCTTATCAAGTGGTATCAAAGCATTGATTTAGGAAAAAGTGGATGAAACCCTAGTTTTTGAATATTCGCCTATAATTTTCAAAAGGCTATTTTTCAACAATTTTGTTACTAAAGTTGAAGGATCATAAAAGGAAGCTACAATCCAAAACTCAAGTTTTTATCTTTAGTATTTTTCAAGTTATTGTAGTTTTATGAATTTTCATAAATTCACCCTCTAGGCCACAAATCAAGGTATTTTTCTAAAAAAATTACATTTTTGGAAAGGGCATCAAAATTCATTAGGTGTATATTAATTTCATTTTTTACTTTGAGGTTGAATTAATCATTTATTGATCGAATCAAAGTTGGGTCAATTGGATTTGATAGAATGGTTATCTATTGCAAAAAAAAAAAATCCTAAGTCCTATTTTCAATGGAGGTTCCTAATTTTGATGGAAGTGGAGATGCATTGGAATGGTGGATCAAATATAAAATATCTTATCGTAAAAATATACCATGGAAAATAATTTTTTTGTGTTTATTAAGAGGTGAACCTGGCACATGGTATTTACCATTGAATGATGATATCCCTTCCTTGGATTAACTAGAAAAAAAATTCTTAGATAGATGGGCTCCAAAATAAGTAGATGAAGAAGAGAATGAAGAAAATACAGAAGAGGAGGAAGAAAATAAAGAAAAGGGAGAAGAGGAGAAAAAAAATAACTTGAAGAGGAAGAAGTAGAGAAATAAAAAGATGGAAAAGGAGGAGACTTAGAAGAAAAAGTAGATGATACATGTACATGCACTTTAGCTCCAAGGAAGGAGGATTCAATCCTTCAATTCCATGGATGCATTCAGAAGGAAAAGGTTAGTCTCTATAAATTATAGCAGCAAGTATAACTTCATCAACATGGAATTAGCTAAAAAGCTACCTGTGCAAGCAAAGAACATCAAGGAAAATTAAATATTAGTAATGGATATTCAAAATTTTGAAGATTTAGAGCTCTTTATGGATAAGTGTGTTTTGCATACAAACTTTCATGATTTGGATATGGATGGATTGGATATTGTTCTTGGTTATCCTTGGTTAGAATCTTTGGGAACAATAAATATCAATGTGCAAAAGAAGTTCATGAAGCTTTGATATAGAAGGAAAAAAATTACATTACAGGATATTACACATAAAGAAGTCCAAAGGAAAGTCAAGGAAGAGAAAATTCAATAATCTCATGAAGATTGTAATAATAAATTAGAGGGAAAAAAAGATGATTGAGATGTTGAGAAAAGTGAAGAGACAAATAATTCCACTAAGAAATCATTAAAAAAAATGGTAGGAAGTGGTGAAAGAAGGTTCCAATCATGGTAAAGGGTGCAATATATAGGAATCCACATCATTGTGAGAGGAATGAATCATGGAGGAAACCATCATGGATACATGATAGTATATGTAATCAATAAGGAAATTACTATAGACCTACATGGAATCAAAGGAACAATTACAAAAGACGGTGGTATGATAGAAGTAATGGTTGATCATGGAAGCAAAGGTCTTATTATGATAAGGGAATCAAAGGAGAGCAACACAATATGGCTCAAAGATGAGACCCAAGAATTGTCAAGAAATATACACAAGGATCAACTTTGGATGGTTGGATGATTGGTCATGGCATCATATTTGTAATAACTTACAATAATCATACTATTTGGTTTCTTCTCATGTTTCAAGGATGAAATATGTTGAGGGATGGTGTGTTATGTACCTAGAGATATATTATGTCGGTGTTTCAATTAGCACCTCTGGAGTGCTTATTGGAAACGGACAGCTATGCACAATGCGTGATGACTGCTCTTCAAATTATGGAGGGGAAGCTCCCTCTTGTTTGTTGATGTTTGCGTAAAAGTAAAATGAACTAAATGTACCTATCTTTTTTACTCAGCGGAAAGGACACAAGGGTGCATAAACACAATGCATTGTAGCTAAGGTTTTCTTTGCTTTCTGCATATCTTAACTACAACTGTAGATAGGGAAAAAATCAGCAGATTTAGTGTAATGAAAACACTAAACTAATTAAATCCTATCAAGCACAATAGAGTACGAAACAACACGAAAATCACAATAGGAAGCACAAATGCAAACCGATCTCCGCGCTAAATCGATTTATCCCCATTGCTCTTCTCCGCCTACATGAGAATGCGAGATTTTGAAGGGTTGACAATGGAGGAAGAATGTTGATTGCTCACTATTGCAGCGTAACGACTTGATATGATGACAAATGGAGAATGATAGAAATGGATGAAAGATTGAGGAATGATTTTGAGAGAATAAGGATGTCTGAAGATTTGATCCCAAATGGCTTGTGAAAGGTTTGATTTATAGATTTTCGATGTGGATAGAAATAAAATTTGATAAGATTGATAAGGATTTGATTTTTGTTTTATTTGATCAAAGAGGAAATAAAACAAGATAAGATAAGATTGTAAAAAGATAGAAGGATTCCATTTCCTGTTTTAAAGGAAATAAATCCTAAAAAAGATGAGAAGGATAATTGATGAATTATCTAATTAAATTAATTAATTAGATACACATGAGTTCAGATTTTGGAAAGAAAGCGAGAATTTCCTTTTTAGATTTTATTAATTAAATAAACATTTGATTTATTTAATTAATGTTGGATTTATTTAATTAACATCAGAAGAATGAATAGAAATGATTTAATTTAATTAAATTATTTAAATTATTTAATTAACATTAGAGGAATGGATGGAAATGATTTAATTTAATTAAATAATATAAATTATTTAATTAACATTAGAGGAATGGATGGAAATGATTTAATTTAATTAAATAATATAAATTATTTAATTAACATTAGAGGAATTGATGAAAATGATTTAGAAAGGGAATAAATGAAATTAGTCAAATAAATAAGATTTATTTAACTAATTAGATGATGGCATGGGTACCTAGTGGCAAAACATACTACAAGGTGTCTAAATGATGCGATGCTATGACAACGTATCATAAGAGGACAAATTTTTGATGTCTACATTTTGCCCCTCTTTGAGATGATGTTCGAGATGATGAGATTTGTGTCGAGTAACATCATTTCAAAGAAGTTAAGGTATGGATAGAGGAAAATGATATAAAGATAGGATGATGATGGAATGATGATGCCCCCTCGAGAGGATAGTCGGGTTGAACAAACACGGGTAGGCTCTCGAAATGAAATGATAAGGATAGACAGGATGATGCAAGATAGAAAGTGGATCAAGGAGATGAATGATACGTTATGTTGCAATGAAGGTGAGCAACCATGATGTTTGATATAGCACTAGACGTTATGCACCAAGATATAAGGACCAAGGTGACGATGTGTCTCGTGCCCCAACATAATACAACCTTGTCTAGACGTATGAGGAAGTAGACTTAGAGCATTAAAGTCCTAATGCACAAAAGGCATGATGTGACCTTAGATGCAAAGGATAGTGAAAAAAGTTACTCCAACATACACAAGATATGAATATTAGCTAGAATGATATGGATTTAATACAAATGCAAGATAAAAATGAAAACACACACAAGCAAGCAAGCAAGCATGCACAAATGATTCAAAAACAAACAAGGTATTGCCCCTGTCAAGCTATAAACCGTTGATTGATTGATTTTGATTGATGATGATAGTGTTTTCATTGCGGGGAATGATATATCCCTAGATCAACACAAGGATGACTGATAGTTGATTGATTGGTTGGTTGATTGAGTTTACGACAAGATTAGGATCAAGACCAAAGGATGTGATTGGATAATTTGACAAGATTGATTGACTTGATTGGTATGGATTAAGGATTGACTTGCATTTGGATTATTGCTTGGATTGATTTGATTGAGTTGATTGGATGCAATGGTTTTGATGAAGATGATTGATTTGGTTGAATGGTTGAATGATTGGATAGAAGAATTAATGTGATTGGAATGATTTTATTGCTTGGATTTTTGTTGGATATTTGATTTTTTTGTATTTTTGGGGATATTTTGATTTTTTTTGGTTTTGAAATGTTTTGATTTATTTTTTGGACTTTTGAAATGTTTTGATTTATTTTTTGGACTTTTGGAATGTTTTGATTTTTTTTGGACTTTTGGAATGTTTTGATTTTTTTGGACTTTTGGAATGTTTTGATTTTTTGTTTTTGAAATGTTTTGATTTTTTTTGGACTTTTGGAATGTTTTGATGTGTCAAAGAATGAAAATTTGAGTAGCCTTTGTGCTAGATACCAATGACAAGGGGAAAACCAAGTCTAGGTGCAAGGGTGGGTGAGGGGATAAGGGATAAAATGCTCATGATAGATGGATGGATGGTATGGATGTATGCATCATAAGAGAGCAAGGATGTGATCTCCAAAGACTAAGGCGCATAGGAATAACATGCCCCATTCTAGGTACAAGACTTAGGATTTTTCTAGACAAAGCTTATGATAATAGGATAATGATATGATTGGTTTAGATAGGATGAGGTATGTCAAGAGATACCCAAAACATGTTTCAACCTTTTCCCCTATATCTTCATCAAGATCAAAAGAAGAAGGGTGGGTGAATGGACTCGATATGATAGGTATGTATGAATAGACTCAATATGATGGCTAAAGATGGCAGGTAAGATGAAAAATGATATGACATGAAAATGATAGGTTGGATAGATAAGACATTGTGCCCCCAAGTGTAAGTGACATAGAAGATCAACCTACACATGATGCCTATTTGCTAGGTTTTCATCATGATACTTATCCAGGGCGCCTGTTTACCAGGTTTTCACTGTTGGACGAAGGGATTTCTCTTTAATTTTTATTTTTTTTTTAATTTTTTTTCTTTTTGAATTTTCTGGATAGGAGAAGGGGAATATGGATAGGAGGGACTCAAGTGTCTAGTTCCATGAAAGGTGGTAGTCCCACTAGGGATGGATGTCATCGCATGGACCATGTCAAATGTCATTATGCTCATAGATGTTGGTAAGGGATGACATGAAAGGGAGATGGAATAGGTAGATGATGGATTATGATGTGGATTATGGAGGACAATAATGGATTATGATACCGATTATGTAGGGAAGATGATAGGTATTATATGGGACTTATGGAAGGGATAAATGGGGAGGCTTAGCCAAAAGCATGGACCATAGGAAGATGATGGGGGAGATATGTAGGATAATGAGTGAAGGGTGGGGAGATGGAGGTATGTGGAATTGGTGTGAAATGGAAAGGAACCATGACCAATGGTTGCACACATTGTGATAAACGTTGAAGCTTTTGATGTGGATGGGGTGTAGGAAGCAATGGAGATGTTTTCTGAGGAGGTGGTGGATGAAGTGCCTTAGGTACCCACATAGACTTGATATTTGTATGATTTTTGTTTGGCTTGTGGGATGGAATATGATATTTTTGAATGGACTGTGCATTTTGGATGGGAGTAGATGGTTGGGATTTTTGTGATGTGGATGCCTCGTTTGACTTGATTTCTTTTTGCTTAGGTACCCAAACCATTTTAGTTTTGGCCTTTACTTTTGGAGGTATAGGCTTATATAGCCTTTTAGATGTACTTGGCTTTGATATTTTGCAATTGTATGCTAAGGCATTAGGACCATTATAATTTTTGACTTTATGTGTAGAGGCATCCAAATTTTTATTTTGGAATCCCTTGGGTTTGATGGAATGAGTGGAAGCTTTATGTTTAGACAATGTGTGCATTGATTGGTCATGATTAAGACATTTAGAGGATTTATGGATAAATGGATAAGAGGATTGAATGCTAGGGATATTAGGTGTTGGGAGTAATGGTGGCAAAGTTGATGGAGGGATATTAGGAGTTGGAAGTAATAGTGGCAAAGTTGATGGAGGGATATTAGGAGTTGGAAGTAATGGTGGCAAAGTTGATCGTGGAAGGTGTACGGTCACATGCTTTTGACATTTATAAGATGGTGGAGGAGGGATGGCAACATATGTTTTAGGTGTATGATAGGCTTCATGATGGAAAGTGGACTTAGGATGCATGGAGGAAGTACCAACATCTTTAGGTTGTTGTCCTTGGGGTGTATGTCCAAGGCCATAAGAGCATGGAGGGACTTTGACATGGATGGGCTCCAAAATACCTTGTTCATGAAGGTCTAGACCTTTACCTTGGTGGTTCATGTTTTGGAGTGTGCAATGGATAATGGGACTAGGTGTAGGTGGAACACTAGACACGAGTTCCCTATTAGATGGGGAAAATGACGCAAGGGAAGATAATGGTTTTTGTTGTTCTAAGGAGGAACATTCATGAATGAGGGTGGAAATACCAATAGGATATGATGGAAGACTTGCAATGGGGTCAATAGTGGGTGATGGAGGATCATTAGGATCTTTATTAGCATTGTGTTCACGTAGATCCAAGGTATTTGTTTGATCTTCTATGTGTGTTGGGGAGGCATATGTCTCATCATGGGAAGTGGATGTTTGTGTATCATGGATGGGTGAGGTGGAAAGCTCTTGACCATGGAATGCATAAAGTTGGCTAAGGGGATCATCATGGTCTTCTTGATCATAAAAGGGGTCTTGATCAAAGATGAAAGATTGATCAAGAATAGTATTAGGTGTGTTATGAATGGAATCATTGGGAGGGTGTTGATCTTTATGTGGATGAGGGGGTAATGTTTTCTCATGTTTAGGATTGTGTTCTTGACATACCTCATGACTTATTTTAATGGAGGTGGAAGGGGATTTCTCATGGAGAGACTTGTCATGTTCTTGATGGTCAACAACATAGGAGTGTGATAGAGGGTGACTTGGACTTACAAGGGGAGACTCTTGAATTGGATCAAGTGGTTGTGGATGACATGGTTGGCTTGAAGGACTTGGCATGATGTTTGATGACGCTTTTGTATGTTCAAGAATATGAGTTGGATGACATGGCAATGTTTGATTCCTTGCTAGTAGCCCTTGGGTCACATCCTTTGTAGATGTATGGGTGGAAGGTGTTGGCCTAGGTTTTTGGTTTTGATTGGATGATGGTATGATAAAGTTATAGGGTGCATGTGCTAGATTGGTATTCCCCTTGTCAATGGTTGCATTAGAACATGATGAAGTTTGACCATGTTGCAAGGTAGAACTTAAAGTCACATGTGTTTGTCGTGATGTGGCTTGATAGGTTGATGTGGCATTGACATACGAAGAAGTGGATGGATTAGATTGGTATGAGGTGGAAGCGAATGACACATTAGGTTGAGGTGGCATTGGTTGATAATAAATGGATAGGGAATGATGTTGTGGTTGTTGGGTTTGAAAAGTGGAAATGAATTGATTGGCTTGAGCTAGGAGGTGTTGGATTTGAGGTGATTTAATTTGTTGAAAATTTTGGAAGAGGGTTTGAAGGCTTTGTATGGTTTGGTGGTCTAGGGGTTGGGATATTTGGTGAAGTGTCTGAAGGAGGTTTCGAAGTTGGGATGCTAGGGATTTTTGTTTGAATGTGGGCATGGTGTCACACATGTGTGTAAGATCTTGCACATCAATTTGTTCCTCAAAGTATGTAACATCATTCATGTAATTATTAGCGGTGGTAGGAGAAGCCCCTCGAAGTCTGATTTTATGTTTTGGTTTTGTTTCATGATTTGAACTAGAGAAAGAGACTCCTTGAATTATGACTTCAGGCTTAGGTTTTGTCTCATGATTTGGCCTAGAGGGATAGCCCCCTTGGATTATGATTTTGGGATTTTGACAAGTGGCGACTAGGACTTTGTTGGTGATGGTGATGATGTGGAATGATTAGATTGGATGACTTGATTGATTAGGATGAAATGGGTAGGATGTGGCTAAGAAGAATGATTAGGATGAAAGTGATTGGATATGAATGTGTTGGAAGAACGTGCAGAGTGACTTGTCTTTATGTGTTTGGTGTTTAGTTTGATTTGGCAATGTTTAAATGAATGATCACACATGTACACACATAAATCACTCACGCAAGACACATAAGAAAGTTTGAATTTTGAAATCTGAATAATGTAATGATGATTATTAAACAAGCACACATGGAAGACACATCAACAAGCCCTATGACTAGTCAAGTGGGGTATGGCCAATTAGGTCTCAAGCTAGGCTACACAAGGCTGACTAAGGATAATTTGAAAGCAAAATCCTGCCAATAAGTTGGGAGAAAGGGGTAACCCACCCTTCACCTTCACTTCCCAAAGGTATAAAGTTCTTTGGGGCTTAGCTCAGAGTGACAAGACTTCAACTCCCAAAGGAGCGTGTCTTTGGATTCACACTCGGTTGAGGTCGTCCCTTGGAGGGATGTGTGCTCCAAGCAGGCCTCCTACGAAGGGTATGACAAAAGCAAACCAAGTGAGATGTTTTGGAGGACACACACACTTGATTCACACTCACAATGATTAATTTCCCTTAGATTAGAAATGAAATGTGTGTAAAACGGTTCAAGCACGTGTTCTTTTTAACCCCAAATCAAGATGTGTAGGAAGACAATGGTTAATTTTAGATCTGATCTTCGATATGTGATTGAAGACAAGATTTGTTTTAAGAAGCCAAATTGAAATGTGTGACAAACAAGATTAAGAGATTAAAGATGGAATGAGTGCACCTGGTTATTTTCAATTTCCAAATTTATTTTGTGACCGATCCAAATGTTTCTATAGCTCCTTTGATTCACCTAAAAGCTACAAAATCGAGAAAGACCAAATAACTTGCATAGAAGAAAGTCATGTGAAAAAGATTAATTATGATAAAATCTAATTGAGATGACCTGATACAGCTGAATGGATTGCATAAACAAAAAATTCAGCAAATTTCATGTACTTTTAAAAAAAAATCGTTGAAATTGGATCAATTTTGCTCAAGATATGCTCGTTTGAAGTTTAAATGCAAGTTTTACTTTGATTGATAAAAGAGGACTGAAAATTATATAGTCACCTAAAATGGTCTTTTTTACTGCGTAGCTTGCTGAGTCAACTTTCCAACACCTTTTGAAATTTGAAAATCCGACCTGTTATACAAAAGTTATGTTCGTTTTCGTATAACAGCCTCTTTAAGGGTGTGCAAAGAAAGAGGGGGCTAATGTTTAAGCCCATAGACGCCAAATCTCAGCCCTCCACGTGACCAGATGTATGTTGGGGGGGTGTTGGGTAATTATTAGTAGTCCCTTGGTCTTCCATATGACCAGGGGCTAAATCCTGCCAAAAATTAAAAAAGATTAATTAATTTAGAAGTTTTTTTAAAATAATAAAGAAAAATCTAAAGTCAACCGTAAGACTTTTAAGAAAAGGACCTACACAAATATTAAAGGAGACAATTTTAAATGGCATGTGCAGAATTTTAAACCACTCGATTTAATATAAGAATGATTCCAACAAAACTTTAATGAGTAAATAAAGAAATCGAATGTATGCATAAAGATGGACATTCAACCGCCATATGTAGATATATACCAGTCCATTAAACAAATGGAGGTCATTGTATACACATGGAAAGCGATATATATATATATATATGAAACTCAAAACCCTCGTGATATACCCATAAAATATACATAATAAGATATTCAGCAATATGATATATATGCATTGTTTATCAGTCAAAATCAGAGGTGCATTATATATATATATATATACACTCGAAATAATAGAAATTTTTTTGTGTATATATTTATGACAGTGGATATTTGTGTGTATATTACTTGTAGATCATGCAAATACCTCTGTGACCTTTGTATGTACGCTTTGGGTATATTCACTATGTGTCTATCAAATCTCTAAATGAATAGAGTAGAAAAATGTAGAGAATATACTTGTGTATATATTTGTATGAATAAAAACAAAAATACCTCAAATATGTGTGCATATATCTACAGTAAAGCTTTAGAAATATATTTACTGTGTACACATTTGCAAATAAAGGGGTTTTTAAATTTCTTTCAAAAACTTTTCTGCAAGCAAAGTATATCAAATTATATGTCAAAATTTGTCTCGCAATCCCCCTAATCGCAATGGTGAGGCTATTTTTCTGATTCGGGACTCCTATAAAAAATTGATCTCCAGGCCCTCTATAGAAAAACTCTTGACCTGCAAAATCAAACTCACAAAGGCTCAAAAGAACAAGGGTTAGAATGTCGGGTTCACCAAATGTAGATAGGGAAAAAATCAGCAGATTTAGTGTAATGAAAACACTAAACTAATTAAATCCTATCAAGCACAATAGAGTATGAAACAACACGAAAATCACAATAGGAAGCACAAATGCAAACCGATCTCCGCGCTAACTCAATTTATCTCCATTGCTCTTCTCCACCTGCATGAGAATGCGAGATTTTGAAGGGTTGACAATGGAGGAAGAATGTTGATTGCTCACTATTGCAGCGTAACGACTTGATATGATGACAAATGGAGAATGATAGAAACGGATGAAAATTTGAGGAATGATTTTGAGAGAATAAGGATGTCTGAAGATTCGATCCCAAATGGCTTGTGAAAGGTTTGATTTATAGATTTTCGATGTGGACAGAGATAAGATTTGATAAGATTGATAAGGATTTGATTTTTGTTTTATTTGATCAAAGAGGAAATAAAACAAGATAAGATAAGATTGTAAAAAGATAGAAGGATTCCATTTCCTGTTTTAAAGGAAATAAATCCTAAAAAAGATGAGAAGGATAATTGATGAATTATCTAATTAAATTAATTAATTAGATACACATGAGTTCAGAGTTTGGAAAGAAAGCGAGAATTTCCTTTTTAGATTTTATTAATTAAATAAACATTTGATTTATTTAATTAATGTTGGATTTATTTAATTAACATCATAAGAATGAATAGAAATGATTTAATTTAATTAAATTATTTAAATTATTTAATTAACATTAGAGGAATGGATGGAAATGATTTAATTTAATTAAATAATATAAATTATTTAATTAACATTAGAGGAATGGATGGAAATGATTTAATTTAATTAAATAATATAAATTATTTAATTAACATTAGAGGAATTGATGAAAATGATTTAGAAAGGGAATAAATGAAATTAGTCAAATAAATAAGATTTATTTAACTAATTAGATGATGACATGGGTACCTAGTGGCAAAACATACTACAAGGTGTCTAAATGATGTGATGTTATGACAAGGTATCGTAAGAGGACAAATTTTTGATGTCTACAACAACTAAACTAGCTTTTAATCTATCATATCTCCTCAAGGTAAACAGAGCATGAGGGCATAGGAGCGGGAATGGATTGGTTGGATTGCTTGGTCCGACCATCTTTCAGAGTGCGTTTGAGGCTCTAAACTCTCAAATTTATGCTGGAATAAGGATTTATGCAAGTAATCACTCTTACGATAAGATGAATCTCAAACTTTCCAGGGAGGAGGAACCCCTGTCTAAGATATAGGCTAGGATACAACTCACTGGAAACAACAAAGGACAATGATTTGGCTAACAAGATTCCTGAAGAGGTGACAACACCTATCCAAAGTGTAGAGTGAAAATTAGATCATTACACAACGTCAAATGATGATCATTAACAACAAAATACCCAAGGAGGTGACGACACCTATCCAAGGGGGAGATTGAAACAATAGATTCTAAGAACAAGACATTTAAAGAACTCAAATCTTTAGATCAAATTGCATGTGCCTTTTGATTTTTTCTTCAAACTTTCTCAACAAATTACAAAGGTTTGGGATAGAAAAGGTACGAAATCATACACAATTGCTTATCAAACCAAACAATTGTCATCCAAGAGTGAACAAATATCCACTTGCAAGCTTATTGGCAACAATGGCGCAACAATTTTGTGTAGTAAATAAGGTTAAAAAATAATGAGCAAAGGCTCTTATTTATAGAAACTCAAAGGAGTAGGAAACCCTAAAATCTCCTTGAGTTAACAATCAGTTCTTGCCAATCAGCAAGATTTATTCCTATGTCTAAAAGTAGGTGAGCAAGCAGTTAACTGGAAATCTACTTCAGTTAACTGAAACCAAACTAAAAGTGAACTTAAATTACAAAATGTGCCTCCAAAATAGATATCCACAATTAGTGGAGATCTGAGATAGACATCCATAATTGGTGGGATCTAACATGCATGATCAGTGGGATAGGGAGTTAACTTGGAATGAGGCATCAAGTTAACTATTGTTGTCATTAATGTTATTTTGAAGGATGGACGTCCCAAGTGGGTACTTTACACCTCACCACCTACAATCAACAGTGCCTCAATCCAGTCATTGACTTCTTCTGCCTCTAGAAAATTAATGTTTTGTAGGAAGATTGTGTGGCATTTCAACATCTCTTCACCATTCACAAGTTGTTGTTGACATTCTATACACTTTGCAGCTACATCATCCAGCTTGGTGGATGTGGCTGCAACCTTCCTCAACTTGCATCCATCAGGATCATTGTAAAAAGTGCTACAGATGATATCCTGGAATTGTTTTTGCACTGTGCCTAGCTCAATGTATGCACCTCCCTCGTGCTGATAAAGGAAAGGGATAGATATTACCAACGTTCTTGCGAAGTTGACAACACCTGCCACAATCTTTCGGTACTCAATCAATTCCACAGAATTGGCATCAAAGGCTTTCACCTTTTATGCCAGCTATTCTTTCCAAGTGAAACGATGTCACTTGTTCTCTACAGTGGTAACTGATTGGTACACTAGTTGTAAATCAGTGACCGTGATCTCATCCCCAGGCCTCTTCTTTGTTGTATTTTGCTCTAACTATTGAATCTCTACGTAGAGTTCATGAGCTTTGTTCCTCAACTAGTATAGTTCTGCCAGTATGCATCATCGTCTAATGACAAATTCTTCAACTTGATTCCTCAAGTGTTTTCCATATAAGATCAACTGGTGGTGATTTTTCTCTGCAGGGAGGTCAAGAATCTCTTGTGGAAAAGCAAAGGAGATGTTTGGCGTACCATGCATCAAGCTAGATATGTACAGTCTCAACTCCTAATTTTCAGCCTTTAAGGTTACTTTGTCTCTGTCGTCCTTAGCCATTCTTTCTTGAACACTCACTGATACAATTCCAAGAATATTTTCCTCCACCTAACGAGTGGTCTTACTGAGGTTGACCTTCAACAATGTGAACTCATTAACCTCTACCTCGTGTGCATTCTTGTCCTCAGGTGGTGCAGTTGTCTCTATGACAACTTCATTTTCATCATTCCTTCCTACGTGAACCTGCTTCTTTAGCTTCTTTACTAGCATGTTTTGAGGGACATGGTCAAATTCTATGAATTCAAGCTGGTAGGATGGCCTTTCTCTCTTCCTTCCAAGGAGGCTCTCAAGCCAAGATGAATACTAACTAGCCTAGTTGGAAGAAGGAATGTTAGGCCCTTGAATTCCTAACAAATGAGATTGTGTTGCAGTATCTCATGGTGGAGATTCCAATTCAATGGGGTATGGTGATTGATGCGATGGTGGCAAAGTAGTAGGTTTTTTTTCCACTACTGGCACTATATCAACTACAACTGCTTCCTTCATGGGTTATGTCTCAGCTGTGATTGTCTCAATCACTGGCTCAACTGTAGTTGTTTCCATGACTATCTTAGGTATGATTGTAGTTTTCTCCACATGTACTTGTTTATTTGTGTTAGCAATCTATGTTCTTCCCCTTGTGTGCCCTAACATTCTCATTCCTTTGGGAGGGTTACTCCATTTCTTATGTCTGGGCTTCTTCCTTGACGTGGAAGGTAGTGAATGATGAACCGATGGCGGCTATGTGCGGGGAATTACTACCTTGTCTTATTGATGTCCAAGTAGACTTGGATGTTTCTTACAACCCTATTTGTCCTTTCCTCTATAAACATACTTTCCTTGGCATAATAATTCACTTTTCCAAGTGGTTGTGAGTCCACTTGATCTATGAAGAATGTAGGGGCAATAACCTCCCCGTCATCATCAAATAGGCCTTCCACATCCTCTAACATGAAGTCAACAATTTGTGGAAGTGTAAACCGGTTGTAGTTTTGTCTCCATACATCAAACTCATCTTCACAGTTGACCTAATAGTCCTCCATGGAAGACTCGTGTGAAGATTGTTGCTCAAGGTGTGTTGCATAGTGACCCCGTGGATCATATGACCGTCTCTCGATGAAGTACTTGAGATTAAGTCTCACCATTTCGTGGTCTATGGTCTTAGTGTTAGCCGTTGTCTTGCACCTGTATAGTCCCATCTCAAAAGGAAAGATCGCTACCATTTTTTGCTTGAGGCACGGATGAGAATGAACTTTAGACAATTACCACAAGAATTCCATGAAAACCACCCTATCTAAAGGATAGCGGGGCAACATGGCAAGACGACTGATGTATCCATATACGAGTAGGTAGGTGAAGGTGGGGAATTGGATGAACCAATCCAACCAGTCTGCCATTGCCTCCTTGGCTACTACTAATAGACGTATATACATCTCATGGTTGAGGTATCTGATGGTGTGCATTATGAAGAGATCATTCATCCGCTTGAAATGTCTTTATGCTTGAGTAAACTCAAGTCACAAGAAATGCTCATGGAATTTTTGCACACCTAAGGTTCCCATAGTGTTTAATGCTTTGAATTGTCCTTGGAAGGCAATAAGGTATACAAGATATGAGTACATGTGGAACCTATGAGCCTCTAAGAACCCGATCATCTGCTTGTGGAGTGTATCACTTATGAGGGAAGGCCAGTCATAATGCTCTCTTTTTCTTACAATTTTAGCAATGATGTAGTACATCCACAACTGAAATTGGTTTCCCTCCTCTTGTCCAGTGATACGGTTGAGTAACGTGATCATCACTGCATACTCATCTTGGAACTCTCCACGCCCTACATTTTTGGGCAAGTTGACCTTTTTGGTTTTTAACCATTTTTTTCCATTCTCTTATGGCACTTATCTTTTGATACTTTGAATGCCTTTTCGCATTCTCTCACAAATATGACTACATTGGTCAGACATGGTGGAATAGAAAAGCATTTTTCAACATCCTTAGACTTAAGGCTACATACCACTCGCCCATCCACTGATCGTATTTCTCGTGTGGTAGGGTTGTAATGCCTAATGCAAGAAATTACAAACTCCACACTCTTTAATGTGATGGGGATTGATGTAGCCTCAAGAAATCCAAATTCTTAGATGTTTTGTAATGTGCACTGGTCTATTCCTTCCAACCCTTCTAAGTCAACCTCTGGGTTCACTTGATGTAGGTCGATGTCGATCGTTTTTAGAAAAAAATGAACCAAGATCATTTTGGTCCTCTAATTGACTTGGGAGAACTGCATTCTAAAAAACTTAAAGATCAATTGTGCACACTGTTCAAACAACTTCTGAAAAACCCTTAAAAATAGCACCTATCACGAAGTATTTTTTTGGAAAAAATTTGGCACATGAGTTTTGTTCATGCTTGAATGCTAAACAAACCCAGTTCGTTTGATTTTCAAATCTGGACTTCAGAAAAATCCCTAAAAATAGGGGCAGCAAATTTGTTGTTTCTAGAAAAATTCAAGAGATGGGTTTTGCTGAAAAATTATGTTGATCATACCTAGTTGGTCAGATTTGTGATTGCCTATTGTTTTCTAGGACATGCAAGAAGATTTAAGACAAGAAAAGAGGAAAAAGACAAGAAGAATATTGGAAGTGATTCAACTATCTTTCTGGAAATATCATGCCTCTAGAGGCAACCTCTGATAAAATATCCCTCTATGCAACTGATCTTCAAAAATATGAATGGTGAAAACCCCTTTGTCAGATCTTGAAAAGACACCTTGGAGAAGAAATTGTTGTTTTAGCCTTCAACCTGCAAAGAAAGATAATGAAATGGGATGCCTAAGCTTGATATATAATGATTGAAGCTTGAATGCATCAAGTTTGGGTGCCAACTCTTGATTGAGGACTTAAATTTCCTGATCTGGAGTTCCCAACACTGATTTCCACCAATTTGGGGACATTTAGGCATGAGAATCCTTCAAAATATCTAACTCAAGTCAACAGATCTTGCTTTGACTTTATAGGCATCCCTTTTGAAGAGTTGAACACTTTTTCATTATTTTTCCATGGTGAAGTGCCTTTGCTTGATCCTCATTCCCGGTCGTTCTGTTGATCTTGAGCTATTGTTGATAGATCCATTGCTAAGATGGAACAACTTTGATTAAGTGTGTCTGGGAGCTGCAAAGCCCAAAACTTGAATCTGATGCCTCAATATCAAGGGCGCCTTCTCCCAGCAGGGACATTTTTAGCCTCAGACTTAGTCAATTTTCTTGAGTGTTCTTCAATTCTTCCATCTTGACCCTTTGTGCTCTGATCTGAGATCACCACTGACTAATGAGTATGTTGATCTCCATGAAACATGGGATGGATAACCAGTTCAGTCCTAGAAAGGATAACTGGCTTCGCAAAGCATGAAAGTTTTTTAGGTACTTCAAAAGCAAGGGTGTCCCTGGCATGCAGAGGTGCTTTTGGATTTTTTACTTGTTATTTCCATGTTGCAAACCTTCACAAATGGTCCTAGTTTGATCTCTATCATTAGATGTCTGATTTTTCTGTTGTCTTTGCTGACGATGTCGTTGTTGAGATTAATCGAAATGGAGAAGGTCATCTTAGAGGTCACTGTGCTTGTAGACTGCATTTGACTGCCCAAAAAGAAGGGCACCTTTTCCCAGAAGGGGCTCTTTTCCTCGACACTTAGCCAATTTCTACATATTCTTTGCTCAGCTTCTACCTTTAGTGTTTTTTGCTTGATCTCTACCTCTGAGTGTTTGATAGGTCCTATGAATGTGTAGTTGGATTCATCGAGAAGCTGAGAGATAGTTGAACAAATGCCTTGTAGAAAGAATTTGTTGAAAACTTCATCAGGTGACTCAAATTCAAGGGCCCTGGCTAGTAGGGGCACTTTTGTCTTGATATGCATTGATTTACCTTTCGTTTTGCATGCTCTAATGATCAATAGTTGCTATTGTTTGATGTGTCTCGCAGGCTGGCTGATTGATTCATTGCAAGGCTACGTTGATGTCAAAGAGATCACCTAAAGATAATTTCATCCAAAAGTGACATTTGGATCATCTAGTTCAAGGGCGCCCCTGGTCAGTAGGGGCGCTTTTTCCCATGTGTAACTGCATATCCTCCTTGGTAGCAAGGCATGCCTTTTCTAGATTTAGTCAATTTTTGGCATTTTTCAATTTTGAAAATCCCCTCCGTGAGATAGCATCTTTTTTTAATATTTCTGCCATGGTTTCTTCATTGAAGCTTTTGAGGCTTAGCTTTCAGCACCTGGTACTGGCCATTCTGCCATTAATGGTTGCGGAGGTCCTAGCTTTCTTCCTGAAAAAATAAAAATAGACCCACTAGAAAACTTTTCGTTAATTTTGACTTGACCAGTGTGATCATGAAGTCAATTCATCCTATCAAAATCATTTTCAATTAATTCTGGAAAGGTCCTATTTTTAGGGGTTTTCCTAAAAACAAGGGTTTGAAACCTTAATTTTCAAAATTTTGCAGGTATCTTTCTTGACACAAACCCACAAAACCTTATGTTTTGCTTGACCTAAAGCATACTTTTGACAACATTTTTACGTGATCTAGATCATTTTAACAAAAATGCCTCTTTGAAGCAAAAATTTATTTTGGGTACAACATATTATAATGTATTTAGGTGGATGTAGATGCCAACATGTGGCACACATCCCTTTAGTTAGTTATATTGAGTCATGTGAATAACTTGTGTAATTAATTATCAAGAGTTGAGTAGGCCTTCATTAGGATTTCCCCTCCATTGTATTATTAGGAGATATATATAAAGGAGGTGATTATAATTGTAAGATATGTGTGAAGTATGATATTGTATTTTTTGGATGTTGTGGTTGTGTTACTGATATGTGGTTGTCATTGATGTCAACACTATTAGCATTAATGCATTTGAAGCTATATATGTCAAGGATATTGAGAAAATTGTAAATAAATGAGTTGTAGGTTGTCAATGGTGAAGTGATGTTCAGTATGGTGGTATTTTTTGTACGTTGGTGATCAGAGGTTGTGGACTAAAGGGTTTGTTGCTGAGTGTATCTAGTTTATCCACGTCGAGTTTCAAAGATTCGTATGAAGATTTGATCTAGTTATAAAGATTTTCATTCTAACAGTTTTTTTGTTTCTTCAATCAGTGTTCCTGATTGAAGATGAAGCTATTTTTAGTTAGCTCAGTTATTGTGGATGCAAGCTTCTCTATTGGTTCTTAATGTTTGTGGATGCTTCTAGATCGTGATCTATCTGTGTTGCACATCTTTATTGATCGTTGTGATCGTGGTTGGCTATTTTCTCTAGCGTGTTCATATTTTTCATGTTCCTGGACGACATGGTGTTGAAGCGTGTTGTGGATCTTAGAGGAGAAATTAATTGAAGATTTTTCATGTTGAAGATGTTGATTTAGGTCCTCACTAAGTTGTGGCTGACTTTGGTTGATTCGTATTAAATATTATCTATTATTTTGGGCCGACAGTTATATTCATTTTATTATTTCTTTGTGGCCAAATTGTAGCAGTGAAATTTCCTGTTGTGGATATATAAGAGCAGTTGTTTGTTCGAATTGAGGTATACCAGTGGATTCTGAATGTGTGTGTATGTGTGAATAATGAACTAATCATTAGAAGGCAGAGCAGGGTGTGAAGAAAAGTGAAGAAGAGTGAAGAAGAGTGAAGAAGAGTGAAGAGTTGTTCATGCGCTTAACCAGAACTGTGATCAGGCATTAGCAAATGCTATTTTATTAGTTCAAATCCCTGCAGATGGCTATAATATAAATCTATTTGTAAGACAATGTGTCTTCCTTTGTAATTGAGCAGTGAGCTCTAGGCAGTGCGCCTGAATGCAAGTGCATTCCCCATATTTCATTATCTTATAATTTTAACAGGGTATAATCTTGTGGACTAACCTCCACCGTGGTTTTCCCCTAACAGGGTTTCCACGTAAAAAAGTCTTGGTGTTATGTGTGTTTCTGATGTGTTGTTGATTCATGCTTTCATGGTTAATTATCATATCTAAGATTAAGGTTAATAAGTTGAATAAGTTTGAATATGTGACAACTCATTCACCCCCCCCTCTTAGTTGTATGCCCTTGTATTGCCAACAATTGGTATCAGAGCTAAGTTCCTTGGAAGAAGTTTAACAGCTTAAGGTGATCCGAGATGGCAAGTTACAAGAAGGATAGTCCAAGAATTGATGGAACAAATTACTCTTTGTGGAAGACTCGAATGGAGTGCCATATGAGATGCATTGGTGAACCCTACTGGAACATTACAAGTAATAGTTGTGTTATTCCACCGAATAGTACATATGTTGAGTATAATATTCAAACTAAGGAAGCTTTGTTGAGTGCTTTGACTGATTCTGAGATGACAAATGTTATGGATCTAAAGACTGCTTATGAGATCTGGAAAAAGTTGGAAAGCTCGTATGAAGGTGATGCTAATGTGAAGATTGCTAAGTTGCAGAGTTTGAAAGGGAAATATGAAAGGTTGAGAATGGGTGATGATGAGAATATTAATACTTTCATGCAAAGAGTGAATGAACTTGTGTGTGGTATTAGATGTGCTAGTGGAAAGATAGAAGAATCTGAGATTGTTGCTAAAGTGCTTAGATCCCTCCCTGATTCTTACAAAGTCAAAGCTAGGGTTATTGAAGAACTTTGAACTGTAACAAACATAACCAGAGATACATTGGTTGGTAAGTTGACTACTTTTGAGTTGAGTGAATTTGGTGATGCCCTTCCTAAAGTCGAATCTACATTTAAGGCTACTACTTCTGGAAGAGATAGATAGAGATATGATCCAGGTGAAAGTTCGTCTGGAAAGACATTCAATTATGAGGATGAAATCAGATAGATTGAAGAAAAAAAAAGAGAGATGGAAGAACTGGAAGTACTTATTTTCAAAAGAGTACTGAGAGGAAAAGGTAAGTATGAAGGAAAGTTGCCTCTTAAATATTTTTCTTGCAATAAGATAGGTCATTTTGCATCAAGGTGTCTGGAAAGAGCTGCTAAACCAAGACATAACAAGCCTAGATTTTAGAAGAAGTGTTACTATTTTGTTGATGAAGGTGTGACAGATGGTGAATCTGATAAAGGAAATAGAAGTGATGATGAATGGTTATTTATTGTTGTCAGAGAAAATAATTATGTATCTACTGAATCTGCTAGTTGTACAAATGTGGAGAAATCCCTGGATGCTCGAGTTGAAGAAAAATATGAATGGGTAATTGACAGTGGATGTTCACATCATATGACAGGAGACAAAAGTAGTTTGTAAGCTTTCAAAAATATGATGGTGGTGTTGTGAGATTTGGTGATAATACAATTGGAGTGATCCGTGGAAAAGGATGCATTTCTCTTGATGGTAAGCATAATATTGATGAATTGCTTTATGTGGAAGGCTTGAAGCATAATATTTTGAGTGTTGGTCAAATGGTTGATAAGGGATACAATCTTCAATTCAAGGATGGAAAGTGCAGAATATTGAGTTCCAAAAATGTAATTGCATCAGGTACAAAAACAAAAGGTAATATCTTTCACTTGAGTGTTGCTAGTAAAATTTGTTTGATTGCTCAAGTTGATGAAAGTTGGTTATGGCATAGGATATTGTGTCATGTTAACTTTGATAATATTATCAAGATAAGTTCTACAAAGGCTATGAGAGATCTATCTAAGTTGGTGAAACCTACTAATGCAATATGCAAGGAATGTTAGATCGGAAAGCAAACCAGGATTTCATTTCGGAGTAAAAAGCATTGTTCAAATGAATTGCTAGAGTTGGTGCATACTGACCTATGTGGTCCCTCTAAGGTCAAAATTTTACAAGGTTACAAGTATTTCATGTTACTCATTGATGATTATTCTAGAATGGTATGGGTTACCTTCTTAAGAGAGAAATATGAAGCACTGGAAAAGTTCAAGATCTTTAAAGCTATGGTTGAGAACAAGACAGGTTTGAAAATTAAGTGTTTGAGATCAGATAGAGGTGGTGAATTCACTTCTGATGAATTTAATTCTTTTTGTGAAGAACATGGAATAAGGAGACAATTATCTACACCGCGGACCCCTCAACAAAATGGAGTTGTGGAAAGGAATAATAGAACAGTTGAAGATGTTGCTAGAACAATGATGTTGGAAGGAAATTTCCCTCATATCTATTGGACAGAAGCTATGAGTACTATTGTGTACACACTCAACAGGGTACAAATCAAAGGTGATACTGGTAAGACCCCTTTTGAGCTATGGACTAGTCAAAAGCCTATTGTTAAATACTTCAAGATATTTGGAAGCAAATGTTACATTAAGAGAGATGAAGACATAGGAAAGTTTGATGCTAGGAGTGATGAAGGTATCTTTCTGGGTTATGCTACTAATAGTAAGGCCTACCGGTATTACAATAAAAGATTGAAGAAAATGGTTGAAAGTGAAAATGTTAAAGTTGATGAAGATTTAGGTACACCATCCAGAACCTATGGATATGACTCTGATGATCAGGATAACAATAGAAATCAAGGAAAGCAAGATCAGACTACAAATCAAGTGCAAATCAATCTGGTAAATCAGGAGAATGAAGAAGAGGAAAACTTGTGGAAACACAGAAGAGAGATCAGAGGAACTAGAAGGTGAAGAACATTCTAAGAAGATTCTGAGCTATGTAAGATTGAATCATTCAGAAGATCAGATTATAGGTGATAAGAATAAAGGTTTCCAGACTAGGAGAAAGATTGCAGAAGAATATTGCTTGATTTCTAAGACTAGGCCTACTAGTGTGAATGAAGCATGTAAAGATGAGCATTGGGTTGAAGCAATGAAAGAAGAGCTAAAACATATTGAAAATAATGATACATGGATTCTTGTTCCCAGACCTAAGGATAAGAATGTTATTGGAACTAAATGGGTTTTTAGAAACAAACTGAATGAGCAAGGTGAAGTGATTAGAAACAAAGCAAGACTGGTATGTAAAGGATATTCACAAATGGAAGGATTTGATTTTGAAGAGACCTTTGCCCCTGTTGCTAGAATTGAAGTTGTAAGATTATTTCTTGCCTATATTGCTCACAAGGACTACAAAGTTTATCAGATGGATGTCAAATCAGCTTTTCTAAATGGCGAATTGGAAGAAGAAGTGTATGTTGAGCAACCTGATGGATTTTTGTTAAATGATAAGGAAGATATGGTGTGTCGGTTAAAGAAAGCATTGTATGGACTCAAGCAAACCCCTAGAGCATGGTATACAAGACTGGATAAGTATTTGTTGAAGCTTGGATTTAACAAAGGTACTGCTAATAGTAATTTGTATTTCAAGAATGATGATAAAGATCTTATTGTTGAAGTCTTTGTTGATGATATCATTTTTGGAGGAGATGATGGTTTGTGCATGAAGTTTGCTAGTGAAATGCAGAATGAATTTGAGATGTCAATGATTGGTGAGATGAAATTCTTTTTGGGATTGCAAATTACTTAGTTAGATAAAGGAATATTTATATCTCAGTCCAAGTATGTGAAGGAATTGTTGAAGAAGTTTGGTATGGAAGATTCAAAGCCAATTAGTACACCCATGGTGACCGGATGCAAGTTGACTATAGAAGATAATTCTCTGAAAGAAAATCAACCAAGATACAGATCAATGATTGGTGGATTGTTGTATTTAACTCAAACTAGGCCTGATATAATGAATGTTGTATGTATTGTTACAAGATTTCAAGTTGATCCAAAGGAATCTCATGTGACTGTTGTGAAGAGAATTTTTAGATATTTGAAGGGAACTGTTGATCTTGACATATGGTATCCTAAAGATGATGATCTTACTTTGAGTTCCTTTACTGATGTTGATTGGGTCGGAGATGTGAATGACAAGAAAAAAACTAGTGGTGGAGCATTTTTCTTAGGTAAAAAGCTAATTTCATGGTTAAGCAAGTGGCAAAATGTCATTTCCTTGTCCACTGTTGAGGCCGAATACATTGTTGTTGCTAACAATTGTACCCAAGTCCTATGGATGAAGCATATGTTGAAGGATATTAGAGTTGTATATGATGAGCCTATTGCTATATTCTGTGATAATTCGAGTGCTATTAATATTTCCAAGAATCCAGTGTTGCATTCAAAGACAGCATATATCTATCAAGTTTAACTTTTTGAGGGAGAAAGTAAGTGAAAAGGAATTCAGATTGGAGTATGTGCCTACTAAGGAGCAGATTGTAGACATATTTACCAAGTTGTTGCCTAAGGATACTTTTGAGTATCTTAGAGGGAAGTTAGGGGTAATTACCCCTCCTAATTAGAACTAAGATGCAAAGCAATGCATTGCATCAGTCTGTGCATTTCATAGACATATCTTGTTTCAGATTGATGTTGTGGTGGCAGCTACTCAGGCGGAGTAGTCAGATGGTTCATAAATTCAGATATGTGGTTCAGAGCTTAGAGAACTTTGTCATTGATGTCAAAGGGGGAGAAGAGTCATGTGAAAAACTAGTGATTATCTGGGGAGAAGAGTTATGTGGGAGAAGAGTCATGTGAATGAATTGAGGAGAAAATGAGTCAGATCCTAAGGGGGAGTAAGTGTCAAGAGTTAGTTGCATTGATGGTGTTTTTCACATCATGTCTTGCAATCAATTCCAAAGGGGGAGATTGTTGGATGTTGTGGTTGTGTTGTTGATATATGGTTGCCATTGATGTCAACACTATTAGCATTAATGCATTTGAAGTTGTATATGTCGAGGATATTGAAAAAATTGTAAAGAAATGAGTTGCAAGTTGTCAGTGGTGAAGTGATGTTCAGTATGGTGGTATGTTTTGTATGTTGGTGATCATAGGTTGTGGACTAAAGGGTTTGTTTCTGAGTGTATCTAGTTTATGCACGTCAAGTTTCAGAGATCCACATGAAGATTTGATCGAGTTATGAAGATTTTCATTCTGACAATTTTTTTGTTTCTTCAGTTAGTGTTCCTAATTGAAGATGAGGCTATTTTAGTTAGCTCAGTTGTTGCGGATGCTTCTCTGTTGGTTCTTAATGTTTTTGGATGCTTCTATATCATGCTCTATCTTTTTTGTGCATCTACATTGAACGTTGTGATCGTGGTTGGCGATTTTCTCTCATGTGTTCATATTTTTCATGTTCTTGGCCGACATGGTGTTGAAGCGTGTTGTGGATCTTCAAGGAGAAATTAATTGAAGATTCTTCATGTTGAAGATGTTGATTTAGGTCCTCACTAAGTTGTGTCCAACTTTGGTTGATTTTCATTAAAGATTGTCTATTTTTTTGGGCCAACAATTATATTCATTTTATTATTTCTTTGTGGCTGACTTGTAGCGGTGAAATTTCTTGTTGCAAATATATAAGAGCGGTTGTTTGTTTGAATTCAGGTATGCCAATGGATGTTGAATGTGTGTGTATGTGCGAATAATTTCCTAATCATTCAAAGGCAGAGCAGAGTGTGAAGAAAATTGAAGAAGAGTGAAGAGTTGTTCATGCGCTTAACCGGAATTGTGATCAGGCATTAGCAGATGCTATTTTATCCATTCAAATCTTTGTGAATGGCTATAATTCAAATCTATTTGTAAGACAGTGTTTCTTCCTTTGTAATTGAGCAGTGAGCTCTAGGCAATGCACCTGAATGCAAGTGCATTCCCCATATTTCATTCTCTTATACTTTTAACAGGGTATAATCTTGTGGACTAACCTCCACCGTGGTTTTTCCCCTAACAAGGTTTCCATGTAAAAAAATCTTGGTGTTATGTGTGTTTATGATGTGTTGTTGATTCATGCTTTCATGGTTAATTATTATATCTAAGATTAAGGTTAATAAGTTGAATAAGTTTGAATAATTGTGACAGATGATTCACCCCCCCCTCTCAGTTGTATGCCCTTGTATTGCCAACAGTATTTGGGATCTCTTGGAGATATAGCATGGAGTGGCTTCTTCCATAAGGAGTATTGTATGGTGTTACCCTACCTTAAGGGTTTACTCTATTTTGGAATATATTGGATATTAGGGCATATTGGTCCACAAAAATCTCTTGTGTTGTGTGAGATCTATCTTATGCAACATATTATTTCTATTATTATATGTTTAGATCTTAGTACATACACATGCATATACGTATACATATGTATTACATATATTTCATGTCATGAATGTTGAGAGTTCTTATAAAATTGAACCATTTCCTATGTAAGTGGAATTATTTCCTTGTAAGACTCTTCATCTCCTAACAGTTATGAAGTGTAATTATTTGTTAGTCGATTATTAATGTGGTAATGGATTGCTTGTCGTGATTCATTGATTAATTGACGCTAATCTATGTTATAGATATGTATATATAGATTACATAGATTTCATGTCATGGAGTTGAACCATTTCCTATGTAAGTGGAATTTTTCCAATCCAATGAGGAAGTAGAATTTATTGGATAGAAATGACTTCTTTTGACAAAAATGGAACAAATTTTCTTAGACAAATCAGAGATGAAAGAAGAAAATAATGATAAGGTTGGTGATAATCGGGAAGAGGAGAATGAGTATGTCGAGGATGAAAATAATTATGATGATGATAAGGGACATAAAGACAAGGATTTTAAAGAAGAATAAAGAGAGGTGGAGGCTAATAGTTCAAGAAATTTAACCCCAAGGAATATTCAATATTTTAGTTTCATGATCTGCATAAAAGGTCGTAACTATAAACCCTAGTTTCAATATAATTTCCTCCACATAGTTTTTTCCAAACAACAAGTTCAAGCAAAGAATATTAAGGAGACTCAAATAAAGGGTAAAAATGTTCACTTTTTTTAAGAAAAGTGAATCCACTATGGACAATATTTTGAATTTAGATTTTTATGCTTTAGATATGGATGACTTGTATATTGCACACAAATATCCTTGGTTATATGCTTTTGGAAAAATTAATATTAATGTTCAAAAGAATTCTATGAAAATTCATAATAGGAGGAACAAGGTAACTTTGCGGCATATACATATAATGTGTACCAAATCAAGGTTAAGGTAGAGTAAGAAAATGAATTTAAAAAAGCATATATGAAAGAATAGAGAAAAAAGAGGAAAATGAAGAGAAGGAACACTTCTACCTGAGAAAAGGTTGAGACTTCAAAACAATAGAAGAAAAGGTCTGAGGGTTATCAAAGATAGCAATTAAGAGTGTATTATATAGACATCCACACCATCATGGGAAGCAAAAATCATGCAAGAATTGTACCATGCATAAAGGTAGCACTTGTTGGATGCAACACTGAAAAAGGGGGTGAATCAGTGTTCAATAATTTTGATTTACAAAACAGAACTAACAACCATCAACAGCAATAATAGAACTTTATATTAGCAACACATAATAGATGAAAACATGCAATCACATCAATAATCACCATAACGCCAGATATTTTTACGTGGAAACCTTATTAGGGGAAAAACCATGGTGGAGATTAATCCACAAAGTTTACTCTATTAAAACTAAAATAAAAGAGGGGAATGCACTTGCATTCAGGCGCACTGCCTAGAGCTCACTGCTCAAAGAAAGAGGCTCACTGCCATACAACTATAATATAGATTACAACAAAATTTGAACTGAGAATATAGCATCTACAAATGCCTAGATTCAGTTCCACTGAAGTGCACAATCTGAATTTGGACCTTCTGCTCAAATTTGTTCTGCTCTGCTTTGTTCTCCTATTGAAAACCCTTCAATAGTACAACCAATATTTGATCAATCAACTGTTCTTTTTCACACACATCTTCATCTCTCTTCACATCACACATACAAAGTGAATTACCGATCTTCCTTATATATTTGCTAACCCAAAAATTCAATACATGTCAGCCTTTCAACAAAATATAATATTCTTTGCTTATATCGGCCATGTCGGCCTTAAATCTTTAATTAGAAATGAAGTGTACCAACATAAGTCAGCTAGACTTATAGAGAGGACCCATACCAAGGTTCTAAACATAGGAGATAGAAAAATAATTATTCCACATACATCCGCAATCCACCACATCAAGCCTGTCGGCTACAATGAAAAATAGATCATAAAACATGCCACCAAAACTCTTAACTTGAACTATGATAAATGCAAAACTACAAAACTTCTTCAGTAGAATAGTGTAAGAGCTAAGAAAACTTCCTTGGGGATCCACATTTCAAAATAGTGATCTGGAGAAGTAGTTGGATCAGCATACCAACTGGATGTCCTGTTCTTTACTTTCTTTGTCGGTAGAATATAGAGACTTAGATTCTCTGCCGATATAAGTGCACCTGATACTGTGGATCAAACTATAGACTCAAGTTTCCATCAATGACAACACAAGTAGCCAAAGTCGACCTCATCAAAGCCATATGCCAATAATCTCCCCCTTTGGCATTGATGGCAACACTTAGTGAAAATTTGACTAAGTGTCAAAACCAAAACATATCAAAGCCAAAACTACTACTCCCCCTTTGGATGTCAGGAGGTTTTTCACTTCATTCTCTCCCCCTTTGACATCAATGACAAAGCTCTACTACATCCGTTCTACACTTCTTTTCCTTATCATTTCCTTTAAAATATTTTAATGCATTATCTCTTACTCCATTCTCTCCCCAAATATTGATGCAAAAATTCATCAAAATTTGACAACTGCTATGAAAATTTAGAAAATTATTTTATACTTAGCTTTCAATTCTAGAAGGAATTTCTTCTAGGAATCCACTGCAATCCCAATGGCTATGATCAGACTGTTGTTCTCTGAAGTTTTGTTGATTATTTGCACAAGAGACTCAGGAATAGTGATTGTTGCTTACAGTTCCTTTCCTAATTTAAGAGTCTCAATCATATGTTCTAATCTCCCTTCAGTTATATCTTTGACTTTCTAGAAAGCATCAATGAGAGCATTCTTAGCAGTATGAACTTTTGCATGCTCAATCTATAAATCATAAACTTTCTTCTTCACATCTACATTCTTATCCAAGAGCATATTGTAATTATGTCTAGTCTTAACAAGCTCATTTTCAATCTCTTCAAGCTTATCCTTGTACTTTCCTACCACTTGAGGCCACCTGAGACAATAGTTAAAGACTCTATTTTTTGAATCAATGCACTGCCTCAGCTCACTCATTTTCTTCTTCAATCTGGAAAGAGACAATCTAAATTGCATTTTTAAATGAGAAATCATTTCTTCTTCCTTCCTTTCCAGAGGTACAGACTCTATAGATATCCTGACACATTCAATCAGTTCTTTTGGGAGAACATTCTGCAGACTTTCCAACTCAATATTGTTATCAATTAAGTACCTTGCCAGAGAATTCTCAATTAAATCATGCTCATAAGATGGACCATTCAACCAGATACCAGATATCTTTTGCATACCATCCTCACCCTAAATGATTTGCAAAATATTTGACTTTAAACAAAGCATTTTCCTCATCACTGTCTTCAGCAATTATTATTTCTAGATCATCTGGTTTCGAATGATCTTTTGGAATAAATTCTTCAGAAACTTCATCTTTTACATCCACAACCACTTGAATTTCCCCTTTTCCTTCAAACTTTGCAGACTTGGATGCCGGAGGAGTGACACCAATTGTATCTCTTTCTCTCTTCTGCTTTTTCTCTCCTTTTCCGGAAGATGATCCAAATTCAGTTATTTTTTCCAGAAGAGGGACAACACCTTCTCCAAACCTCTCTAATACCTTTCTAAAGAAACTTTCATACACTTGTTCACAATTTTCAAAAGAATTGTAATGATTGAATATTTGCTTACAAACCGGTATATTCTCTCTCCACACTACATTGTCCTTCAATGGAAAATAGTTTAGAAAGTACATCATGATACATATTTCTAGAGTACCAAACCTGAATTGGTAGCCAATATCCTTCATTAATTGAACATTCTCCAACAATTTCTCCTTAAACAGACTACACAAATCAAAGTCCTCGCTTTCAATTATCATTTTGTGGGCGATATATGCAGCACCTGCTAAGGTTGATCCTTCTCGGTTTCTGAAACAAATTTTGTATGAGATTCCATAAGCCACATACCTTGTCAAAGGATCTTTAATTGATGAAATTATCAGAGCCCTCAGATCTCCCCTTATTCCGGTTAAGGCTTCGACCTCCACATTGTGAATCAACTTTTTCTTTGGTACATCACCAACATTGCATAAGCCTGTTAAATTTCTAATTACATCCTTGGTAATTTGATATGGTTTATCCAAATTGAGAATATCACCGTCTAATTTGTTCAGGAAAAACCAAATCACTTCTACATTGACGAAATGGGGATAGTCATTCCATATATCCAAATTCTTGTGCTTTCATCCTTCAAGCCTTCTGAAATCGATGAGCGACAACAAATTTCTTTCATCCCTAATCTTTTGGTTGTTATACTCATCTAGGGTTATGGTACCTTTGATTTGCTTCATGTTCCGCTCTGAACAGAGTTGTACGGATTGCAAAATAGATGTGAAATCAATGATTAATAGGAATACCTGGAGATTCCCCACTAGAATGACCTTTTGCACCTTGAAAGTTTGCAAAAAAATACTCTCGAACTGTTCTCCTTCAATGCTTGGTGTTGAAATGGGGTTCAAAGTGCCCTTTTATAACTTTACTTTTTGCTGCAATAAATGCATTTCCCTAGAAGTGTCGATTACACTCCAGACTCATACAACAAGCTAAGAATTCAACTTCGGACTTATACCATTTCGACCAATCCATCATATCATTGCAAATACTTCCATCAATGGATAACACAGCGACTGGTGACATCCAGAGATTTGATGCCAACAATACAAGGGGGCAAGGAATTTTCATGAAAAACTCCCCCTAAGCCATTGGCCTAATATCAATTGCCAGAGGAGCTACCAGAGGGATCTTCTAGTACAGCTTTATTTCCTTCATCCGTTTCACTTTTCTTCACCCATGTCTTCTTCATCTGATCTTTTATTTATTCCATAGAAACTTTTGCTTTACCTTTATTTTCTTTCTGTGAATTTCTTCCTTGATACACCAAACCTCTTTTATTCATGTTTTTGTTCCAGCAAAACTCTGCAATGTGACCAAGATTGTTACAATTGAAACATACCGGACCTTTCTGCCTGTACCATCCATTCCACTAATTTCCTCTTAACCTACATTGATTAGCAACATGTCCAAATCTTCCACAGGTATAGCATTTAATGTTACTAGTACTGACAGTCATACTCCTGCATTCTAAAGCCTTATGACCAAACTTCTTGCATTTGAAACATTGACCAGAAAATGATAGAGTACTGGGTTTTATCTTCCTTCTACACTGAGAAGCCATATGTCCAAATTTATTACAAACAAAGCAATATCCATTAAATCTTTGAACATTAGGTTGCCTTACTAGATGTCTTCTTCCTTTGTTCTTCTTTTCAGGACTCTTATGTTCTGATCCAGAGCATTCTCCCTTCTCATATCCAAGACCTCGCTTAACATTTATATCCTTCTGACTTTTGGTTATTTCTTCAAGCTTGGTAGAACTTATCCTGAACTTTTCTTTGAGTTCATTTGCAGTAGCAAGCTCATTTCCAAGAATGACTATTTGTCTCTCAAGCTCTCGTTCATTGTTTCTGGATTGCTACAGTTCAATCTCCGACTGGATAAATCTATGGTTAATTTTGTTGCATTCTTCAGACTTTTCTCTCAAGGACTGGGCCAGATTTTCCTCATTCTTCTTTCTTTGCCCAATCTCTTTAGTAAACTTCATTGTCATAGATTCCATTTCAAGTTTTAGAGTTGCATTGCCCTTGGCTAGCTTCTCACATTCTCCTGTTATCTCTTTTAGGGTTTGATTTAAATGGACATCAATTAGACCTTTTTTTTCCTTTTTCTTTAGCTGATCACATAGTTCCTTTCTCTTTTCCCTTGAGTCATTTATCTTTCCCTTCAGTGATTGAATGAATTTCTCGGCATCTGCAAGATTTTCCTTAAGTTCCATGACCTCTACCTTAGATTGATCAAGATCATCAAGTGCCACCATCAATTGTTGTTGAAGACCACCAGTATCCATAGTAATTCAAGATTCACCTCAAGTTGCTAAGCTTCCAAAGAGGAACTTGCTCTGATACCAATTGTTGGATGCAAGGAACACTGAGAGGGGGGGTGAATCAGTGTTAAATACTTTTGATTTACAAAACAAAACTAGCAACCATCAACAGCAATTTTATATTAGCAGCACATAACAAATGAAAACATGTAGTCACATCAATAATCACCATAACACCAAATATTTTTATGTGGAAACCCTGTTAGGGGAAAAACCATGGTGGAGATTAATCCATAAAGTTTACTCTGTTAAAAGTAAAATAAAATAGGGGAATGCACTTGCATTCAGGCGCACTGCCTAGAGCTCACTGCTCAAAGAAAGAGGCTCACTGCCATACAACTATAATATAGATTACAACAAAATTTGAACTGAGAATAAAGCATCTACAAATGCCTGGATTCAGTTCCACTGAAGCGCACCATCTGACTTTGGACCTTCTGCTCAAATCTGTTCTACTCTGCTTTGTTCTCCTGTTGAAAACCCTTCAGCAGTACAACCATTATTCGATCAATCAACTATTCTTTTCCGCACACATCTTTGTCTCTCTTCACATCACACATACAAAGTGAATTACCAATCTTCCTTATATATTTGCTAACCCAAAAATTCAATACATGTCGGCCTTTCAACAAAATATAATATTCTTTGCTTATATAGGCCATGTCAGCCTTAAATCTTTAATTAGAAACGAAGCGTACCAACATAAGTCGGCTAGACTTATAGAGAGGACCCATACCAAGGTTCTAAACATAAGAGATAGCAAAATAATTATTCCACATACATTCGCAATCCACCACATCAAGCCTGTCGGCTACAATGAAAAATAGATCATAAAACATGCCACCAAACCTCTTAACTTGAACTATGATCAATGCAAAACTACAAAACTTCTTCAATAGAATAGTGTACGAGCTAAGAAAACTTCCTTGGGGATCCACACTTCAAAATAGTGATCTGGAGAAGTAATTAGATCAGCATACCAACTGGATGTCCTGTTCTTTACTTTCTCTATCGGTAGAATACAGAGACTTAGATTCTCTGCCAGTATAAGCGCACCTGATACTGCGGATCAAACTGTAGACTCAAGTTTCCATCAATGACAACACAAGTAGCCAAAGTCGACCTCATCAAAGCCATATGCCAATAGCACTAACTATAGACACATTTAGAATGGAAAGAACAATCATTACAACTTTACATGGAATCAAAGGAAAAACTAAGGATATATATGCAATCAGAGGAGCGACCACTATGGCTCTACATAGAATCAAAGAAACAATCATGGACATCTATGGCATCAAAGAAGTAATCACCATGGATATTCATGGAAATAAAAGAGAATTATGGAGATAAATGAAATTAGAAAAATATAGCAAAATATGGAACAAAACTTGGATATGTGTACAATAAAACAATTTCACTTGAGAAGATTGCATATGGATGCTTGGACAATAGAGCATGGTGTTATTTCTATAATGTTTTGTAGAACTCTTAGCATTTGTCTTCTAAGGTTTTGGGGACAAAACATGTCAATAAGGATGACATGTTATGTCCCTAAGCATATGTTATTAAAGGGTGATAGAGACACCAACGTTGACACGCATCCCTTTAGTTAGTTATACTAGGTCATATAGGCTCATATAGATAATGTGTAACTAATGATGTTGGATACAGAGTCATCCTACATTGGATTTTGTGGTGTACTACTCTATTAGATTATTAGGAGGGATTTTTGTATAAGAGGTTAATATCATTGTAAAGGGATGTGAAAAGTTTTCAATTTGGTTGAGATCTTATGTTGAAAATAAGAGATGAAGTGGCTTCTTAAATAAGGAGAATTTTATGATGTTGTCTTACCTTAAGTAGTTTTTTTATCAATGAAAATGGCTTTAAGGGAGCCATACCCCATATATTGATAGTGAAAAAAGATACAAAATTGGCTACTCCATTGGAGGGCCATAACAACCATGCATTTCATCATGTTATATAATTGAGTACATCATATCATATCAAAAAATATATACTATTTTATTAACATTACATACTCCTCACACACACTCGACACGTTTGATTACTTCGACCTCGATTTGTAAGTTAGCCTCTAAGCACGGTTTAATAGCGAATAACAAGTCCACAAAGACCGCATTCAAAACACCCACAACACTTTTTAGAAATTGTATGCCCCAAATGACACCTATCAACAACCTTCACACCAATAGCTTCAACCAAGAATGGCATCCATGAGCCATTAAAATTGGGATACATCGGAAGCCAAACCCCATAATCACTTTGAAACCTAAGCTCTACAATTGCCCTCTCTAGAATCAAATTCAAACCCATGTGCCACTTGGGCTTGATCAAAAACTTGGCCACCCACAATATTGTCACTTTATCTTCTCCTAAATCTAGGATGACCTCCACAAACTAAGGGGCGATAACAAATTTTACCCTATACCTATTGGCTACATTCATGAAAGACGCCCCTTAATTGCTGCCAGAACCACCATGGAGTTGATCTTAAAACAATATCCAACCACGGCTCCAAGAATGACCCTATAAATGAAATTTGGCACATCTTCGCGTTCAAGTGCATCATCGGCTCCATCACAAAGCAACGACCAAGAATAAAATAACAAAATTCCCAAAGGAACCCAACATAAGTTGTCATAAATGCATTTTGCACACCAAATACGTCCTCTAGATGTACTTCACTAACCAAGAAGCCTTAGATCGTGTGGAATCCATAATTGTTAGGGAGGGTGACTTTTCATGTCAGACCAAAGTGCCAAAGAACACCTCTAGATTATCTTTTGTATCATTCTATCATCTTGTCCCATCTATTGCCAAGTTGCCCAAAGGTGTCAACATCTTTGTTGGCCTCGCGGTAGACGTGGATCACACTAACCTCCTCAAAAAAATTAAGCAAGTCCAAACAAATCTACATCATGTTTAATTTCCATTTTTTTAAGTTTCCCTCCATTAAAGCATCGGTTGTTATTGGGGAGTCCCCTTCTCCTATTAGTTTCTTAAAACATTGTTTTAAACCTTCTTGAAGACCATAATAAATTGCTTGTATTTCAACCTCGTTATTGGTGCCTAAGAGAAGATGAATACACACTACCGATTTCTTCACCATTACAATTTTTTAAAATGAATCTAACCCCGAACCTACCCAAATTGCTTCTAAAACCCATCAAAATTCATTTTAATCCAACCATCCTCCAAAGGATACCACTTCGCATTCAATCTCACACTAGAGCTAGGATTAACCCTTTGATCCCCATGAATAAGGGTCTTACCTTAAGTTTTAAATATATTTCTAAATATATTGGATGTTAAGGCATATCAACCCATAAACATCTCTTACTTATGTGATATCTATCATGCCTTGCATATTCATATTATCTAGCATATTTATGCCATTAGTTGTGAGGATCCTGAAAATTTGGACTAATGAATGAGAATAATATTTTAGTTATTTTCACTTAATTCTATGATCCAATTTGGATCATCTTAGATACTATGGTTTAAAATTTTAAAAGAAATTATCAATTGATGTTGTTATCAAAGAGAAAACACTTTGTAATTTATTGCATTTGAATTGTCATGTGGAATTAAGGAATGTGGAGATTGAATTTCCTTTTGTTGCAAATTTAATCCCTATTGCAAATGAATGATAGACTAGAATACAAAACAATTTAAAATTATGTTATGCCAATACAATTATATTTGTTGTAACAATTCAATATACAACATGAAAGAAAGAACATGAGATAGTACACACACTACATTCACATGGGACAAATTTTATGTGGGAAACCCGTATAGAAGACAACCCATCAACTAAAAGAAAATAACAATTATATTCACAAGAAACATTCAATACAATAAGTATCTCTTGTAGAGTGTCTCAAACTACAAACTTAACCATACAACCTCACAATCATGTATTCGAGCATCATACCACCATACCATGATCAACCAACCTGTTTCCTCACTTCATGTCATCCATACCAACAACTAGATGTAAGCATCAAACCATCCTTATGAAGTTCCAACTATCACAACCATCTAACTACCCTTTGGAATAGCATCACAAAATTGTTTCATAATTGTATCATGACATACATACCACACATTTTACTAAATATGACTTATCTAAATGTATAATCACTACATATGATTTGACATTGCCACTCACACTTGGTCAAAGGCCATTGATCAACTTCTCATGAACTGCATTCATGTCTTTCTACACTACAACCAAGCACAATGTATGACTTGCAATAGCAAAGTGCAACTCTCTAATTGCTCCTAGATGCTTGTGGTACCTAAGCATCCCCTAGAACATCTCCATACATCTAGATATCATTGCATGTACCCCCACAACCCCACATGTGCACCTACACTATCATACACACTCCAATAACTTACCCAAACTAAGATGAGGCACCAAGTTCTCAACCGAATGCCTTCTTATTGCAACCATAGCAACACCAAGCTAACACAATGCTATACCACAATGTTTGAAACTTGACACATAGCTTCTTGTAGTTTCAACCACTTGAACATCATCTCTTCATCTAGTAACTTTCTACAGGTAACTATCACACCAAAGTTCTAACATCTTTGTGATTGTGCAATGCTAGGCCACAAGGAAGGTATTTATTCTAGCTATGGCTTATCCAATAAACAAATTTAGCTACTATATCACAGGTTATCAAATATTTGAGCATGCCAATCATTTTTCCACTAAATAACAAGTAAATGTAAATGATAGATTATGTTACTTCAGGAATTTGACATTACAATTATTCGCAATCTTATCTCCGATTTGGGTGCCTAGTCTTATTGCAATTCATATCTGATTGTGAGGTGTATTTGCGAAGAAAAGACATGATGTCATCAAATCCGCCAAGATAGTTCTTGCAGTGGCCTTTGGCAGGCAAGCAACATAATGAAAATATTAAATGTTGTCTATTAATTCTCTATCCTACATAAGGACGCTCAGCTTCATGTGCAATGAAGTGACAGCTGCAAACAAATTTGCAAAGCAATGCAGTAAGATGAAATGACCTTGAAGGACCAAATTGTTTCATACAATTTGATAAATGGAGCTTAGGATTTGTGAGCCCATTGGATCCTCTTGATAAAGAGCATAAACATGTCTTGGTTTACACTAAATATCATAATATGTGGCTAAATGGATTAAAGTTTAAGCTCTCAAATATGTCAATAAAAGAAGTTGCAAAACTCCTCTACAAACAATCTTCTTGCAATTCAAGAATCCACAAGAGATTGTTTAAAAAAAATAAGCACATTGACTTGTAATTTGATTGTAAGTGTTATGGATAAATGTGATGTCAAACATAAGAAATCAAGTCCATATCACCCATAGGCAAATTCCCAAAGTACAAGTCACTAACAAAGAGCTTTAAAACCCTAAACTTGTATCAAAAAGATTGGCTAGAAATGTTACTGGAAGCTATTTGAGCAATACAGAACAACTTGAGAATCAACAACTATTTGTGCACACAGAATAATTCAAGAATCAACAACTGACTTCTCACTATATGAATTAACCTTTGCGAAACAACCAATTTTCCTGTTGAATTTAAACTCTTGGAACAACATTACATTTGAGAATAAACTTGTATAAAACCCAACTAGCTTCTCACTATGATTAATCTTTGAGAAACAATAGATTTTTCGTGTTGAATTTGAACTCTCAGGGCAGCATTACATTTAGGGATATACTTTTATGAAACCCAACTAGCTTCTCACTATGAGTAACCTTTGTGAAACAATTGATTTTTCCTATTGAATTTGAACTCTTTGAACTTTACGTTTGGAGATAAACTTGTATAAAACATAGATGGAAAGAATTAGTCAGTTAAATGCTTCAAAAGAATACCATTAGATATCCTTGATGATAACAATGAGATTGCAGCACAAGAAAGCTAAATGGCATAACAAAATTCTCAAGGATACAATGTTTATTGTAGGAGATTGGACCATGATTCATGATATAAGGATTTTCCTAGAAAGATTAGAACACGTTGGTTGGCACCATACAAATTCAAAAAAATATTTGACAGTGGAGCTCTATGCTAAGAACTAATCATCAATCAAGAATCCTATTGATAACCAACAGCCACTGTGTCAAGTTGTACAACACTCCATGGACAAAGAAGAAATTTATTTAGGTTTTTTCTAGGATGAGATGCAACATTACTAATAGAATTTTGAGAATAAATCCTAGAAAAAACCTACTGAATAAATTTCTCCTTTGGCTATACACAGGTCTTTGAGATGGGGACATGTATCTAGTACATGAGACAAGTACCTAGGTTCAAGGTACAAGTCTCCTAGTAACTAGGGGTAGCATGTTTAGAGGAATATGAGCCCTTGCATTGAAAACATACAAGAGTGGCTCAAGAGTACCCCCACCACCAAGCATAAAACCAACAATAGCTACCCTATGAAGCATTAGGTTGAAAACCCAAAAAGACCACCTAGTAGCAATATAGGAAAGTGAACTCTATTATTGAAAAAAAAATCTTAAGTATATGAAAACACATAACATAGCATGCATGTAAAATAAAATAAAGAAGCCCATGCACATGTAAAATTAGAAGATATACATCATAAATAAAGTGACATTAATTTTTCAAGAGAGGTTGAAACAATAAAGTTTTGCAAGTTGATTACTTTGGGAGAACATCTAGTAGTTGTACACCCCAACATTGCACCCCTCTAACTCATACATGGCAATTTCAAATGACTCAATTTTTTATAGCAGCTTACTTGACAAGTTCAATGCTTAAACCTAAGGTTCCAGTTCCACATCATCAAATATGATACCACATCAACATGTTTTTGTTAAGGTGTCATAAATATAGAAGGAAAAAATAGTTAGTCCAATAGTTGTGCATTAAGTTTTTTTTTGGTGTACACATGTGGCATTACATGGTTTGTGCTTTTTGGATGTGACTTGTTCTATTGAGTCCATTTTGTTGAACACACAGAATACTGAGAGGGGGGTGAATCGGTATCTATTAAACCATCCAATTATTACCGTCCAATTTTTAAGGTGTATTTAACAATTATAAGGAATGAAAGCATGAACAATCCATAACACACACAACACATGAACACCGGGATTTTTACGTGGAAAACCCAAGACGGGAAAAACCACAATGAGGATTAACTCACAATATGTTATAACCAGTTATAAGATATTATAGAAAGGCTCACTGCCAAGAGGACTCACTGTCCAAGTGAACTCATTGTTCACAGAGAACAGAAAGATACAATGAGGTGGATACACAACCAAAATGTGAACTGAGAAAAATCGATCTAACATATGTTGGATTTAGTTCCTTTGAAGCTCATAACACACTTTGATCATCTCAAATTACAAGTCTCTGCTCTGCTCTGTATTCGCATACCTTTTCTTCAACGTTCACAACTTATTTGCACAATTCTACAAAACTTTGCATCACTGCTTGCATTCAAATAATGTATGTGTTAAAATCTATGCTTCATCAACTTTAATCAACCTTGTGTATATACCAAACTCCATTGTAAAGATCAATTAGGCCGGCCTAATTAGATGTAGCCTTAAATTATACAAAACATGCCTTGTCAACACCCAATTCAAACTGAAATTGTCTTCGCACCAAAAATACAAGCAATATAGGTCAACATGAACCTATAACTCCTTTTCCATTCGCAACACATATTTAATCTCCATAACTCTTTGCACACCTCAAGTTAGCCAACCATAAAACCAAAAAGTAAAATACTCCAACTAATCACCACCATAGGATATGTGGACCACAAAATGTCACGCTAGCAAGAAAATCCAATGTGCTGACACTTGTAAGCATTCTCCCAAAACCGCAATGACTAACTCAAATATGTGGAGGAATGTGGACTAGTTAGGTAAGTGTAAACCATATCTGTTGAACTTCTGTTACTTGCAACTTTTGAACCACTTACCCAAAACACCTGAAATTTTGAAATAATATGCCAATGACATCCATGAACAACATACTAAAACCGCATAAATAGAGCTAATACGATGAATAGATGTGAACCAAAATATCGTAGGGCACTGTGTGCTAAAGCTGTCGATGTAGATACTTAGCCAAAAACCTTTTGCAAAATAGAATATCCTTCATACTAATTTGACATTCATCATGTAGTGTTGACATCAATGACAACTTTCTTCATTCTTTCAAAAATCTCCCCCTTTGTCATTGATGGCAACATGTGTCAAAACAAAACATTTTTCCACAAGTATCTCTCCCCCTTTGACATAAAGGGCAAAGGGTGCTCCCCTCAAGACATACGTACAAACTGAACTAGCTCCCCCTCAAGAAGCTAACCAAAAACTCCTAATACATCTACATATGTACAAAGAATCTGAAAACAAAAAAAAATGAAAGATATATGGAAATGGTCAACTCGAAGATGTTGACCCCTGAAGCTTCTGAAGAATAACTTACCAAGTAGATTTTCCTTCTTCCCAGCTCTTTTTTGTTGTTGTAACCATTTTGTGTAGAGACTCAAGCTCTATCAATGTTTCTTCTTCTTCTTCTATAGTACTGGGGTTAAGATTTAACTTTGAGATTATGTCAATACTGGCAAGGGCACTTGAGATAGGTATATACTTTGTTTTGACCAAGTCCCTTAGCTTCGCAAGCTTCCTAATAATATCTTCCTTTTGGTTATGTAAAGTGAAGAATTTTTCATGTAAGTCCACTATAGCATTCAAGGTCTTATCATCCATGTCTAGTGTCGGATCATAGGCTTTTGATGCATTAGCTATCTAAGACTCAATCGAGTCCATTTCATCTTTTATCCCTTGTGTGGCATCCGAACACTTCATGCAATACAAAAACAATGTTTTTGCATCACCCTCACAAACTAGTACTTCCTTCAAGCATTCTTTGACTCTTGTATGTGCAGATGCACATTTTTCTTTGATATCCATCAAATTATCCTCTTTGATCCTTGACTCAACAACTAGTTTTGCTTGTCTTTTCAATCCAAAGGCATATTCCTTAAAGGAATCAAATAGTAATTTGAAATTTTCCACCATAGGAAAAGATTTATCAACATTAGTTCTTGGAATAATCACCTAAAATGCTTTTACAGCTTCATCTATCAACTCACTACTCTTCTGATATGTTTCAATGATTTATTTTCTTGCATATGCATTAAATACATCACTTAGCTACAATTTGTGTATGGGGAATATCTTGTCTAGGTCAACACTACCCTGCTACATGGGTAACTGCAATAATTGGGAGGAAACACCCTGTTGAAATTTTAAGTGTTTAGAGAAAAAACTTTCTAAAGGATTACCGAAGGATTCATCGAAGGGCTTAGGTAAATCCTCAGAATTTTTTGCTTCTTCATTCTTTCCAGTATCAGAAATTTCTTCTTCTTCTGCATTTTCTTCTTCGTCACCAAATATCTTATCTTTATCTTTGTCTTTATCTCCTTCATCCTTTTCCTTCTTTCCTTTCTCATTGTCTTCATTTTTATCTCCTTCTCCTTCCTTTTCACCATCATCCTCTCCTTCTTGATTCTTTTCAACCTTATGCCTTTGCTCATTGATTGTGTCCTTATTTTCGCCTTCATTGGTGTTTTTTTTTTGTATCTATCGGAGGAACAAATGTCTTCAAGTGCCCTTGATCTATAGTCTCCTGAGTTTCTAAAGGATGTAAGTGTCATCCTTTGCAGTTTCCTTGGAAATATTCTCATCTTCAGCAAACCCTTGCATTGGCTCATATGTATCAAGAGGAATATTATCTAGATTTTATTTTGTATCAGTAGCACCTATGTTTTTATCTGCAAGATCTTATCCCTTGCTAGTAGAGGCAATGGGAATCATGTCATACTTCTATGCAATGTCAATAATCTTTTCTTTTGTTTCCTTCTGCATTTTATCAATTTGATCTTGATATCTTCCCATTAGAAGTGTGGTCCTTCGTTTTGATCTAAATTCTTCACTAGGTACTTGGGCTAGTGTGGCCTTATCAACATTAGATAGAGAAAATCCAATTGTATCCACAACATTTGATCTGAGCTTCTCTTCTCTTTCATTGGCTTCTCTTCTTCTTTCCAAAAAGAGTTTCCATACAACATTAGGAACTTCCTTCCTAATGTTCTCCATATCTGCCTCCATTGTGACAATGAATTTGATAATTGCTTCTATTATTGTGGCTCTATTCTCATTTTCTTTTTCATATAATGTGGCAGTTTCTTCCAACATCTCATCATGCAACATAACTTTGAATAATCAGTCCAACTTCATTAGACTAAGTAGTCTTTCCATAGAAGTCTTCTTTTCCTTCTTCATTTTCTTCTCTGGTTTTGTTTTGTCAGACTTCCTTTTCTTTCTTTCCTTTACCTGCTTATGTACATGTATCTGAAAGGCACCTTTTTCCTTCTCAACTTCTTCTTCATCAGAAGTATCAAAAATGTTTATTCTTTGCCTCTTTGAAACAGTGTCACCTCTTTTGAGGTTCACCGAAAAGTCTTCTTCCTCTTCCTCAAACTATATACTCAAGTATTTTTCTCTCCTAGCCTTTTCTTTTATTCTTTTTGATGTAGTGGCAATAGAGGCTGCTGGAGTAGTTTTCTTTCTCTTTCCAAGCCTTATGGCCTCTTCTTCCTGAAGTTCTTTTGTTTTCGGAGCACTAGTATTCATTCTCTTTGTTCTGTTAGAGGTAGAAACTGATCCAGAGGGCTATTGAATACTAGGGGGAATAGTGGAAGTAGTTCTTCCTGATCTTCTAGATCTGGTGGTCCCACTTGTTGTGCTTGTTTCTCCCTTTGCAATTGATTTCAGTTTTTGTATTTCTTCATCTGTAAGTCCTTTGTACTTGAAATACTCGTGCACCACTTTTGTCGCCTTTTTCTCTATCTCAGGCTTTTTCAGTTCCATGTGTACTTTCATAAATTTCTCTTATTTTCTTGTGTAGGGTCCTTAGGACTGTTCAGTAATATACCAACATAACCATTTGCTTCATTTTCAGTGATCTCATATCCAAGTGGTTGAATCCAGACAATTTTGGGTTCTACAGCTTTAATGATGCATTCATCAGTTTTGACCAAAAATGTGATATCATCTCGATATTTTTCCACTACAGACTTAGGGATCCTTTCCCATTCATGCATTCTCTTCTGGAAAACTATGAATAATGAAGTAAGTGCCTCATCTTGAGCTTTAATATCACCAATGCTGCATAGATGTTCAAATATTTGATGGGAAACAGGCTTGTTTCTACTCCATGTAATATTGTTTCTTCTCGGAAGCTCCTTCAAAAAATATAATAGCAAACAAACTACCAAAGAACCGAATTTGAAAGGATATTTCTTATCTTTAGTTTGCTTCATATTGTCAAAAAGTTGTTGCCGGAGCAACTCACACAAATCATAGTCCTTTCCCTTTTCCACCATTTCATGTGCTACATGGATTGTTGTGGCGGACAAAATTCTCTTTGTTTGTGTAGTATATCTCGTATCCAATGACCATAGCTACATATCTTACTGCATAATTCAATATGGTATTCACAGTGAGAGCCCTTTGATCAAATATGGCTCCTGTTAGTTCCATTGCTTCCTTGTTCTTTACAAATTTCAACACAAGTACAGGTCTGATGTCACAAAGTCCAATAATCTCCTTTATGACCTCCTTAGTTATCAATCCAGGTGTGAACCCCAATCCTAGACCTGCACAAACATAGCAAACAAGCACAATATTAGATCCATATGCAAGTTAGAACTAAGATTCCCCATGAAATTCATCCACAATGCTCAAAATAGGAAGGAAAATGAAGAACTAAGACAAGAAAAGCAATGAAATCCTATTTAAACATGCAAACTCTCAATCCCATGGGGGAATTGGTGCCAATTTGATGTGGAAATTGGACCTTTCCCAACTCCTTTTCAAGCTTGATGATCTTGATGGAGATTGATCCACTTGGTGATGAAGAACAATGTGATTCCTTGATAAAATCTGCAATAACCTAACTATGATAATGGAAAATGCTATGGAAATGGATGAAATTACTCTAAATGTGAAAATAGTAACTTTTCTCTAAGTTGTGGATCCAAAATACAAAGAAAAGCCTTCTATTTATAGAAAGACAAGATGGAGGTATGAGAAAAATGAAGCAATGTGGGATCATTCAACATCCAATGGCCAAGTGCCACTTGTCAAGATGTGAATGGAGGAAGCTTGAGCACATTTTGATGAATGTGCACAATAAATGATATTAGGTGGAATTTGAAAATCATGAAATGACTTGTTGGAGGGAGAAAGGAATGAATTAAATGCCACTTGGCTCAATGCACAAGGACATGTAAGAAGAAATGAGTGCCTTGTTGGAAGGAAAAATCCATTTGGAGGGATTTTCAAACTTGGAGGAATATTCCCTTTTTATGCCATTTTGAAAGTAATTAGGGAATGAGGGCATATGTTCCCTAGCTCGTTCTCTGTGTTCTGCTCGAGTCTACGTTGTGGGGGTTTTTGCTACATTTGAGGTCAGTGGAGGTGGGGTTTCAATCTGTTAAACTTGTGTTTCTTTTTCCTTTGTTGGCGATTGTTGTGTGGGAGGTGCGCCCATTAGGTTGGGCGTGAGCTTCCTTTTTTTGCCATGGGCTTTCCTTTGGTGTTGTCGTGTTGTGTGCAACCTGTCCCTGCGCCTGGCCTTCTCCTGTGCCCGCGTGGGTCCATGGTGTGGGCGTTGGGTCTTGGGGGGCTATGTGTTTGGCCTTCCAATTCATGGGGCCTTGGTTCTTCCCATTGACAGGTGGGTTTTATATTTTTCTGCAATATTTCTTGCTGTTGATTGGGTGGCATCTAGGTGGAGGGGTTTGTTCTTTCCCTTGGGGTTTTTCCATTTAGTCCAATCGTGATCTGGGGGTTTGCATGCCTATCGGGGACTTTGTTTATTGCTATGTCGTGTGGGGAAACATCTGGGGTTAGCCCCAAATTGGATTTTCGTTCAGCATTTGGTTCGAAGCCTGCAATGCATGGTGCAAATGTTTTTGATAATACGTTGTTTTCACCAAAGATGGAGATGAATGATCTAGGGCCGGTTAGTGGTCCCCGCATAATGAAGATTAATGGGTGTTTGGAAAGATGCAAAGAGAGACCAAAATTGGTTATCCCGATGGAGTTGCTTGCAGATGATATTGAATACTATTCGAGGCACTCCTTTTATTGCAAGTTCATGGGTTTGAGAGTTTCGCTACAATTTTTGGAATCCTGGGCTCAGCGAACATGGATGCCAGAGGGGGAGATGGAGATTAGGCTCCTTGCAAACAACTATTTTACGGTATCATTTGATTGCATGGCATATCGGAATAAGGTCTTTGAGGGTGATCCCTATTTTTATAACCAGGTGGGATTGTTTATCAAGCCATGGCATGCGGGCTTCAACCCAACCGAGGCACTACCAAGTCGGATTCTGGTTTGGGTTCAGTTGTCGTGGTTCCCGGTTGAGTGTTGGTGGGATGATGTGTTGCTTTTGGTGGCTTCAATGCTTGGTAAACCTGTTGGGTCTTCTCAACATACGCAGTTTAAGAAGGTAATGACTTTTTCCCGTATCTGTGTAGAAATTGATCTAAGCAAACCATTGCCAGATTTTGTAGAAGTGTGTGTTGGATCCTATACTTGGGTGCAACAGCTAGATTATGAAACCCTACCTTTTCGATGTCGTCTCTGTCATGAATACGGTCACTTGCAGCGGAGATGCCCTAGGGCTAAGCCAATGGCACCCCAACCTTCTCAACCTTCTCGTAATTCACCTAGGTCTGATAAGGGGAAGAAGCTTATTCTGGGTGATGGTAACGGTGATGATGGTTATGTCCTTGTCAAGGCTCGCAATAGGAATCGGGGGCAAAAGCGGACCTTGAGGGAGAGGCTGGATGATGACACCTTTAATAGGTTTGAGGTGTTGAATGATCTCGGCTAGCAGGAAGTGAATCCAAGGCTGCTGAACCTAAACCAGGGTACTTTGGGTTTAGGTCAGGGTGGTCCTCCTTTGGAGGCTATGCAGGTTGTGCAAGAGGATGGTGTTGGGCAGATGGAGGCAGATCAACAGTTGCCTCTTCATGTTGAACTGGATTCTACTCTTGGAGCTACGAAGAGTGGTGGAGGTGGTTCCCCATTTACCCTGAAAGATGGTATGGATGTGGGTAAGAGCTCTTTGTCTTCTTCTCACTTGGGTATTTTTCAAAAGGAACTGAAGATAGGGGTTGGTGAGAAAACTTCCAAGATGGGCAGGAAAAAGGATATGGATAAGATTAAATTAACTGGGGAAACTTTGGTGGAGTTAGGGTCAGTCAAGACTCTTGATTCACATTTTTCAGGCCCTCAGAAATGATAGTTCTCTCAAGGAATGTAAGGGGCTTGAACAGTGGCCCTAGACAAAAAGTTGTTCGTGATTTGGTTAAAAATCATTCTCTGGATGTTCTTTTTCTTCAGAAGACCAAGTTATCTGTGGAAAATATGTTGGATATGGTACCTAGGTTGTGGAAATGTGGTGAATGCCAGTGTGTGGGGGCTCTTGGTGCTTTCGGGGGGTGGCTTGCTTCTAGAACCCTCGAAATATTTTCCCTCTTTGGTGGATGTCCTCTAGATCCTCTATGTCCCTAGTCGCCTCTTGTTATGAGACTGGTGAGTGTATTCTCCTCTCTAATGTGTATGCTCCTGTTGAGTTCCAGGGTAAACAACTTCTTTGGTCCCATCTTCGTTTTGTTTGCAACTTATCTCCTTTCCATCTATGGGTTTTAGCTGGCGATTTTAATGCTATAGTTGATTTGTTTGAGAAAAAAGGTGGAATTCCTAGGTTGGAGCCTTCTACTCTGCTACTTAGGGATAGCATTTCAGATTTAAATATTTTTGATGTTCAACCCAATAATGGTCGGTTCACCTGGAACAATAGGAGAATTGGTGAGAGTTGTGTTGCTGAGAGGCTTGACCGATTCTTGGTTTCCTGTTATTGGGTTGGAGACTTGTGGTCTACTAGATCTGAAATTCTTGATTGGAGAGGTTCTGATCATTGGCCTATTAAGCTTAGTATTATATCTGCTTGGACGCATCATTCTCCCTCCTTCAAGTTACAGCTTATGTGGTTACGGGATTCTAATCTTCGTGAGCACATGGTTGAGTGGTGGAGGATTGGAAGACTTGCTTTTGGTACGGCAATGTTCACTTTTGCTAGGCTTCTTCAGTTTGTCAAATATCAGCTTAAAAGGTGGAATCGGAGATGTTTTGGTAATATCTTTCATGCTAAGGTCGCTGCTCAGGAGGAGTTGAATAATATTACGCAGTTGATTCGTGAGAATGGGGCTTCTGAGGATCTTCTGAGGAAGGAGGCTAGGACTTTGAAAGTGGTTGAGGAATTTGAATTGAGGGAAGAGATCTATTAGAAGCAAAAGGCCCAGGTTGAATGGCCTCAGGAAGGTGATAAAAACACTGCCTTCTTCTTCAATTATGTGAAAGACAGGAGGCATGGTAATTCCATTCCTGTTCTGGTGAATGATAGGGGAGAACGTCTTGCCTCGCACCAGGAAGTCTCTACTGAGGCTTCTTAGTACTTTGCTGCTTTATTCAGGGAGGATTCACGGGGGGGTTCTATTGAGGAAGCACAGGTTCTTTCTTTTTTTCCTTAGTTGGTCTCTAGGGAGGCGAATGAGTCTCTGATGAAAGAGATTTCTCTTGTTGAGCTAGAGGGTATTGTGTTTCAAATGAAGAGGGGTAAAGCTCCTGGCCCCGATGGTTTCCCGATTGATTTTTACCAAGAATTTTGGGATATCATAAAGTTGGATCTTTTGGCGGTTGTCCTTGAGTCCCAGAGGAATAAGCAAATGCTTTGTGCTTTGAATTCCACTTTCCTTGCTCTCATCCCCAAGTGTGAAGGGGTTGATAGGTTAGCTCAGTTCCGACCTATCTCTCTTTGCAATGTAGCACATAAAATCATTTCAAAGTTAATGGCTAAGAGGTTGAAGAAGTGGCTTAAAGTGCTGATTTTGGAGGAGCAGAGTGGTTTTGTGACGGGTCGACAAATTTTAGATGGGGTTGTCATTGCTTCGGAGACCATCCACTCCATGGACAACTCCCAGGAGAAGGCAATGTTCATTAAGTTGGATATGGCTAAGGCTTATGACAGGGTTAGATGGTCTTTCCTGCGGAAGGTCCTTATGTCTTTTGGTTTCAGTGAGGAGTGGATCCAATGGGTCATGAGTTGTGTCACATATGTTTCCTTCTCAGTTTTGATAAATGGAGATCATTCTGAACTTTTTGGCGCCTCTAGGGGTTTGCGCCAAGGCGATCCCCTTCTCCGTATCTTTTTATGCTTCTTGTGGAAGGTCTTGGGTGTTTGTTGAAAAGAAATGTGGAGCTTGGCAACATTCATGGTTGGTGTTGGGGTGGAGATTTGCCTCTGCAATCCCATTTGCAGTTTGTTGATGATACTGCTTTGATGGGGATGGCCATTGTTAAAGAAGCTACTAATTTGAGGCAGGTGTTGGACTTGTATCTTGTTGCTTTGGGGTAATTAATTAATGAGGAGAAATCATCCATCTTCTTCTTCAATACGTCGGCCCCTATACGGAGGAGAATAGATAATATCTTGAGGTTTCATATAGGGGCTCTCCCTTTCACGTATTTGGGTATCCCAATTTCTGTCCGCCGACTTCCCAAGGGTTCTTGGCAAAATATTATTGATAAGCTCCGTGCAAAAGCTAATCATTGGACCCATAGATGGTTATCTTTTGCGGGGTGGGTTCAGCTTCTCAAGGCGGTGGTGCAGGCTCTCCCTACCTATAGATGTATGCTTCAGGTGGCTCTGATCGGTTTTCTTAGGGAAATGGATTCTCTTGAAAGGAAGTTCTTATGGGCTGGAAGTTTTTCATCTTCCAAGTGGAGCCTGGTCAGGTGGGATGTTGTGTGTAGTCCGAAGAAATTTGGTGGTCTTGGTCTTCGACAGTCTGTGTTGTCCGGAGACGTTGTAGCTGCTAAGTTATTCTGGAGATGGTGTGTGGAGCAGGATCAGCTATGGGCCAGGATTTTATCTCATAAGTATTTCGCAGGGATTCCTCGGCATGATCTCCCTCGTTACCCTCTTGAGGGGAAAGGCTCGGTGATTTCGAATACTCTTTAGAAGGGTGGGAAACTCATCAAGGAAGGTTTATTTTGGATTTGCAGATGGGGCACTGAAGCTCTTTTCTGGTCGGATTCTTGGGCTAGCTTCCCTCCACTTACTTCTTAGTTCCCCAACCTCCTTCCTTTGTGTCAAATATTTCTTGTGGCTGGCTGGTCTAGGGTGAGTGACTTCAAGTCTGTCTCTTCTTTTGGTCAGTTGGAGGTGGCTCGTTGGAAGGATCCCGCAGAGTGGCCAGACTTGGGACTTGGGGACGAAAGTCCTGAGCTTCATAAGATTCTTTGTAGTAGGAGTTTTATTTCTCTCTTGGAAGATGATATTCTTGCTTGGACCCATAATCCTAAGGGGATTTATTTTGTTGTTTTTGGTTATCAGGTGTTATTGGCTCAGAAGCTTGTTGTGGCAGAGGTTCACTAGTGGAAAAGGGTGTGGAATAAGTTCTCATGGCCAAAATGCAACTTCTTTTTTTAGACTTTGGCGTGGAATAGGTGCTTGACCTGGGATAACATTCGTAAACGGGGATTCCAGGGACCTTCAGTTTGTGTTTTGTGTGGGAGAGAGGAAGAAGATTCTTTGCATTTGTTCTTCTGATGCCCCTTTGTTGTGCAGCTTTTGCACTGGTGGTGGGAGGTGTGGAAGCTTCCTTGCATTCATGCTTGCTCTTTAGTTGAATTATGGGATAGTTTGGGCAAACCTCCTTCTATGGCCTCCTTTTTGCAGGATTTCTGGTACGCGAGCCCTACATTTTTGCTTTGGCAGATTTGGCTGGAGCGGAACTACTGGATCTTTCATGATCATAAGTTGTTGGGTCTGAAAGTGTGGTTGCGTACGTTAGGAATGGTGCAGGAAACAGTTGAGGCTAAGAGTGATGTTGTTCTCCCCTTGGAAAGAGGTGATGCTGACTTGGTGGAAAGACTGGATCTTCAGGAAATTCACTCTTTTGTTGTCCGGTCAAGGAATGGCAGGTATGGGAAATAGAGAGTTGAACGGGTTGGTAGGTGGTTACCTCCTCCAAATGGATTTTTAAAGATTAATATGGATGGATCTTCTAGGGGAAATCCTGGGCCTGCTGGGATTGGTGGGGTTGGCAAGGACTTTGTTGGGTCAGTGATTTTTTCGTTCTCTATTCATGAGGGGGTGAAGACAGTTAACCTTATGGAGGGGCTGGCGATTCTTATGCCATCGAGAAGGCCCTTGCTCTAGGATGGCGGAAGGTTATATGTGAAGCTGATTCACAGGTCTTGATTAATTTGTTGAATGAGCGGAATATTTCTAATATAAATTGGCAGTTGGCTTCGGTGGTTCAGCGGATTCTTTAGGTTTTGGATGGAAGTTGCTTCCTTTGTTCACATCCCGAGGGAGTGGAATCGTGCTGCTGACTACCTAGCCAAATGGGCCTCTAAGTATGATAGTGGTTGGAAGGTTGAGGATTGGGATCAAGTTTCCCCTGAGCTGCGTCAGGATGTGGATCAGTTCTTTGAGGAGGATAGGAGAATACATGGGGATAGTTGATTTTGGTTTTTGCTGAGGGGTTGTTTCTTTTTTTTCGGGGGCTGGGTCCCTTGGTTTTTATTGTAATGTTGTTTTTTGATTTCCAATAAAAATTTTACCCCTTTCTTTTAAAAAAAAAATTAATTAGGGAATTATTAAATCAAAGAAATGATTTATTGGTGCAAGTTGCAAAATCTAGAGGATTTAGGTGATTAAGATTAAATTAATCAGGATTTAATTAATTTAACAGGAGGTTAGTTGATGTGACTATTTGATTTAGATTTTTGGATTGATTTAAATCAAAGTTGAGAGGAATCTGATTTAGATTTAATTAAATAAAAGATTTTGATTTATTTAATTAAAGAGGGGTGATGTTAGATTAAATCAAATAAGGTTTAATTTATTTAATTTAATAAGATGACTTTAGAGATATAATCAAATAAAATGAATTATTTAATTAAATGGAGACATAGGGTTAATTAAATTAGATTGATTAATTTAATTAAGAGGAAGATGACAACTTAATTAGATAACATCGATCTATTCGTTTAAGGGATGAAAGGTGATGACTAGTTAAGAAGATGATTCAGGATGAAACGATGTTAGTAAATCTGGATCAAGTGTGTCGGTATATTTTCCATGTCTACATTTTTCCCCTCTTTGAAGCAAAGTACTCGTTGTGTTGGTTCAAAGTATAAGGTGTCTCGATCAAAATTCAAAAAAAAACAATTTTCAAAATTGCCCTACTACTGCCCTAGTGAGAAGAAAAATGTTGATATACTACCCCCTCGAGAGATCAAACGAAAATTTTGATTTTTTGGGTGATCTCGCGAAAAAAGAGGACAAGGTGCTCGGTGGGTCCAGAAAGGCTCCGGGATGCCAAAAAAACATGCAAAACGCAAAAAAACGATGCAAAACGGCACTCGGTTGGGCGAAAACGGGATCAGGGGTCCAAAAGCCTAGTTGGATGGCTAAACGAGGTCAAAAACCCCTATTTTTCAGGCTTAAATAGGCCTTGAGGGACCACTTCTAGTTCATTTGCACACATAGCCTTTTGAGATTCTACGATTTTGAGCTCTGACCCCTGCAAGAGATTGCACAATGACCACTTCCACGACACGTCTTGGATTAAGTACGAGTGTACCAGAGGCTACCTAGTGCTGGACCACCAGTGAGTCAACTTGACTTGACTTCATTTTTTCAATTTTTGTGCATATTTATTAGCTTAGGAAGTCAACTTTAGTCCAACAGTCTAATATAGCGCCGCTTCAAACTTTATTTCGGCGCCACACAGCATTAAATTGTGTCACAGTCGCGAATAGCAATGTGGCATTACAGTTTGGAGTTAGGGTTCAAAATCCAAATTGGACCGCATGTGTAAATAGCATCGTGGCAGGCCACTTTAAAATTTAGGGTTCATAGTCAAACTAGGGCACGCTCAAACTGCACCACGACGGCGGAGTTTGAGGAGTTTAGGGTTCCTAGCGGCGCATTTTGGAACTTTCAAACTATGTCGCACCTGCAAACAGCGATGCATATGTTGTTTCATGTACGCTAGGATAAATCAGGATCATGATTTTTTATGAAACTTAATGCGGTGACTTTCCTGATGCAGGAGGAGGCTGAGATTCTTCATTCACGTGAGCACAGATCCTCCATACTAGGCAGACTAGTTGGTATGCACAAGCGGTTGCAGGAGCACTTGGGAGCGATCGGACTCTAGTACATTGTGTATGCACTGCCAGTGAGGACACATTTAGGGATGATGACAGCGCTTGTAGAGCGATGGCATAGTGAGACATCATCATTCCACCTTTTGATGGGCGAGGCCACAGTGACACTGGAGGACGTGTGGTGGATACTTTGATTGCCCATCCACAGAGAGCGAGTGATCTATGATGTGGATTTCGGGAGAGATGCATGTTATGACGTGATGAGCCTTGATGAGATCATCTTTTTCAGAGGGCCAGATTGAGCTAGAGTGCTACAGGCTCACTGTGTCACCCTTTTGCTTGGTTATTACAACCATTATTTCAGGTCTTGTGGCACCAGATCAACGGGGCTGATATTTCAGTCCAAGATGGGGGCTTGCTTAGGAGCTGATGGTTCAACGGAGGGTATGCTTTGCGTGGGGACTTGTACTATTGGCCTCCCTATATCGAGATTTACATGAGTTTGCATACTACGACAGTAGAGCCATCAAGGTCGGGGTCACTCCTCTTCATATCTGGGCCTAGGAGAATATTGTTGTACTCCGCCCATGAGTCGTAGTAGTTTATATGGAGCCAAACGACCCAATCGTCTGGAGGTACAGGGGAGGAGTTTCTTTCACCTTCACAGGATAGGCTAGCATCCCTCATTGGAGGAGGGTCATTGATGATATGAGAGCATTCACGTGGTGACTGTATCTTGGATGGCCCGCATGGTATGACATTTCCCAGCAGCTATTTTTTGCTCGACAGGACAGGCTGATGTAGGGCCGAGAGCATATGATCAAGAGGTACCCACCAAGCCGTGTATAGAGACAGTTTGGTGAGTTGTAGGAAAAACTTGATGACCAATACGTTACGGTATTTGCACATACCATGAGTTAGACTTCATGGGGCTACTCCATTCCAACTCAGGAGGTTGTTGATTCCTTTAGACAACTGGTGGCCAAGTCATGGCCATATGATCAGGGTCAGGATGATGCATGTATCACACAGGCATACAAGGATTGGTTTAGACCACCTCTCAGGTTGACAGTGCTAGGGACACCATCAGCATGACGAAGAGCTAGAGGCAGAGGGGTAGGACGAGGCTGGGGCCAAGGAGGCCAAGGGGACGGAGACGGGGATGGACACCAACAACCAGATTAGGGTAGGGGGCCACAGGATCAACCATGGTAGGATCAGGACCAGGACCAAGGCAGGCAGGGCAGATAGGTGGATCAGCCGAGGGATCAGGGACCCCCATCGCCACCGCCATCACCACCTCCACTTGATCAGAGGGACGCTCGGATTCAGCAATTGCAGGCTTAGGTCTAGGGACTTCAAGGACAAGTTGTTGCTTTGACAATAGAGAGGGACTAGCTACAGCTAGAGAGAGACTAGATTGTCCAGCAGAGACAAGTCGTAGAGATAGGTCGCAGAGCTCAGGGCAGCGCAGGAGATGGGCCAGAGACAATAGCTGGAGAGCATGTCTACCTCCTCCTCCTAGAGTTCAATTTCATTGCGAGCATACAGGGAGGCAGTCTGGGAGGCCAATTATTATAGAGTTCATTATCATCAGGTAATTCCCTGAGCATCTTGGGTTCCATATTTTTCAAAGCAGATAGGGTACCGGCCTCCCAAAGATCACGAAGAGAGACAGCCCGACGAGGGCGAGGGCAGCCAACAGGGCTAGCCTTCCTTAGATCAGAGACATGATTATTTTTTGCTTCATGGGCTCATTTTTTATAGCCCCATGGGTGATTGTACCTTATGTATTTGATACACACTTGATCCGGATTTGTAATTATTTGATGATATATATATGAGATGAGATGATTTGATCCGCTATGATGTATGATATGTTCTATTCTATTTATGCATGATGCGATGGATTCTACTTTCTATATGTGATGCAATGATTCTATGTTATGTATGATGTGATTCTATATGATGTTTATGTGATGCAATGATGATGTGATATAGTGATTTATGGATGTATTTCTTTTTCGGTATCTTTTCTATGCACTTACATCATGATGATGTATAAAAATGTGAATGCTTAGACTAACAGATCTATATTATGATGCTTAAATGATGATGACATGTATGAGATGCAATCTTTTCCCTTCTCATTATCTCAAGTATAATATGGTGATGTATTTATGGATGTTATGATGATGCACATGATATGATGCGATGATGTATGATGTTTATGATGCATTTAATGATGATGTTTATGTTATGATGCTCATGTTATGATAATGCAAATGGATGATATGTATGCATGTATATGGTTATGTGATGGATGTAAATGAGTTATATGTGATTGTGCTTAGAATAACCAATCTTTATTATGTAGTAATGAAATGCATGAGAGGTGATTAACGCTTTTTATATGATATGCATTATGCAGTATGTTGATGGTTTGTGGATGTAGGATGGATGCAACGGCGAGGATAAGTTGTGATTAACTGCCATGGTACCATGTTAGTGTGGAAAGAAGATAGAAGAAAGCAAGAGACTCCAACAAGTCATGAGATGATGTCGATGATAGTGATGATGATGATTTGCTTACCAAGGAGTTGAGACTTTAAAAGGGCCATTTACCTTATGTTTGATAACACACATAGGCATGATGCATCAAGGTATAAAGAACTAGGATGGCGTTGCACCTAGTGTGATGGACTTTGACTCGACAATTAGATAGTACTTTTGTTCACACCTGACATACGAAACTTTATTCAAAACGCAATTTAGATATTCCAAACATCTTGGACCAAAACATAGAAAGGCAAGCCTTCCTATGTGGTCAACAAGATATCTAAAACACCTTCCCTATGCCTAAACAAAGCACGTATGACCAAGGTTATATCACAAGAATATCCAACAAGCACAGCAAATAAAAAGTTAATGATCGTTGCCCCATTCCTTTCTCTCTAAATCGTATTGATTAGACATCATCAAGAGGTCATTTGAATGAGCACAATAAGATAAGTCAACAAAACAAAGATAAAGTAAACAAACAAGTTAATGTTCTTCAATACTGCTAGCTAAGACTAAACTATGGTGATTCCTAATGTTGATGTCCATTGTAGGAAGGATGCATCCTAGGACATGATGATATTAGATTATTGATTTGGGATTGATTAGATGATAGGCTATTGACACAAAGAGTTGACTAACATGTTTACGTACTGACCTAGACCTTAGACTTTGACGTTTGAGTTTTCACTTTTAACCTGCTAGACTTGTTTCCGACTATTTCACCAAAGGTTGAGGATGACGATTGATTTATTATGAGTGATGTTTATTGCAAGTGAAAGCGAGATGAGACGGATGGATTTTTTCAAATATTTGGATGTTTTTGAAGTTTTTTGAAATGTTTTGAGGTTGTTTTTGGTATTTTCAAGATGTTTTACAAATGTTTTGATTTTTGAATTTTTCAATGTTTTGGGGTTTTCTGAGATTTTGACCAAGAGACTAACCTAAAAGACCTATCCTAGGGGTCTTGGGGGTTGATCAACAGATTGGCCTTGCCTACGTTATACATACAGAGACCACATAGTTTGACTAACACAGACTTAATTATTGATGAAATATGAACAAATGGATTGCCAATTTATTATGACGGACTCCTAAAGGACTAACCTAAGTGTCTCGGGGGATGATCAAAGATCAACCTTGCCTACGTTCAAAGATCAAAGATGACGTAGTTCGACAAGATGACTCTATTTTTTGATTTTTTGACTTTTTGACCTATTTTTGGGTTTTGATATGTTTTGAATGTTTTGGGATTTTGCGATTTTTTTTATGTTTTTTGATTTTCTGATTTTGAGACTTCAAGAATACACGAATCCGATCCGACGAGAACATGCCCCTAGCGTGATGCAATAGACTACTTTGATATAGGCAGGACAAACTAATCTTGACAGTGGGTCGAGTAGTAGTAGGAGGGATCATGACACGAACACAGGACCAAGCTATGATGCGGACGCAGATGGGTGATAGATTGAGATATGGAATGCAATGGATGATGGAAGTGTAATGGATGGATGATGAGTCTTGAAGATCCTAGTGGATGGAAAGTGCTTATTTACACAAGGCGCTTGTTTGCTAGGTTTTCACCAAGGTACTTGCCCAAAGCGCCACCGAAGTGGTTTTCACTAGAGGACGAATTTTCTATTTATTGTTTTTAATCCATTTTCTAATTTTTTTGGATTTTTTGTTTTCCTTTTATTTTTTTGTTGTCACCAAGACATCTATTTTCCAGGTTTTCATTAGGGTGACCTTTTTTTAGGACATTTTTTGATTTTTTTGTATTTTTTGGTTTTATACCTTGCAAGATTAGGCATAAAACTTTTTGAGGTGGGAGTTGTTCATGGGCTCCTTCAGAGGCTCGCCTTCCGATGTTGATAACTGATATGCCCCTAACTTGTAACTTGTGATGACAAATGGTCCCAACTAGTTGGGTTCAAATTTACCTTTGTTGTATAGATTGGGTATGTTATTTTGGTTCTCCTTTAGCACAAGTTCTCCTACCTGGAATGTTTGACTCTTAATCTTCTTGTTATAACTCCACTTGAGTTGGTTCTGATACACCTGTAGATGGTTCAAGGCCTCCATTCACCATTCGTCTAGCAATTCCAACTCATTCAGTCTTGATACCCGATATTCCTCATTTGTGATGAGATTCTGCAGTGATATTCTCAATGACGGGAGCTCGATCTTGATGGGTAATATGGCTTCTGATCCATAGACCAAGGAAAAGGGGGTGGCGCCTGTGGGTGTGTGGATGTTGGTTCGATAGGCCCAAAGGGCGGGATTTAATTGCAAGTGTCAGTCACGTCCAGCTTCATTGACCGTCTTTTTCAAGATTTTTAGTATGGTCTTATTCGTAGCCTCAGCTTGGTCATTTCCTTGGGGTAGTACAGAGTGGAAAAGTGATGTTGGATCTTGAATTTGTAGCATAGGTCACAGACATCCTATTTTTTGAATGGTGTCCCATTATCTAAGATAATGGCTTGTGGGACATCATAATGGAAAATTAAATAGTTCAGGATGAACTTTCATATCTGCTTTCCAGTGATGTAAGTCATGGGAATGGCTTCCACCCACTTTGTGAAGTACTCAATGGTGGTAATGACAAACTTGTGGCCATTGGATGAGGTGGGGGTGATTTTTCCAATGAGATTGAGCCCCCATTGTGAAAAGGGCCATGGTGTGCAAATAGGGTGTAGCTCTTGAGTTGGTGCATGGATGAGGTCCCCATGCTGCTGACATTGTAGACACCTTCTAACATAGTCATGTGCTTCTCTTTCCATAGTAGGCCAATAATACCCCGTCCTCAGCAACTTCTTGGCCAAGGTCATACCACTCATGTGCAAACCACATATTTCGTTATGTACTTTGGTTAAGGTGGTTAATGCCTCCTTAGCGTTTAAGCAACATAACAGGGTTCCCTCAATGCTTCTACAGTAAAGGGTACCTCCTAGGATGACAAAACAGGATGCTTTCTTGACAAAGGTTTTCTTAAGGTTTGAGGTTATGTTAGTTGGGAGGACTCTTATTCTTAGATAAGTGTATATATCATTGTACGAGGGATCACCGAGACCAACAATTTCGCACAAAAATTTGGACTCTAATACCTCGAATGCAGGCACAAGAAGTTGTTCTACCAGGAATTCATGCTTTGAGACATTGTGAGGGATATCCAATAGGGATCCAATTGTCTCCATGGCATCTGCAGCTCTATTGTTTTCTCTAGGTATATGCTCGAATGTGATCTCAATGAAGGACTCCTTAAGACTTTCCACCAATTTCTTGTATGGAGTTAGCTTGTCATCCTTAGTTTGGTACTCATCATTCACTTGATTGATTATGAGTTGTGAATCCCCATATACGTTGAGAGCCATGATGTGCCACTGTACTGCTATTCTAAGTCCTATGGTTAGAGCCTCATATTCTGCAATATTGTTTGTGCAAGGAAATGCTAACTTGTAGGATCTTGGTATGCAGTCTCCCTGTGGAGTGATGAAAAAGACCTCGGCTCCTGATCCATGTTGTGTGTAGGAACCATCAAAGTACAACTCCCAATGATCTGCTATGCTCAAGTTGAAGATGGATTCACCGGGGAACTCTAAAATTAGCGGATTCTCTGAATACATAGGTGCTTCCGCCAATTGGTCTGCAATAGCTTTCCCTTTTATGGCCTTCCGCTCCACATACTCGATGTTGTATTCTGATAGGATCATGACCCACTTGGCCATCCTTCCTGTGAGCATTGCTTTGGACAGCAGGTACTTGAGTGGGTCGATCTTGGCAATGAGTTTGATTTTATGTGCTAACATGTAGTGCCTAAATTTCTATGAGACAAACACCACTACTAAACAAGCCTTTTTGATGAAGGAATAATTTAACTCATGTCCTACCATGGTCTGACTAATGTAGAAGATAGCCCTCTCTGTTATGTTTTCATCATGTTGAGCTAGGAGAGCACCAAGAGTTGTTGTTGTTGATATGTAGAGGATTAGAAGCTTTCTTGGGATTCGTGGCATAAGCATTGGAGGTGTGAGAAAATACTCTTTGATCTTGTTAAAGACCTGATCGCACTTTTCATCCCATTTGTTCGCTACCCCCTTGTGGAGTAGGTGAAAATATGGGATTGACTTGTCTGCTAGATGAGCTATGAACCGGCGGATGGACTGGAGCCTTCCTTGTAGGCCTCTCAACTATTTCAATGTCTTAGGTGCCTCCATTTCGAGGATTACCTTTACTTTAGCAAGATCTATTTCAATCCCTCTAATGGGCACGATGTATCCCAACAGCTTCCCTGATTGTACGCCAAAGACGCACTTCTTTGGATTAATGCAAACCTTGTATTCCTCAAGTCTGCCAAAGATGGCACTCAATGCTACTATGTGGTCTCGCTTCTTTCTGGATTTTTCCAATATGTCGTCGACATAATCCTCCACAGTCTTATGGATCATGTCATGAAAGATTAAGGTCATGTCCCTCTAATATGTTGCTCCAACGTTCATTAGTCCAAACGGCATCATGTTCCAACAATATGTCCCCCATGGACAAGTAAAAGTCATTTTGTGTTGGTCTTCTTTGGCTATCATGATTTGGTTATACCCGTTTGGTTATACCCAGAGAATTCGTCCATCAGTGAAAGCATCTCATGTCCCGCGGTCATATCTACAATCATATCAACGTTGGGAAGTGGGAAGTCGTCTTTGGGACATGCCTTGTTCAGGTCTCTAAAATTTGTGCATATACGGATGCCCCCATCGGGCTTTGAAATAGGTACTAGATTTGATACCCACTCTGGATAGTCGATCGGTCGTATGAATCTTGCATCAAGTAACTTCTTTAATTCCATTTTGACCAACAAGGCAATTTGAGGATGCATTTTTCTGAGCTTTTGTCTGACGAGCTTTGCCTCAGGGTAAACCGCTAGATGGTGGACCACAATCTCTGGATCAAACCCGGGCATGTTGACATAGCTCCATGCAAATTTTACCTTTCTCTCCCTTAAGAAGGTAGCTATGAGCTCTTGTTCTTCTGACATCAATGATTCAGCATAAAATGTGATATACAGAGTTTCCTATGTTCCCAAGTTGACTGGGTTGCACTTCTCGGCTAGAACCGCTGACTTTTCCTAATGTAGAGCACTGAGAGGAAGATTAAATCCTTCATCCTCGGGCGCCTCAGAGAGGTTTTCACCATTGGATACGTCCTTTATTTTTACTATTTTTGGGTTAGAGAGTGCCACAGTGTGGTTTTCACTCAAGGACCTTAAGATTATTCTCAAATTTTCACTTTTGCGACTAAAGGATTCAATCGTTTCTCTGTAGTAGGCTTGTGTGTCCAATATGATATCAAAGCCAACTTGTGATCTCCATGTGGTACCGTGTCCTGAAATCCCATGAATTCTGAGTACTTCATCATTTTCAAAAGTGTCCAGAACTGGTGGTCCTCGTTGGTTGTAATCGATGAGCTAGGGATAGACAAGGTTGATTTCATGGGTTTGATGGTCGTTGGTCTCAAAAGACAAGGTACTAATCATGAGTAGGGAGGTGTCTTCGAAAAGCATACGAAAATTAGTTATGGGGTCCTCATCACTACTACATACATTAGTTATGTCGAAGGTGAAGTTTTCTAAAGGAAAACCTGTGGATACAGGTAATTGAAGGGCGGCTGCAGATTGCTAAGGAGTTTTGACCTTCTTAACCAAGGCACCTTTGCCAAGTATGGACACCTTCAGAGGGGTACATCCAAGACCAAGATTTCTCATATGCGTCTCCGGAATGAGAGGTACTAGAAGCCCGTTGTCATTTTTTCCAAGCTTTTTGTTTCTGTCATAGCCCATGGCAAGCATCATTTATAAGCCTTTACTACTATCATCCATAGGTAGATTAGATGTTGGTCTATTGTCTTGGTACAGGAGGTTTGATGGGTCCTCTTCTATTACTTCCCAACCTAGGTCTCCCCAACTCCTGAAGCTGGTGGAGCCTGATGTGAAGGTTTGGGATGAGGAAGCATTATTTGACTGTGGTCGTCCTCATGACCTAGGAGATTGTTGTAACTCTCCCACCACAAAAGATTTTTTCGGAATTGTATAGTCCCCACACCCATTGTCCTGAATAATGACCTTGATATCAGATATGGAAGGGATGGCGGGTGTCTCTATCGCAGAAGTGGAGGCGAGAGTAGCTGGGTCTATGTATGGAGTTCAGGGACCCTCATCGTTCTTGGGTGCTTGAGCGATTTTGTAATATTTTGCTTCTACATTTTTGCAATAGTAAAAGGGTTCAAGATCCCCATGGATAGTGACCTCTTGGCCTTGGTATGGAAACTTTACACACTGGTGGAAGGTGGAAGCAACGGCTTGCATCCCATGAATCCAGGGATGCCCCAAGAGGATATTATAGGGCAATTCCAGGTCAAGAACTTGACAAGTTGTTTCCATGATGGTCGGCCCTACTTGAATAGGGAGTTGGATAGTGCCCTGAGACACCCTTTCTTGATCATTGTAGGCTCTGATGGTTATTCATTTTCCTTTTTCAACAGCATCTTCAGAGAAACCCAAGCTTTTTATTAATTTAAGGGTGCATATGTTCAACCCTGCACCCGCATCCACCAAGACGCTTTTGACCTTGTTCTTATGAACAATAGCTTCAAGATGAAGCGCACAATTGTGAGATGGTTGTGTTGGAAGATCTTGTTCTGAAAATGTCAGGAGGTGAGGTGTGGTGAGGTGTGCGACCATAGCTTGGAATTGATCCACATCAAGATCATTGGGGACAGAAGATGAGGCCAAGACTTCTTCAAGAATCTTCTTATGGGCTGGTGAGATCTTCAGCAACTCCATGATGGAGATCTGAGTTGGGATTATTTTTAACTGATCAAGGACATTATAGCCACTGGGAAAGGATCTTGGGTTGGAATTCAGTGCTCTAGGAGGCTAAGATCCTGCGATGGTAACTTTTTCGCCTCTTGTGGTAACTCCACAATCGGCTTGGGCTCCTTTGATGGTGATGACAATGACCATTTCTTCTAGAGAGGCGACAACATGGTCATATACATGATTCACACTTTTGAAGGTACCCTTTCCTTTATCATTGTTATTATTTCCCTTATTATGATTGGGCATCAGATTCGTGTAGATCTTGAGATTTTGATTCCCAGCTAGTTGTTCCACATTTATGATTTTGTCGTCAATGAGGTCTTGAATCAAGTTTTTCAACCTCATGCAATTGGCAGTTGTGTGTCCCTTGATTTTGTGGAAATCACAAAGGTGATTTTCATTATACCATGACAGTTTAACCAAGGGCTCTTGATAGTTGTCATAGGTGGGAATTGTGATGATTTTTTCCTCCACCAATCTCTTCATGATGGATTCAGCCGATTCCCCAAGGGCTGTGAACTTTCGCTTGGGATAATTTTTGTTTGGATGAGGCGGTCTGCCTTGATTGTCCACATTGTTGACTGTTTGGTTGTTCGGCAGCTATGTGACAGTGTTGTCTTGTCGATTGTTCTGATTGTTGGCTTGTGGTTGTTGAGGTGCTTGTGTGTTTTTTCGAGGTGCTCTGATGACAACTTTGGCGTCGACAACATCATCGTTGGTAATATTTCTATTTTTCGCCCATGTGTGAGGTTTGTCATTATAGCTAGTGGATGGGCGACTTTCTTGATCACCTTCGATATTGAGCGCCTTGGGGATCAACTTATTGTAGGTTGTGATGCATTGCATCTTGAGATGGAAGCACAAGAGTCCGTCAAGATTTGCGATGATGGTGCATACTTGTTGTTCTTCAGGCATGGCCCATTTACTTCTATTGACTTTTGATCACCATCGTTGCAAGAATGAAGCAAACGTCTCTCCCTTGGATTGTTTCATAGCTAATAGTTCTTCCAGGCTCACATCCATAGCTATGTTGAAGGCATAGTTTTGCACAAATGCGTCCATGATTTCCAAGAATTTTTTGATTCCTAAGACTAGAGAATCAATCAATGGCGGTACCTGCCAAGCTCCGAGGGAATAGTCGTATCAGATAAGTTTCGTCATATGCAACCTCCATGCAATGTACTTGGAACTCCCTGATGTGATCTTCATGGTTTCCTATTCCCCAATATTTATCAAATTTTGGGATCTCAAATCCCTTTGGGAATGGTTCATGATAATGCTCATGTCAAACAGATAGGGGCACAAGTTCTTTGGTGGCTTTGTGGTTTTCCCTGATTGAAGATTGAGCACTTGTTGTGAAAGAAATTTGATTTGTGTTGATACATCGTCTTGAGAATCAAGGGGTGGGATGAAGGTGTTATGCGACGATTCAATCGTTGGAGGGATGGGTGGATTGGTTGATGTGTTGGTGGACACTGTTTGCACATTTTGTTGCGCCAAGTATGCTTGTAACTATTGTTGTACGTACCAACAACGCTTGTTGTTGGTCTTGTTATTGTTGCGCTAATAATGTCTATTGTTGAGCTTCTTGTTGTTGTTGTGCCAACAATGCTTGTTGCTAGGTTGCTAGTTGGGTTGCTTCTTGTTGTTCTTGGTATTGCTTCAATGCTTGTTGGTATGCTTGTTGTTGGGATGCTTGCTATTTTGCGAGGTACTATGCTTGCACCTATGCCTGTGCTTGTGCTTTTTGGACAACTTGGGTAGCCTAAGCAACTTGGGCAGCTTGAGTGGCTTGAGTGGCTTGAGCAGCTTGAGCGGCTTGTTGGGCTTGTTGTTGTTGCAACAATGCTTGGGCTTACACCTAGGCGGCTTGTTGCACTTGTCAAGCTTGTGTTGCTTGTTGTGCAGCTTGAGCAACCTGAGCGACTTGAGCAGCTTGAGCGGTTTGCGTTGCTTGTTCAATGGTTTGTGTTTGTTATGCAGCTTGGTATTGCTGGAGTGCCTTTTGGTACGCTTGGTGAGCTTGTAGTCCTATGTTGTACTGGCTTTCCGTATTTGGATTTGGCGGTAGTGGTGGTGGATTTGGGATGTTAGATGTGGTGGTGAGTGGTTGAGATGTGTTTTGAGAGATTGTGGTGGATGGTATGATTGAGGTGTTGGGTCCTTGAGAGACTGTGTTTTGGGGTGTTTGGATCGATGTTGTTGCTTGGATGGATACCACCTATTGTTGTGATATCGGTGGTATATTCAGAGGATTAGATGTGATGATTTGATTGGTGTTTGGTGGATTTCCTTGGATTGATTGATTCATGTTAGGTAAAGGGGGGAGTCCTAAACCAGGAATTGATATGGATGTTGTTAGTGGAGGCAACGGTGGTGGAGGTGGCGATGGTATTGGAACCGGAATTGGTGGAAGACTTCCTGGAATGAGTGATGATGAGGCCCCGAAGAGTCTACCTTGTTCAAATAAACCCACTTGTACCAATGGGAGTGAAACTTGTGGGTCAAGCGCATATGTTGGTGTGGCGTGGAAAGATGTGTTGTTGGAGTCATGGAATGTGAGTGGGACATATTGGTGGAGGGGATTTTGAGGCACGGTACCTAATGTACCTGTAATGGTATTGGCATCCAAATTTTGATTATTCACAAGGGGATGTTTTTGAAGGGCATGGAGTAATGCACTCCCCTTGTTGACAATGGGTTGTGTGGTGGCAATGGATGACGTGGATTGCGAAATGGGTTGGACGATGCTCTAAGTGGGTGAGGTGAATGGTACAAGCAGCATGAAAGGCTTCTCCACAATAGTGCTTACATCAAAATCGGAAGGGAGTTTTGCTCCTTCTTTTTCCAATTCAAGCATGTATTTGGAGGGATGCAGTTTCATCATGGCTCTGACGATTCGGTGGTTATTGAGGTTTTAAAGCATTTTGGTGATCTTGTCTTGGGTCATCCTCGTAATGGTGATGTCTTCCACTTGCCCTTCCTCTTGAGGATCTTGTGTTATGAGAGAAAGATCGGGTAGTGGGTTGTTGGGTCCAATAGGATTGACCTCGAGTGCGGTTTGACTTAGGTCACTTGAAGTTGATGTTTCTTTGTTGTACTCCATGTTCTTCTTGTGTTGTGATCTCGTTTGAACCATAAAATGAGGCTCAAAGAGAAAATCTAGGGTTTAAGGATCAAAGTGTGATGGTGAAAGGTGAGAAAGGTCGATGATACGAATGATTTGAACTCTTAGAAGATCTTGAGGGGGATGCTAGACTTTTGGGACTTTTTGGATTTTTGGATTTTTTATTTGTTTTATTTGATTCTTGGACTTTTGGTTTTGACCTTGATTTGGATTTGGATTTTGATTCTTGGATTTGGATTGATTTGGATAATGAACAAATGGACCCCAAGATGTTGGATGTTATCTATGGGATAACTTTTCTCACAAGATGATAATTTGGCTAAATGTAGGGAGAAGGATGCATCTACCCACACCTAACCAAACAAGATGTTTTGATGATAATTTGACTAAGCATATGGAGAAGGATGCATCTTCACATACCTAGCCAAACAAGATGATTTGATGTTGGACTCAAGGATTTTGATTCAAAGGATTTTTTGATTCATGGATTTTCCAAAAAGTCTAGCATAAATGATGGTTTCAAGATTCGCAAGAGTTGTTCGTGAGATGATTTTGATTTGATGTTTGAAAGATGGATGAAGGTTGAATTTGATTCTATGTGTACCTAAAAAGACTCTTGTTTACAAGACCTCGGTTTTGAAGAACACACTTTACTCTAAACAAGATGTTCAAACCTTTGAAAAAGTGTTGGATTTTGACAATAATAAAATGAGTACAAATTGGGATTGTTTCTTGAAGCTCTTCTGTAGAAGTTGAAGACCAATATTTCTCTAAACTCATAGAGTGTTGAGAGACACTTTTGATGAGCTTTTGGACTAAGAGCTTTGAACTTGGGTTTCTGGATTTTGATCTTTTTTGAAATCATTTGATGAAGCACATGTGTGGGGTTCAATTGTTCTTAGATTTTCTTAATGACTTCTTTTTACCACAAACACACTCTTGATTAGCCTTTTGAAACTAGATGTCTAATGTCTTAACTTCTTCTCATTCCACAAAGTACATTATGTGGAACTCAAAGAAATCAAGGCAAAAGTTACCTAATGTTTGACTTTAGTATGCAAATTGAGATATAAATCCAAATGTTTAGAAACCTCTAGGGATGGAATCCCTAGGGCAAGCAATAACACTTAGATTTTTCCAATGGTATTTGTTTCCTAAAGGGTTTGAAATTTGATGATGATGTTGAATGTTTTTTTTCCAATGTTTACGATCAAGCAAAGTGTTTTGATTCCAAGAACATGCACAACCCTATGGATATTGAGACAATATTTGTTGAATCCCCACTTGGATAAATCTAGCTACGCCTACTTTTAGCGGATGATTAGATGCTTGACCACACAGAATCCCCCTTACAGTGCACTCGCTTCTTGGGTCAGCCAGGTATCAGTACCCATGAATCTCCCATGGCATACTTCTCATCTCTACTAAAATCCATAAAATTGTGGGGAGGCTTCAAAACGACCATTTTTGCACCAACAAATAGATAAGGATTTTGGCCTTTTAAACAAGGGGTTTTAATGGGGGCATTATGTTCGTGGGGGATCATCTATACAGCGAGAGACCATTGTTGCTCTTCTCGTCAAAATAATCCTCGTGATACTTTCCTTTCTTCAAGTACCCTCACTTATATCCTAGGTGGAAGTCGCTTGGCTTTAGCGTGTTCCCGGTTGGGTCATTCCCTTGGGTGATTACTTTTTCCCACAAGGGAGGCCCTCTAAGATAAAACAAAAGCGATCAAATACACCCATAGTTCGATCAATCTTCGTTGAGAAACAAAGAGAGAACACACACAATATATTCCACTCACACTCGCAAGATTTGTTCAATTTTAGGATCCAAATTGAAGTGTGTAGGCAATCACTTACACAACTTAATATCACCAAAATCCTTTTGATTCTCAATATCGCCGTGAGGCGCGAGAGAAGCGCATGTCTTTTAGATGATGTTATTTTGGGTAAGTGATTACAAAAACAAAGATGCACATGTTCATTTTAAATCCTCAAAGCAATGATTTGATTCTTTTTAAAGCACCAAAACAAAAGATGAAAGTTGTTTGTTCAATTGTTAACCTTAAACAAAATCTAGTAAGTTTGCCTAAAGTTCTTTTTAAACCTTTTTTCTTGTTCGTTTTAAACCCAAATTGAAATCTATTGAGTCCTAAAAGCTTGAAAGGGTAAAATCTTTAGACTTGAAATTATAATTGCTTTCAAAAGTGTCTAAAGACACTTGATACAATGGATAAATGACATTATACTTTCAAACTCCTCTTTGCTCCTTCCTTACTTCCACCTACAAGAACTAATTAATCCTAGAAAAACAAAGGCAAAAAACAAGTCAATAGCTCAAAATGATTAAAAACAAAAAGGCACATGTTGAAAAAAAAAACTTGAATTTTGACCTTTTACCCCACCCCAGCGGCGCAACCCACATATGCATCGTTGTTTGAGGAAGTTAGCAACACTGTATAGCGCCACTAGGTCTAATAGCGGTGCTCTGCAGCAGAACAGAGAGCATGATTGCGGCGGAGTTTCTGTCAACGGTGCAATTTCAAATTTAAAAACTTAGCGTCAGAAAATTAGACCAATGTGACAATTTGAAAATTTGAATTTTTTAGGTGGGAAGACTTTAGCGGCGGTGTCTGGAGTTTGAAACATCGTTGTATGGCACTGCTAGAAGGTTAGCGTCGCTGTATGGCACCGTTGGACTGATAGCGGCGCAGTTTCCTATAGACACAAAAAAGCATGGAATTTTTTCAAAAAACATGTTAAGAACTTGAGATTTTCCCTCCTTCTAGCGCCAATATGTGAACCCCAATCCTAGACCTGCACAAACATAGTAAACAAGCACAATATTAGATCCATATGCAAGTTATGTTGTGTTGTGTCAGACTTCCTTTTCTTTCTTTCCTTTACCTACTTACGTACATGTATCTAAAAGGCTTATATTTCCTTCTCAACTTCTTCTTCATCAGAAGTATCAGAAATGTCTATTCTTTGCTTCTTTGAAACAGTGTCACCTCTTTTGAGGTTCACCGGAGAGTCTTCTTCCTCTTCCTCAGACTATACACTCAATTCTTTTTCTCTCCTGGCCTTTTCTTTTATTCTTTTTGATGTAGTGGCAATAGAGGTTGTTGGAGTAGTTTTCTTTCTCTTTACAGGCCTTGTGGCCTCTTCCTCCTAAAGTTCTTTTGTTGTCGGAGCACTAGTCTTCATTCTCTTTGTTCTGCTAGAGCTAGAAACTGATTCAAAGGGCTATTGAATACTAGGGGGAATAGTGGAAGTAGTTCTTCCTGATCTTCTAGGTCCGGTGGTCCCACTTATTGTGCTTGTTTCTCCCTTTGCAATTGATTTCAGTTTTTGTATTTCTTCATCTGTAAGTCCTTTGTACTTGAAATACTCATGCACCACTTTTGTCGCCTTTTTCTCTATCTTGGGCTTTTTCAATTCCATGTGTACTTTCATAGATTTCTCTTCTTTTCTTGTGTAGGATCCTTAGGACTGTTCAGTAATATACCAACATAACCATCTGCTTCATTTTCAATGATCTCATATCCAAGTGGTTGAATCCAGACAATTCTAGGTTCTACAACTTCAATGATGCATTCATCAGTTTTGACCAAAAATGTGATATCATCTCGATGTTTTTCCACTACAGACCTAGGGATACTTTCTCGTTCATGCATTCTCTTCTGGAAAACTGCGAATAAAGAAGTGCCTCATCTTGAGCTTTCATATCACCAATGTTGCATAGATGTTCAAATATTTGATGGGAAACAGGCTTGTTTCTACTCCATGTAATATTGTTTCTTCTTGGAAGCTCCTTCAAAAAATATAATAGCAAACAAACTACCAAAGAATCGAATTTGAAAGGATATTTCTTATCTTTAGTTTGTTTCATATTGTCAAAAAGTTGTTGCCGGAGCAACTCACACAAATCATAGTCCTTTCCCTTTTCCACCATTTCATGTGCTACATGGATTGTTGTGACAGACAAAATTCTCTTTGTTTGTGTAGTATATCTCATATCCAATGACCATAGCTACATATCTTACCGCAAAATTACATATGGTATTCACAATGAGATCCCTTTGATCAAATGTGGCTCCTATTAGTTCCATTACATCCTTGTTCTTTACAGATTTCAACACATGTACAAGTCTAATGTCACAAAGTCCAATAATCTCCTTTATGACCTCCTTAGTTATCAATCCAGGTGTGAACCCCAATCCTAGACCTGCACAAACATAGCAAACAAGCACAATATTAGATCCATATGCAAGTTAGAACTAAGATTCCCCATGAAATTCATCCATAACGCTCAAAATAGGAAGGAAAATGAAGAACTAAGACAAGAAAAGCAATGAAATCATATTTAAACATGCAAACTCTCAATCTCATGGGGGAATTGGTGCCAATTTGATGTGGAAATTGGCCCTTTCCCAACTCCTTTGCAAGCTTGATGGAGATTGATCCACTTGGTGATGAAGAACAATGTGATTCCTTGATAAAATCTGCAATAACCTAACTATGATAATGGAAAATGCTATGGAAATGGATGAAATTACTCTAAATGTGAAGATAGTAACTTTTCTCTAAGTTGTGGATCCAAAATACAAAGGAAAGCCTTCTATTTATAGAAAGACAAGATGGAGGAATGAGCAAAATGAAGCAATGTGGGATCATTCAACATCCAATGGCCAAGTGCCACTTGTCAAGATGTGAATGGAGGAAGCTTGAGCACATTTTGATGAATGTGCACAATAAATGATATTAGGTGGAATTTGAAAATCATGAAATGACTTGTTGGAGGGAGAAATGAATGAATTAAATGCCACTTGGCTCAATGCACAAGGACATGTAAGAGGAAATGAATGCCTTGTTGGAAGGACAAATCCATTTGGAGGGATTTTCAAACTTGGAGGAATATTCCCTTTTTTATGCCATTTTGAAAGTAATCAGGGAATTATTAAATCAAAGAAATGATTTATTGGTGCAAGTTGCAAAATCTAGAGGATTTAGGTGATTAGGATTAAATTAATCGGGATTTAATTAATTTAACAAGAGGTTAGTTGATGTGACTATTTGATTTAGATTTTTGGATTGATTTAAATCAAAGTTGAGAGGAATATGATTTAAATTTAATTAAATAAAAGATTTTGATTTATTTAATTAAAGAGGGGTTATGTTAGATTAAATTAAATAAGGTTTAATTTATTTAATTTAATAAGATGACTTTAGAGATATAATCAAATAAAATGAATTATTTAATTAAATAGAGACATAGGGTTAATTAAATCAGATTGATTAATTTAATTAACAGGAAGATGACAACTTAATTAAATAAAACTAGTCTATTCAATTAAGGGATGAAAGGTGATGACCAGTTAAAAAGATGATTCAAGACGAAACGATGTTAGTAAATCCGGATCAAGTGTATCGGTATATTTTCCATGTCTACTCCAGGCATGTTAGTCCATAAGAATTTATCACGCACTCTGCTTAATGCTATTCTCACATAGTTAAGATCATTGTCATAGACGAAGCATGGAAACATATGAAAGACATCCAATTTCTTTTGCACTAGGTTTTTATATTCTGGTTTGATGTCGAAATTATCTCCAACTAGTTGGCCAGTCCACAGGTCTGTCAATTTTGTATGGTTGTATCCTTCCATCTTCCCGTGGATATATGCCCTGACATCCTTAGTAGGCAAAACCCTATATGAAATGCTCGAAAATGCACTAAGCGAGTCATTCTCAAATACTTGCATGGGATATTTCTTGAATTTTGGTTGGGGTTTCTCACTCACATTCACCACTGTTGGTGTTGCCATTTCTACCAAATTCAAATGCTTTGAAAAACAAATTCTAATTCAGCTTTGGACAATGGTAAATACCTTTTTCTTGCTCAACCAGAATTAGGGTTCGCGTATACTACTTCTCAAATCGCCTTCAAACTTTTGAACTTGCTTCAATTTGCACTATTTGCTCCAAATGCATAAGGGTGAATGAAATCGACAAAGTCTGGGTATATAATCCCTTCAATTTTGCTCTAAATTTGCATTTAATTCATCAAACAGTAAAACTGGTAAAACCTTCTCTATGTAACATCAAACCTTAAATCGCTCTGCAAATCTCTGCATTTGCATATTTTCTTCTAGAGTCTTCTTTAAAAGATCGATTTTGTCCATCTCCATCTCATGTCTTTGTGCCAAGCCATGACACATCATATCGACAGGGGATTATGTGATTTTTTGTCATTGCTCCCTCTAAGCCAGTGCCTAGGTTCGATTCCCAAAGGAATTATCTGCACCGGAGGGTGGTACAGATTCATTAGTAGTCTTTGATTCTTCCTTGTTCTCGGGTTCTTTCTTTCTCCAAATCTTTTTCATTTCCCTCTTTCATTCAATCAGATCAATCTTTTTAACTAGTTCATTTCTCTTAGTTGGATTATCCTTTCTTGAGTTTATGCTTCTGCAAAGTCTAGCAATATGTCCAGGTCTTTTGCAACTGTTGCATATGATATTTCTCTGAGTATTATTCATTTCATTCATTTTGAATCTGCATTGATTAGCTTTGTGTCCAAATCCATAGCATGTATGGCAGTAACCATTGAAAGATTGAATCATTCTACCACTGTTGTATGCATTCATCATTTGACTTCTACATTCATTTGTTCTATGCCCAAATCTCTTGCATGTAAAGCATTGACCAGTAAAGGATGGCAACATTTTGATTCATTTTACTTCTACATTCCATTGCTCTATGTCCAAATTTATTGCAAAAATAACATATGCCATTAAAAGATGGGTACCTTGTGAGTGTTTGTTTATCTGATGGGGGGTCTTCTAGCATTGTTTCTATGATTCTGAAACTTGCCACTGTTGTTCTTATCTTCAGTCTTGTCTGCATTAGGTATCTGATCTGCTTTTGAGCTTTCTCCTTTTTCAAGTCCTAAACCACCTTTGTTTTTGGATGCTTTCTATCTTGCAATTAACTCATCAAGCATTGTAGAACTTGTCTTGAATTTGTCCTCATGAATTCTTGTTTTTTTTAGATCTGATCTCAGATTTACCACTTATTGTTCAAGCCTTGTGCATTCACCAGTCTTTCTTTTTACCATTGCATTCAGGCATTCATCAATTCTCCTTTTTTCTTCCACTTGCACTTTTAATCCGATGATGCTCTCATTTGCTTGTTTCAATTGTTCATTGACCTCCTTATGTCTTTCTTTGAATTTCTTGATTTGCTCTCTCAATTTTTTGATGCAGTCATTTACTTCATTAATATTTTCCTTTAGATCTTTGTTTTCAACTTCAATTTTGTCTAGGTCTTTAAGAGCAACTTTGAGTTCTCCATCTTTGTCAAACGTGCAATCTTCTCTTGTGTATCCAATAGCAGAAATTACTTCCGGAGCCATGTGTTCAAGTTCCAAGATCTTCTCAAAGCGGTCAAGCTTCTTCCAAGGAACCAAGCTTTGATACCAATTGTTGAACACACGGAATATTGAGAGGGGGGGGTGAATTAGTATTCTATTAAACCATCTATTTATTAACCATCCAATCTTCAAAGTGCATTTAACAATTATAAGGAATGAAAGCATGAACAATCCATAACACACACAACACATGAACACCAAGATTTTTACGTGGAAAACCCAAGACAGAAAAAACCACAATGAGAATTAACTCACAATATGTTATAACCGGTTATAAAATATTACAAAAAGGCTCACTACCAAGAGGACTCACTGTCCAAGTGAACTCACTGTTCACAGAGAAAACAAAGATACAAAGAGGTGGCTTCATAGCCAAAATGTGAACTGAGAAAAATGCATCTAACATATGTTGGATTCAGTTCCTTTGAAGCTCATAACACACTCTGATCATCTCAGATTACAAGTCTCTGCTCTACTCTGTATTCGCATGCCTTTTCTTCAACATTTGCAACTTATTCACACAATTTTGCAAAACTTTGCATCACTGCTTGCATTCAAATCATGTATGCATTAAAATCTTCGCTTCATCAACTTGAATCAAACTAATATATAACAAACTCCATCGCAAACATCAATTAGGTCAGCCTAATTAGATGTAGCCTTAAATTATACAAAACATGCCTTGTCGGCACCCAATTCAAATCGAAATTGCCTTAGCACCAAAAATACAAGCAATATAGGTCGGCATGGACCTATAACAACTCCCTTTTCCAGCAACACATATTTAATCTTCATAACTCTTTGCACACCTCAAGTCGGCCAAGCATAAAACCAAAAAGTAAAATACTCCAACTGATCACCACCATAGGATATGTGGAACACAAAATGTCACGCTAGCTGGAAAATCCAATGTGCTAACACCTGTAAGCATTCTCCCAAAACCGCAATGACTAACTCAAATCCACAGAGGAACACAGACTAGTTAGGTAATAACCAGTACACAGAAAAACTGTGTAAACCATATCTATTGAACTTTTGTTACTTGCAACTTTTGAACCACTTACCCAAAACACCTGAAATTTTGAAATAATGTCAATGACATCCATAAACAACATACTAAAACTCATAAGTAGATCTTACAAGGCGAACAAATGCGAACCAAAATACCGGAGGGCACTGTGTTGAAGCTATCGATGTAGATACTTAGCCAAAAAAAAATTGCAAAATAGAATATCCTTCATACTAATTTGATGCTCATCATGTAGTGTTGACATCAATGGCAACTCGTTAATGACAACCTTCTTCATTCTTTCAACACATTTCATTTAATTGTTAGTAATATTAGTCTACACTATGAACTTTTAAGTCACAACTAACAATGATAGGGTATTAAAATACATTGTCTCAATGCAATCAAAATTATGGGCCCTACTCAATTATTGGGTACTTTGGCCTATAGCAACCCCAAATAAAGAATTACATCATCCCACTTATCACATCAAAGAGATTTCATTTTGTAATGCAATAATTGTACATTTGAAACCTATAACATAATACATCTAGTGATAGCAATCGTTCTAATCACCCCAAGTGCACATGCAAAGTAAATTCCATGTTGCTTCCTGCAATGCCGAATAGTGGCTACATTTTTGCTAATAAAAAATGTTGATAAAGAAGATGGATTACAAAGAAGGCAGAATTGTTGTTATGTTGAGTCAAATCAAATGATAGAGGATATGTTGTAAACTATATTGCAAAGAACAGTAAGACCTCATTCCTTTTCTATGTGAATTGAATAGCCAAATTAATGGAAATTAAAATTAAAAGAAAGAAGGGGAAAAGGGAGAAATCAAGGGTAAGCCAAGTCTTCATTCCTTGTGACTTCAATGGTCAAATTGAAGAAAATTAAAATTAAAAGGAAGAAAGGGAAAAACGAGAAATCAAGGGTAATAATTCATCAACCCAAAAGTATACATCTGCTACAAGTATTTCTAGAGGTCACGAAAATTTGGAAGATGTTTCTATTGTAAGTTAATAGGTTGTTCTAAAATTTTGGCCTACAAAGTTATTGCCAATTTGAAAGAGAAGACCACAATTTCTAGAATGAGTTGGTTGTCAATCCTGATTCAAACCCTCAAGTTATGAGTATATCCAAAGCAAGAAAGGCCTGGTATAAAAAATGGGCAAATGGAAATGAGGCATGAAAGGAGAGGAACAAACTAAGGAAGGTAATAAACAATGTCAAGCAAACGATAATAAAGTTGAGGGTCCTTTCTGCCTGAACCCTGGGGAGATATAGAAGCATTTATTGGAAATATATTATGTGCAAGGGCAGTAGAGATTATATCTATCATAAGCATTTCAGATTTTCAAACCAATTGAGGCATCCAACCCTGTTCAATCTCACAAAGAAAAAATTGTCAAAGAAGGAAGATAAAGCCAAGTAGAGTATCCATTCTTTTGGTGATGTAATTGATGAGGGTGCAACATCCTACTTTTGTTTTGGTAGAGGATTAAGAATCAAATAATGGTAATGGCAATGAAAAATGAGAAGAGAGTACAGATGAATTGACAACCCTTTGGGTGAAGAGCAAATAGCATAAAAAACAATCATCAAGGAAAAGCATTTGCCTATCTCAGTTGTCTACTCAAACAGGGGAGGCCTCTTCAGTAGAAGATGGTAGGGCATCTGCAGATACTACACATACCAATCAATTTGGAGGAGGCTCTAGACCTGTGAATTCCATGAACAGAAAGAGTGAGGGTAAGAAGAAGGTATCCAAAGACACACCTGTCCCCTTGTGAATGTTGATAACTACCCCATGCAAGATCACATGGATTTGTAAGATAGTGAGCACATTTTACTGTTAAGCCAGATTAAGAAATTGAAACAAGAATCAGCAAGAAAGGATAAAGAGCTGAAATCTCTTTAGGAAGAGGACAAAGAAAAAGAAATCAAAAACCCTTACTAAAAAGATGATATCTAAAGACAATGAGCCGATTAAATTTGCATATGTTAAATCTTAAAAAGGCAGGGTTTGGGAACAGGGTTGTGAGGAACAGGATTGATGGTTTGGAGAGCTGTATAAATGTTTTAAAAATGGAGTTTGATAAACATATGACAGACTTGGAAGATAAGGTTCAAGAAATAAATAAAAATCTGGAGAAAATGCTGAAGATTAGTCATTGTTCAAAAAAAAAGTGTCGAGGGGATCAGAATTCTTACAAAAAGCTCAAAGAAATGAGAGGAGCAAATAACTGAAGTGATCCCTAAGGAGACTGCAAAGGAAGAACAAACCAACAAGGATAAAGGTAAGAAACAGGTGCAGACCAAGACTAAGGGGCCTAGCTCAAGGACTCGGGGGAGCAAGAAGAAATCCTTTGAGAAGGAAAAACAAGAGTTGTTGAACTTAACTAATCTTCATCAAAACTTTTATAATCAGGAGCTAGAAGTGGCAGATACTCTTACAAATATGAAATAGTTGTTTCCTTTGGTTGGTTTTTTGCTTTTAGTTTGCTACTGGTTGGCTGTTGTATGGCTGTGTTTTAATCTTGTAGCAGCATTTTGTTTTTATGGGTTTCGGGTCCCTCCAAAATTTGTTTTTCCTGTTAATCAAAAACAATTGGTGAAGAGTAAAGAAGCATAAATAGAGGGTTTGACTAATGAGTTGAAGGAAAATATGTTAGCATTTTGTACTTGATTCGAATGAAGGCTATTTGGAAGTGAAGGAGGGAGACTTTCAGTCATTGAATGCAGAGACTGAGACACTGAAACAACAATTGGCAGATAGACTCGAATTAAGTTTTGAGTCTATCCCTAGGGAGCCATAAAATGTTGTGGCTGAGTGAAGCAGTATCTTGGAGCAGCTAAAGGATAAAGAACGTGGAACTAGAAAAATCCTAGGGAAGCACATTTGTTGTGCCAGAGAGTAAGTGAATAAACTCGTGTAATTACCAACCCCCCAAATTTTTTTTTTGTTTTGCATTTTCCAACTGCTGATTCAAGCGTTTCTGAGATGTTTGCTTATGTTTTTGAATGCCTGTTGCAGTTTGAACTTGCCAAATTAAAAAAACATACATATGCAGCAAAAATACTATGAAACTAGCATGGGATACGAGAACCTTTTCAGCTTCTATTGATTCAGAAAACATGACAGCAATACAGTCATTTCAAAGACACAATAACTCAGAAATAATACTTGTTTCAGACCTGGATAATGCGGACTATACAGCAGATGAACTTCAACCTTGTATCTACCAATCACAGCAATTAATATCTGCAAGCCCTAAGCAAGACGCCAAATAATCACCTCTCAACAGCTCCAACCAAGCAATGTATCTCCACACCAAATCTGACCAGACTTGAAGGAATCTCCCAGAGCAGAGCGTTGGCAGCATGAAATGGAATACTTTCAAACCTGGAACAAACGCCTGGCAGCAGTTTAAGAATCTCTTCAAAGCTACGAGCCGAAACAGATAAAGGCCTTATTTCCAATGCTATCAAGTATTTGCAGGCCGCACTAAGATCAGTCAACAGAGGCATTTCAATGCAGTCGCAACCAGCCCTTTGAAGTCTGGAAACTCACACCCACAAAGCCGTCCCCCTCAGAGAAGTTCGATTCACTTAATAAATTCAAATACTCACTCTAAAAATGCATTCAAGTGCTCTTTAGAGTCACCATGAAGAGGGAAGCCTTTCTAAACAATACCCATTTGAACTAAAAATTCCTTCTCAAAGATACAGGCAGAAACATGAATTCAGGCCCGGAATTTATTAATACCCAAAAATCATTAAAATCTCCACCAAAATGAGTTTAATCTTCACCAAAATCAATACCAAGATTTAACAAGCCAAAACCAACAATAACACTTCAAAAATGATCGAATATCTTCAACTCTAAACTCTGAAATCTGTAACTTTGAAGCACGAATGAAGCCTCCAATATCCTCTCCTGATGTGGTCTTTCACACACGAAGAAAGGTGTCCCTGCAGAGGTTTTCGTCTCAGCAAGTCAATCCAAAGCCAATGCACAACAATATCCAAAACATGATCAACTCCAAATGATGCCTCCAAATGAGAAATTAAAAGAGAAGCCACAAGTTAGGGCAAAACCCCTAACCCAAAAACCCATGCCAACTTTAGCCTTTTGATTTAATTTTATTTTTTATAACTCTCCTCACTTTGGCGTCCAAGATTAAGTAGCTTTAAAAGATAATATTTAAGGTCTTATTTTCACATTAGCTTTATTAAATATTATCTCCATATCCACCTTAGGCGTATCCCAATTAAGCTCAATATAAAATACCCTTGAAGTTCTTAAGTTATTGCACTAGGTACCAAGGTACAAAAATGTCCCCTTATGACCCCTCAACATTAAAATATAAGGTACCTTATTTAAGCTCACTTTTCAAAACATTCTTTCATTTTTTTCCAAATGATTCAACCTTGGAAATTTGTATTGATTGAATAAGTGTTGCAGAGACCCATCCTGACCAGGTCCGGTTAACCCTAATTGACTTACTATTTTTAGAAAGTTCTAAAAGTAGTAAATTGCGCCCTAAAACATAAGCTGGAGAGTGACTGCGACACCCAAGAAGGCTCACCAAAGATTGAAGCGTCGTACCAGACCCCTTGCTAAAAATAGCACTTACTAAAAATAGTAAGTGTACCCAAATCAACCCTAACTGAAAGAGGACGTCGTAAAATGGGGACATTACAACTCAGAAGCTGCAGTTACAGGTAAAAGATTTAGAAGGTAGGTTCCAAGGCAAGAGGAACAGCTGGCAAAGGAAGTTCAAAAAACAAATGGAAATATCACTGACCCATGATTCATTGAAACAACAATTGGTGAAGAGAAATACAATCAGGCAAAAAATCTTGCAATCAGAAAAACTGAGATTAAGGAACAGTTCGGAGATTGTAGAAAACCTCCTAGTATCGTATTTGCCTCTAGGAAAGATGGAAAATATATCAAATTCTCTGGATTTGCACCAAACCTCTTATTTTTGATGGTTCTCTTAAAACTTTCAAAGACCAAATTAGAGAAAGTGATGAATGAATGTGAATTTACTTTGTGAAGTCCATCTTGCTGGAATCCTGAATCCCATATCCTACACCTGCAATCCCAACATACCAGTAAGAGATATTAATTTGAGAGCCTCCTATTTTGCATTGGCTAAAGAGATAAGAAGAGGTCAACAGAATAGAACTTATGAGGAAATGGAGAGACAAGTTACTTAGATGATTAGATCAAAATGCAGGAACTATTTTAGAGTTTTGAAAATACTGCAACAATGGTTGAAGACCCAACCAGTGAAAGAGGAAATCAGGTCTATCAAGGAGTCAGTGATGAGAATACACTCAATTTATGCAAAGTAAAAACAGGAACAAGCACTGGCAGCAGCCTCCAACAGATATAATGAGTGGACAAAGGAATAATCGAAGAGGGAGCCTTATCATCCAGTCAACTATAAAGCTGCAAAATACAAAGTTAAGAAGCTTGCAGAACTCCTCAAACAATAGGCAATCACATGGTCTGGACATTCATGTCAGTCCTTAGTTAGGTGGGAACCTTTCAGAAGTTCAGATTCTACAGCAGAAAAAACCATTGAGGGAAGAGCTGACGAACAGACCTCATGGAGGTAGATTGAAAATGGAAGGTCTTCTCTCCCAAGGGATGATTTAAACTTAGAACCAAGGAACTTGCAGAGAGTTCTGCTGATACAATTGTAGCCATCCGAAGCTGCACAGCCATTGGTAATAAAAGACTGAAGAACATTTCACTAATGAGCCCCTGTTTGTGGTTTTATTTCCTTGTTTTTATATGTTTTATTGAAGACTTTGTCATGCTACTTTATTAGATTTTACTATATTTATGATGCTCAATCAGATTTTAGTTGACCTTAACCGTGTAGGTATAAAATAACTATTTTCTGTTAAGGATACTGACAACGTATCTTGTTTATGGTTCAGTTGGCCTATGTATGGCATGGGTGTATTAGAATTCCATATTTTGGTTGCATAACTATTTTATCCTTTCATTTGCTTGTACTTAAATTGAATGAATGGCTAGATCTTGAAATATGATGCACATCTAATCCTAATGTTGTGAATGTGATATATAGATTGCCTTCCATTTCCAGGTTTTAGGGATTTGTAGGTTTCCGTTCTAATGCTTGTGCAAGTTTTTTAACCTCCATTCCATGCTGAAAAAGAATGTCCTTACCTGGATCTGCAAGTAAGGACTTGAGAGGTTACTGAAGACCCCAATCCATGTGTATTCCAAAACTTTATAAATAAATTTCAGCATGAAGGAATTACTGCTTGTGATTTGGAAACCTACAACGTTATGATTCTTTTTCTTCACTTTCTATGCATGCAATGTGAGAAAATGAAGATAAAGTATCATTTTGAATTTCCCTGTTGTAATTCCTTCTATTCAGAAATCTTTGTCATCATTATCTTTCTATCTTTGTGTAACAATTTGTGAGTATTGTCATGTCTTGATGTGTAATGAGAAAAGCTCTAGTGTAATATAAAGATAAACTAATAAGAGACTGGCCACCTTTTCTAAAGCATCCACTTGAGGGCATCTTCTAATTAAGTTGTGAAGGGATAGTTTGGTAGTTCAAACTGCTTGTGGGTAGTTTCCTTTTCTCCAGCTATATATTATATCCATCCTAAGAGCAAGGGGATTTGTTAAATTTTGCTAGAAACTCAGTCTCAAATATTTCTAGTATTAGTAAGAGCAGCATTGTTTCTCCAATTGTGTGAATTCCAAAGAGGATCAAGTGACCCATGAAGTGGCATTGGTAACTTTGGGATTGTTCGAACCCTCTGTCAGTTAGATTTCATTTTCTGTAATTTGCTTTCTTGCTATGTAATTAATTTTCTAGGGATTGTTTGCAAGTAGAAAATATAATTGGTGAGACCTTATCAGTGATTCTGTACAATGAAATTGATGTTGAAACATGTGTAACTACTATTAAATTGCCCTTTAAAAATGGTAGCATGTGAATTTTTTATGATGCAACATCACATGCAGTCAATAAATCTAGTGAATTACAGAGTGAAATCACATAGTATGGATATCTCACTGCATAAAGCTTGCAGATTAACAACTATCATATATAGCAACCATGAGCTGAAGAGGACCACAGGAATGTTAACATACAATTGCATGTTATGGTAATCTTTTCTTGTCAGGCTCTTTGATAACCAGTCACAGGCATTCCTTGAGATGCTTGAGGTTCAGTTTTCCTCCCCATGAGGCACTAATTTGTGGCCTTCTTTGGATTGTTGGATGGTGGACCTAATCAAGTACAATGTAATGTGCCTGGTACATGTGTGATTTATTTATCTGCTGATTGCCCTAGATTTCAAGATGGCACTGTAAGGGACCTGATATATGCGTAATTTGTTTATTTGCCGGATGCCCTAAGCTGTAATAAATTCACTTCTAACAACACTTGAACAAACAGAGAAATATGATGGTCTATGATTCCAAATTGCACTGAATTCTGATTACAATGAGGAATTTAATGGAAATCACTTATAATGTCAGCTCCAGTAAACAGAAGTAATGAAATAAAAAAGTCTGATTTTACTTGTTAACACAGTACTAAGGCAACCCAGATTTGGGGTTGAGCACTCAGCTGACACAGAGATCAATATGACTCACTGATCCAGCAGATTCTGGATAATATGGAAGGTGGGAGGATCCTTTACTTTGCAGCTGCAGTTCCAGATTTCGCCTCCTTAGTGATTAGGTGGATAACTGCAGTCCACGAGGCCTAAAAAGTGTTTATTTCTCAGTAGTCTTCCACAGGTGCACCCACCTAGATCTGTGATCTCCCTCGTGCCCTGTGAAATGGCATGTGCCTACTCCTTGCTAGGGATCCCAACCACTGGTATGGATAGAATTATGCTGAGAAGAATTTACAACAAAGACTTGCCCAGCTTAGGTGTCTCACTGTGATCTTCCTGCATTGACCTGGAATGAATTGGATCATGGATACTTAGCCCAGACCATGTATTAGCGTTCCTCTCCTTGCTTAGAAATCAATAATGACCAGCCCCCACCTACAAATGATGCATTGATTTGTTCTTCAGGGTGGCAGATGGATGTAAGCAGCTTGAAGAGGGAAGACTGTATAGACTGAATCCAGCACCCAGAAACCTTGAAAATTGGATGCAAAATGCCAATTAGTCCACTTGCAATTCCTGCTCAAAATTGCCAATGAAGAGCTAATGGATTTTGTCCTGATCTCTTGATTAGGCAATTTAAGAGGGGTTTCATCCTCCTGAATCACAGGTTGCAGCCAAGGGATTTCATCTTTGATGCAACTTTGACTGTAAGCTCCAGCTCCAACAGAAACAAATATTAAAAAAAAAATCATGCATAACCTCAAATGAATCCTTCGCCATAGTTTATACCTGCAATTGGGGGCGCATGGGACCCAAAATTTGAAATTTATTTTTATCTTTTATTTTATTTTTAATTAGCCGATAGGCTTTACGTCCGGGATTGCCCAGTCCATTTTCACGCCAAACCTGTCTCACGCCTGGAAACTGTTTTACCAGTGCGTGAAACATGTTCCTCAGAGGGGTTTTGCAGTCACGTTTCATTCTTCCGGCACAAAATACTGATTTTCATTCTTCCGGCACAAAATACTTAAATCACAGATTTCCGTGGATACGCATTTAATATGCAAATCAGATTTCCGTCCATACCATTTAATATGCAAATCTTCAATCCCTAAAACCCTGATATTTTCATATCCATTTTTAATTTATAGATTGAAGCAGTGGCTGTGCGGAGATTGATTTTGGTTCGTCCAACTTTAAAAAATTCTACCCTTGTAGGGCTTCTTAAATTTTTCCTGCAAACTGCCTAATTTTTCTCATCGGCATCTTTGACAAACAACACAATTTGTGCAGAATCTTGAGGTAAGTCACTTGACATGGTCTCAATGAATTTTATTTTTGTAATTTGTTTATTTCTTTCCTTCTGTGATAAATTGAGACCCGGGCAAAATGTTTATAATAGGTTTATAATATAATCCCAAAGCTCAAAATAAAAACTATATATTTTGTCTGCTTACCTGTTCAACTTTTTTTTGGTTTTCGGTCTGGGATCTCATTTGTTTCAGCTGTTCTGAAAGCTTTGTATCAGGAAAGATAAGATAAAATTGTTAAAAGATGTGTTTTTTTTTCTTTAATGACATTTGTGGGTATTATTCACCTGAGATGGGTGATCACAATTATATTGTTTGTGAGACATAGCGATGGCTTAACTGTTTTTTAATTTGGCGATTGCAGATCCGTTTGAAGGAAGGAGGATGGCCCGTACGAAGCAGACAGCCCATAATTCCACAGGGGGGGAAAGCTCCCAGGAAGCAGCTTGCCACCAAGGTTACTTTGTTAGATGCCCCGGTTCAATTGTGCATACGTATTTTGTGTGGTGTTAGGGTTTTTAATTTAGGTTACTGCTTGTTTCCTGTTGCAGGCAGCTCGTAAATCCACCCCCACAACAGGGGGAGTGAAAAAACCACACAGATATCATTCTAGAATTGTCGCTCTGCAGTATGATTGTTTAATTTATCTCTGGCTTTAATTTTGGGGTTTGAAAGCTCTGTTAATGTTCCAGGGTTTGAATTTCTGATCTGTATGGGGAGTTTCATTTAGTTTATTTTGCTAAACCCTAAGTTGCTTGACATGGTACGGCTTCTAATTTTAAAATTTGCTTCGTTGAATCATCGCCAAATCTAACTTCATGGTTTTGCTGTATATCAGTGAGTTGTAAGTACCAGAAGAGTACTGAGCTTCTGATCCAGAAACTGCCTTTTCAGAGACTAGTTCGAGAAATTGCACAGGATTTTAAGGTACGCATCCATCCTCCCACTACTTTTCCTTATTTCTCCATGTTACATCAAGATTTTCGTTTTATAATGTTATAGCTTCAGTCCTTGTAAATTATGTTTCTCTTATGGCCATTTATGGCTGGCAGTTCTGTATCCTGGTTAATGTTGTCCTGTTTTGATTGTTCCAGACAGATCTGTGATTCCAGAGCCACGCTGTCCTACCATTGCAAGAGGCAGCTGAAGCATAGCTGGTGGGGCTCTTTGAGGATACCAACTTGTGTGCCATTCACGCCAAGAGAGTTACCATCATGCCCAGAGACGTTCAGCTCACTAGAAGGATTCGTGGTGAAAGAGCATAGAGCTCACATTGACTTCATTTTTTCTTTGATCCAATTGGTCAAAGTATTTAATCTTTTACTCCCTAGCATATGTAATATGTTGTAAATGGTGGACTAGAGGAATTTTATGCATTTTATTGCATCAGAAGTAGAAGTAGTCACTCTTTCTCTTTTCGCTAAAATTGCAAAATAATTGCTGATTTGTAAAGGTTAAATTGATGAAGGATCCCTCTTCATAATGATTATTGTTTATTTATCTAAGTACATGCTCCTCTTTCTTACTATTACAGTGATTACTCTTAAGCTGCTTTAAGGATTGCTTGCTCGATCTAACTAAGCTTAAGATTTCTTAAAGCGAGCTGAATGTTGCATTCTGTAAAGGTTGTACTACTATGATTGTAGAAACTATTGGTAACTAATTTCGATAACGTCTGCTACTAAATTAATTGTCACTTATTTTCAATTTTATACTATTTGTGTCAACTTTCAAAATAGTTAGTTCATTTCTCAACCCCTGTGATCAGTTGGTTCCTGCATCACCTTACTTCCTCTATGTAATTAGTTGTGGTCTACAATTTACCGTTTTACATTCTCTTCTTTTGCTCTCTACATCCTTATGGTTGATCATTGATGGAAAAAGTATTCACAGTTAAATCCAGAAATTTTCAATATCCAATATTATGGACTGTGGAAAATCAATGTCTTTAATTGGTTCTCAGAGATTAGGCTATTGGGCATATACTTTTTGCATAGTTGACTCAACTCCTCCTGTGATTATGTGTAAGCACCAGGGTATTTGAATCCGTCAAACTGGTGACCCTCATTTGTTGGAGAGTCTCTCCATAACTGAGGTTTGTACATCGGGCATCTGGTTTAGCATTTGGGCTCTGAGCCCCAGCATTTCAAAATCAACCTTTTGTATTTGTAAGGCACTAGTGACTTCAAAGAACAAGGATTGCCAGCTTCAAAGGACTGCTACTATTATTTTTTGGGGAATTTGCCAATTTATTTAAAAGTCTATTGTCTAATTACACTTTCTAAAACCGGTTTCTTAAGGATACTTATTCTCTATACAAGATCTTTTGAAAGCCTTGTAAATATTTGGTGATTATAATATATATGATCACCAGTTTTGTGAAAAGTATTCAGCCACCATAGTTCAAATCGTGTTGATCCTCTGATTTATTCCCTCAAATTTACTCCATAAATTTTGATAAATACAAAAAAATCATGAGTTATGCACCAGCTCAATAGAGAAAAAACTTTGCTTTTGCATGGAATTTTGACAGCTGATGTCTTGGAAGGCATTGGACTGTGTGACTGAGATGTCATTTCTTGCTCTTTAGTGAAGGATCATGAACAAATGCTTTACAGATTCTTTATAAGTTTATAAATGTTGATTTCTTTTTGCTTTATAAGTTTATATATGTTGTTATTCTTTATTGGATTATAGATTCCAAGATCGGTGCTCTTTGCTTGAGGACTGCTTGCCTAAAGGATGATGTTGATATTTAAGGGTAACTTTACTTGCAAGAAACCAAGCAATATTGCCTGCTCTGTGTGGGAGTTTTCTTTATTATGAAAAACATAGGAGTTTATTTTATATGAAAAGTACAATGCAGGCCAAGAAGAGTTTGTATCCTAGAGCTACCTCATCCCACCCACCCAAGAGGGGATAGCATATGTGTGTGCTACAATTAACATGTGTGAAATATTCCGTAAAATAATTATAGTCTTTGGCTCTAAAATGCTTTGTTTCATGTTTTCTCTATTACGGTCTCCCTTGAAGAATTAGACTGCTTGAACCAATCCATTAGATAATTTTATGATACTGTTATTGTCATTTTCACTTTCTGTGGTTGTATTTCAAGCACTTTGTATGAATTACAGCCCCAGTTATTTAGGCTTACAACATTGCACTTGAATAAGTAAATCCATTAATGAACTTGGTTTGGTCCCAAAAAGGAAATTCTGCATGCTTCATTTTGTTCATACATTGACATTCTTAGGATGTAAGTAGCTTGAAAATTAAAACATGTTTCCAAACCTGTTTACAATTTCATATGGTATAAGTCACAACTCAATTACACTGAGAAGGAGATATTTTGTTAAATTTTGCACTATCTGAGTTTCTGTTCAGACATGTGTTTCCTGCCACAACATATACTTAACACGTACAAAAAAAACTTCTACCCTATTGATATAATCCTCATTTTGGAACATCAAAACCACTGCACCAGAAAACTAAGGATTGCCATGACCCCTGGTTTACATATTCGTCATTTACCCACAATGCAGTTGCTCACTGTCAAAGTGATTTGGGAGTAACAGCTTTAGAAGTCATATACTTTCCTTTGTCTGAGTAGCGGAAAATGCCAATTTCTCCACAGAGCCATTCCTGATGCTTTCAACCTTGGTGATTAACAGTGATTCTCATTTCATCTTCATACCGTGCACAAATTTAATGAGCCCTAAGACTTATTGAACAATGTACATGGTCTAGCAGGTGAATGGACTATTGTCAAACCAATATAACTGATGTTGGCCACTGTACAGTAGATGAGTGGTGACATGCATATCATGCTTTGCAAACATCATGATCCACTGTTCAAGTACACAAACACAAACAACCTCCCCAAAGTTTACACTATTTATACATACAAATGCAGTTTAGCTACTACAGCCTTCAAACTATGGGCTTTACCTTGTTTACAACAATGCCAATTACTTTTAATCTTTACACCTGCCAATTGCATTTGCTTGAAAGTTTCAAAAGCTTTTAAAAAAAATCCATTTTCTGCATTTCCTGCAATCATTGCATTCCATGAGATAACCTTTCTTTGAGGCATTCTGTCAAACAGTTCATGTGCCTTTTCTATGCTTCCACATTTTGCAAGCATGTCTACTCTAATATCTGAAAAAAAGACTCCCTCCATGATGCTTTGATTGAAATTCAAATGAGGTTACTATCATCTACCTAATTGAGTAGGATATCAATGATAAAAGGCACATTAACAAGGCCTGAACTAACATCTATATGTTTACTATGGCAATTATCAGGCCTGCAGGTATATGTGTAGATTGAATATTTGTTGTTTATCCCCCTGAAAAAATAAAGAAATTATAAATTATAGCTAATGTTAAGGATTTTAGAATTAAAATTGTTGTATTATTTCAGAGGTTGGAAATATAGTTTGTTGATTGACTCTTTCTGCAATGTAAATAAAGTTAGCATGTTGTGCATGGTTATTTTTCCATCTAACAGATTCAGGATAGGTTTTTAATGAACAAATCTGTTGCATTCTAATGATATCAAAGGTGCCCCTCTTATGTATATGGCAGGTAAGATCATGTGTATCACCACAACAGTGATGAAGACACGATATCTACAGAGTCTGAAACCAACTGTAATGCTTCTGCTATAATGCACTGTATAGTTTTCCCATCAACATTCCAGATCACTCTGATCTAGCAGAAAAATTAATAAGATGATGATGGGATCAAGTTCATTTGTTTGTGTTGTCTGTAGCAAATAAATTTCAAATGCATTTTTCAACTTGGTTCATGACAGGTTTTTAGTGAAAAAATCTGCTGCATACTGATCATATCGAAGGTGCCCCTCTTATGTATATGGTAGGTAAGATCATGTGTCTCATCGCAACAGTGATGAGGACACGATATTTATAGAGTCTCAAACCAATTGTAATGCTTCTTGTATGCTGCAGTGTATAGTTTTTCCAAAACATGTGCCTTACATTGTATCATTATTCAAGCTCTTTTAGTGAACATCCAAGAATATATATGTATACTGGTGGATCTTTCGTAAATGATAATTGCACAGTTTAGTTGCTTGTTTGTTTGCCTTTAAAAATAATACTCAAAAGGTAATTTGAGTGCTGGTTATGTTTCTTGTTCATCGATTGGTAAAGTATAATTATTTACTTATAAAAAATATTGCATTCAAAATGTAAACTGTTTTCTCTAATATAGATACACAAGCCATATCAAGATTCTACAGAGGACACTTCCAGAGAGGTGTATGCTACTCAAGTTTTTATTTGTTTTTATTGCAGATAAATAGAACTATAGATTAGACAATTGAATTTGAATTCAAGGGAAATCAATGTATAAGGATACAATTTTAATTTCCTGGTCACAAACCATGCAAGTCCTGAGCTATTTGCATTGGAAAGAATAAACATCTGGTTAGAAAATCAAAGAACAATAAAGACATCCACACCAACTATATATTGTAATAATATAAATTTATATTTAAATATAGTTGATTATGTAATGTTAAAATTCTTTATTTCCATACCTTTACTTTCCTATCGGCGTTTTCCTTGAACCTCCCATGGGTGCAAGTGCTAGTTATTATATTATGTAATATATAGGTCAGTGCTAAAAAAACACTTTAATTAATAATCATAACAATAGTAGAGGTCAGTGGAAAAAAGGAACATGACAATCCTCCCTTCCCCAAATTGCTTGCCCTCGAGCAATGATATATTAGGGACCTCCATCTGCTTCATGTCAACATCATGAGTCTCATCAGCTTCTCTATACCTATCATCCTAAAACAATTTCCACCGAGAAAGTCATGCATGCATGGATGCATCAATACCATTGAATCACCAAGAGGAATCATGCCACATTGCTCATAACATCCAAACCCCACATTTGTCAAGTGGAACAAACTTTACCAAGAATCATCATGGAGTCTACTCCATCCAACTCTCACACCTACAAACTCCCCCTCAATGAAGCCTCCTGCCCAAAGCATACAAAGATACTCCTTTAAGGCCAAGTACTGCCCTAAGAACTGACCACCTTGTTCCTGTTGTACCCATGGGATCATCTCAGGCAATGAAGTATCCCAAACACTTGCTCCATGACTATATCCCTGGGCTCCAATGAGTCCCAGAATGTCTCTGTAGGCTGGTCCCACCAAAGTGTGACAAAAATCAGCCTGCATGTAAGCTGGAAATAAGTCATAACAACCACAATTCACTCAGATTTCCATCCAAATCAGCACTAGGATGGCTAGGATGATTGGCTTCAATAATGGAAACCTTCCACTAACATTACCATGCAATGAAACCCTCTCAATTTGCACAAATGTACAGCTGTCCATGACTGAAAACATTAAGACAAGCAATATAGAAATGATGTAACAGCTGCAATTATGACAAACCCATGGAAAATTCAGCAATCTAATAAATGTAGAAGCAATGGATAGCCATACAAGGATTGCAAACTCTCCATTAGCCATAACTAACTGGAAAATACTACTTGCCATGGCTGGGAATCTGACGCAGAACGAAATTCACGAGTCTTATCAGACAGGTGAATTTTGCAGCCAAAACCAATTTAACTTGACAATTTTGATTGTCAATTAAAAAAGCCAACTCAACACTTCACATGATTATTCTCAATCTGGCAAAATATCCTAGGCAAACAATTGAAATCACATTCAAATTTAAATAATACCAAAATTCTGAAGTAACTCAATTAGTTTTTATTAACTCTTATTCTACAGGCTACGGGCACTTAAATTTTTACAATTCACAGATCTCCAGTTTGTCTTTGTACTGCCATCTCTCTATTCCAACAATCTCTCTGTTCTGGTACTCACTTCTGCTCTTAATTTCTCTTGTTTTTTTTTCTTCTTCCTCATCCAATACTTTATTTTCTTCTCTGCTCTAATTGACATTAAAATTTCTATTTATTCTCCTCTACTGAATATGGCGCAACCTATATAAACTTGACTCTGCATACATTAAACTTCTTTTGGTCTGAAAATATTATCTATACATTATCTCCTCTATTCTCACCTTGTTGCAGCCTGCATCACTTCATCTTTGCACATATCCTCCTCTATCCTTAGCTGTAGCCTTTTTTTTTTATTTTTCCTACACACCTATGAATCCATTTTATTTTTTTATTTTATCATCTTCTACCTGTGACTTCTCTCCTTTGTTTCTTTGTTTTTTTTAAACTTCCAGCTCCTTCCCTCCAGCCGCAACCCATTCTCTTCCTGCATTTTTTATATTCCAATTTTTTAAAATTTTAAACTAGCTTATGCCTGGCATGACCCTTAGTTTTCCATCCTCTATATTCATTCCTTCAAAAAGTTGCTTTTTATTATCCAATATATTTTTAACTCACATTTTTCTATTCTCCATAAAATTGATTTTATTATTTTTAAATTGTTGCTAAGATCGGCATATATTAGATCCTCCAAGGAAACCCATTCAAACCCAAGGATAAATTGACAAAGAAATAAATATCCTCTTCCAATGGCCATAGCTACACAAATGAAATTCATTTGATATGACAACAATAAAATATCAAGTTGGAATTTAAAATCAAAATACGAAGTTTTGTCAACCAATGACAACAATGTCGTTCAACCTCCACCAAAAAACGACCACCGAACCCAAATTTAAATTTAACTCTAAAAAACGACTGCAACTTCAAAAATGCAACATTAAACTAAAAACAAAATGAATTCACAACCAAATTGTTTTTGGGCTAAGTTGTCGGTTCTAGTATGGGATCAGGTACGGGTACAGAATACAAGTACGCTAGTATGGAAAAAAAATCTCCTTGGGTACAATACATTTGGGTACAGCTGTATTATATATATATATATTCAACAAAATATATATATATATACAGAATTGTAAATACATTTGATAGTATGATACTTCATCGATCATCAATCATCATGATGTCTATCAAATGCTAATAATCGTATCTGCTGCTTTAAGTTGAAACATCTAGTGTTATGATTCGGCAGAAAATTCTACAGGACACTAGTTTAAGGTCCAGATGCTTTGTTGGGCTGTGTAGCAGAGAAAATTCAAGCACATACATTTTCATTGCACTACAAGTTTTGTGGTTTTTTATCGCAGACTCTGGATTGGGATTGAAATGATATGGTTGGAAAGTAGAAAAAAAGGTATAATGAATACAAGGTAATTAATATTGCACTAAAGAAAAATAAGAGTGTTGTGGAGAATGTTGAGTGTATTGTGCACTACAAGTTCTATAAATGAGTAAATGGAAGGGACAGTTAAAACTTTAAGATAAATAGTGTAAGGATCATTTAACATCCACTCATAAATGAAGGCACATTCTCCTGTTTATACACAAACACAAATTAAAATAGGTTGAAAGGTTAATTAAGTTTCAATAAAATGTACTTAATGGAACCCACAGAGAACCTTGTCGCTCTCAGCCACTCTTGTACCCAAACGCTCTTGGAACGGGCACAGGATCAAAATCCAAGGAACCCCATAACTTAGTTTTTGGGTGATGCAGATTACCAATTTGCTCAAATGCTCTTGCATTAGACACGTCAGGTAAAAATTTTGTGACAAATGGAGTTGAGTAGTAGGACTACTCTTTCAAATTGTAAACAACTTGAAGGACACTCCCATGTTGTGATCGGTACCTTACAAAAATGTTTTTTTTTCACTTTTTCTAGCACTTCACCGGAACACTCACCATCTTCCTCAGCCAAATTCTACACTCATCTTCCTCCTTTGTGAGAATCAACCCACCATAATCCGTCCTCCACCAATAATTTCCTCCCCAATTTTCACTCACCACTAAATTAAAATAATTAAATATTTCCATAAATTTATCTCCTACACCTACATCTTCCTCTTCGACCTCTCCTTTTGCCATAACTACATAATGGTTTTTTCCAAACTGTACCTCAACCCTCAACATCTCCATGCTCTCTTCTTCTACTTTCTCAAATTCAAATTTATGCAAACCAACATACTCTTCATAAAATTTAAAATTTACCTCTATTGCTGCAATTTATCCTCTTTCACCTCCAACTGCAACACTTTTGTCTTCACCATTCACCATCATCTTCATACGTATGTTCTCCAAAGGAATCATCACTGCTGCGACTGGTTTCTCTCCTTCAAGGTTTATAACCTCATCTTGCTTCTCAAGCAATGTTGCAACTTTCATTTTGCTCTCATTTTCCATGCCTCCAACAAGGCATTCTCTCCCTACTTCACTATGCCCTTCGTCTTCCTTTAGCACAAGGATTTCTTCAAGTCTCACTATTGCAACTCTTTTTTCAACACCTTCCACATTCATCAACATGTCCTCCAAGGGACAAATGATTTATGCACTCTTCTTTTCTAAACCACAGCTGCAACCTCTAAAATTCTCTTTGTCAAACCTTCAAAAAGACATGTCTTAGCTGCAAACTCCTCTCTTGATTTTCCCTTCTTATCCTCTTGCATGAGGATTTCTTTTTCAATGTCACATACTTGACATCCTGCTGCAACCTGTGCCATGCTATCATCTTCTACACTTATGTGGGCTGCTCCCACATGTTCACCTCTCCATGAAACTTTTGTCCAAGAGCTACAACACTATCCCTTATTTTGGCCACCCTCAATTGCATCCAATCTTGCCTAGATTTTTGTTATCTCTTCATAAATAAACTCTGTAAACCTACTTTCTCATTGTTCTACAAACAAAATTCTTATTGGTCTCTTCACGACCCATCTTGTCCTCTTCCTAGAAGACATCTTTCTCAATCTCAATCTGAAATCTTTGCAACTTGCATACACAAATTTTGGAACCAACGCTCTCTAAAATCACAAGTACTCCCTGCAACAAAAATTCACACTCAAACAACTATCCTCTACCCAACAAAGACTCTAGAAGATGCTCCTTTCAAACCCCCTATACCCACTTTCTCTCAGTTGAGGAAGTCTACACACCTTCTACCCAACTTTATCTCTTGGAGGAAAGCCAACCACTTCACATACAAACCCAACTCAATCTGCAATTGCAAAAGAAAATTGATTTTTATTTCACACAATACTCACCTCAGCACATTTTCTAGTGAGAAACCATGCTCTGTTATCACCAATTCTATTCAACTTCTTCTTCAACCTTTGTTTTCCTCAACAAGCTTCAAACCTTGCTCTAATATCAATTGATGCAAAACAAAATTCACGAGTCTTATCAAACAAGTGGATTTCGTAGCCAAAACCAATTTAGCTTGAAAACTTTGTTTGTTAATTATAAAATCCAACTCAATACTTAACAAAATTATTCTCAATCTGACAAAATATATTAGGCAAACAATTGAAATCACATTCAAATTTAAATAATACCAAAATTCTGAAGTAACTCAATTAGTTTTTATTAACTCTTTGTATAAGAGTGAATTTGCACCCCTTATGCAAATTCCCCTTTTTGCCTTTTCCCACCTTAGAAAACCAAGTTCGGAGGCTTAATTACACCTAAGCCCGCTGCTTTTATCACACTTAGCACCTATTTTGAGCGTCGATGGAGGAATTTTTGTCGGAGACACCCGCACAACGCGCAAACGTCCCTGGCAAATTCCTACGGCTAAACCTACAGAGGCGTTACACTTCTCATTGGGAGTCAAGTTGTAACGCCCTCTTTGGCCAACCGACCCAAATATGGCCGTTTTCTTCATCTCCTCTTCAAATTCTCTCCTTCAACAAGCATTTCATCCTCTAGGCATTCAGTCCAACTTCTTCACTTTATTCACAAGCTCACTTTCATACTCTTGCACTCACTCCAAGCATTTCAAGCACCCCATTGCAGCAACAACTTCACTCCATCACTTTGATAGAGCAAGTTGGGGACAACACCATTGTAGCAGAGGCTCGAGTACTCTCATTTTCTCCCCCAAGCAGCCTGGAGTGCTCTTGGTGGAGGTGGTAAGCTTCCCTTTCCTCTCCTCTATCACTTGGTTGAGTAAGCACACTTACTGTTTTGTAGTGTTCTTGGTGTTCTTCATTATAGTACTTTCTTTATCATACTCACTTTCTTGGTTGTCCGTGGAGGTGGAAACACCTAAACGGGGGTCTGACTGAGGCAGGCCCCTATACAGCCACCCAACATTCTCCTCTTTGTGTGTAGGTGAACGTGTTCTCAAGGAGCTAACTGGTGAACGAGTTTTTTTGTGAGATCCTTCTTGCCACCTTAACTCTTGCATTTTTGCTTTATCACATTATAGAGTATTTTGTTTACTTAATCACGTTATTTTGGCCCTTTAGTAATAGTTAGCTAGGTCGTTAGCTTGTTTTCTTAGGTTTGACCTTGTCTCTTCAGTTGTTTGGTCGTACAGACGCCAACGCACTTTAGAGATGCCAACGTGCTGCGCTGTCATCCAAGGACTGCGCTTCCATCCTCGGGCAGAGAGCTTCCTAAGGCGCAATGTTGAACTTGAAAACCAGCTCGCCTAGCCCCGTTCTGCATTTCAGGTTTGTAGAGTGATTGAAGGACCTTATAGTCCTCATCATTCTCATCTCGCATATCCTAACACTCCATTAAGCTGAGGTAAGTTAGGGCAGCCTTCCACATCTTGGCCCTCCATGACCTGAGGCCTTGCACATGGTGGTCCCCCTCTCTTACACTCTTATTCTACAAGCCACAGGCACTTAAATTTTTACAATTCACAGATCTCTAGTTTGTCTTTGTAGTGCCATCTCTCTATTCCAACAATCTCTTTGTTTTGGTACTCACTTCTGCTCTTAATTTCTCTTCCTTGTTTTCTTTTTCTTCTTTTCTTCCATTCCTCATCCAATACTTTATTTTCTTCTCTACTCTGAATGACTTTTAAAATTCTATTTATTCTACTCTACTGAATATGGCGCAACCTGTATAAACTTGACTCTACATACATTAAACTTCTTTTGGTCTGAAATTATTATCTATATACATTATCTCCTCTATTCTTACCTTGATGCAGCCTGCATCACTTCATCTTTGCACATATCCTCCTCTATCCTTAGCTGCAGCCTTCTTTTTTTTTTTTTTCTGCACACCTATGAATTCATTTTAATTTTTTATCTTATCATCTTCTACCTGTGACTTCTCTTCTTTGTTTCTTTGTTCTTTTTAAACTTCCACCTCCTTCCCTCCAACCGCAACCCATTCTCTTCTTGCATTTTTTATATTCCAATTTTTAAAAAAATTTAAACCAGCTTATGCCTAGTGTGACCCTTAGCTTTCCATACTCTATATTCATTCCTTCAAAATGTTGTTTTTTATTATCCAATATATTCTTAACTCACATTCTCCTATGCTCCATAAAATTGATTTTATTATTTTTAGATTGTTGCTAAGATTAGATTACATTAGATCCTCTAAGGAAGCCCATTCAAACCCAAGGATAAATTGTCAACGAAATAAATATCCACTTCCAATGGCCATAGCTGCACAAATGAAATTCATCTGATATGACAACAATAAAATGTCGAGTTGGAATTTAAAATCAAAATACAAAATTTTGTCAACCAATGACAACAATGTCATTCAGCCTCCAAAAACGACCACCAAACCCAGATTTAAATTTAACTCTGAAAACTGACTGCAACTCCAAAAATGCAACATTAAACTAAAAACAAAATGAATTCAAAAACCAAATTGTTTTTGGGCGATGCGGATCACCAATTCGCCCGGATGCTCCTGCATTAGAATCCTTGCAAAACAACTTGTGTGAGTGCCACTAGAGTAATATGGTGGCTGATAACAATGATGACAACAGCATTAGGGCTGGAAAGTAGGTCCATAGCTGTCCTTGGAGTCCTTCCACTGTCATATGATGATAACCCTTCATCACTCATCCTTCTCCTGCCCTGTTGGTGACATTTTACACAAATATCCCAAAGCTCATGTGGTGCTACCCTATCTTTCATGTTAACTTCTCCTCTTATCACTGTACCGTGGGCAGAAATTAAAATCAGCAATAGAAGAATGGTACAGCAGTTAACATACCCTATTAAAATCAGAAACATAGAGACTCGAAGCACCCATACAAAAGTTGATAACAGTTTGACAACCATACCAAACTGAAAATCACTCAATCCTACAACTGAGAACACCCATGTGGCTGCAAATGATGCCATGAATGGGTGGAAATAATCCAAGTTGCCGGTTCGGGTACAGGTTCAAATACGAGTATGGGTACAGATACAACGGTACAGCAATTTTTTTCCTTGGGTACATATATATATTCAAAATTATAAATTATAAAAACTTTAAAACAGTGATGCTCATAATTGCCAATAAATAGAATACAACATAATTATTTTAATTTTTTTGTTGGAGGTACCCCCAAGGGAGTCCCCTTTAGCTTAGAGCCAAGGTCTGAGGGGTATCCATTCCGCCAAAATCCGTTGGGGGCACAATCCCCGCCTCATCCCTTTTTAGGCATTGGAGCCTTTGCACTCAGCAAAACTTGATCCCTGGTGGGCTCATTTAGAACCTTTCAACTTCACCAATAGACCAAGGGCCCATTGACGTCTAACATAATTTTGACATAGTAACTAATAACAGTTCAATTCAAGATCACTTCACAAGTACAGTAATTGATTCTCCTTAAAAAATATAGTAGACAAAATAAAAACTCAAAGAAGCCTACATACCTAACTAGTTTCTTGGTCAATATTGATCATGACTCAATGAAAAGCAGAATATTGCACTCAAGGCAACATAATCCACAAACAAAATAGTCAATGTAAGTGGTACAGAAGTTAATGTTGTCTATGTAGCAGAGATCTTTGGTCAACATAGTCAATATAGCAGAGCTCTTTGGTCAACACTTTCAAATAACCACATTTAAGAAGAGTCAATCAAACAAGGGTCGATGCAGGTGTAGAGGGTCAATGTTGAAGATCTAGTGTGTTGATTCACAAATGATGTCAAATTTACAGTCTGGCCCAAACATTGTTCTTTTTCCCCTCTTACGATAGTGCTAGTCAAATGAGAGAATAAATGATGGAATGATGCATTCATGAGGATCAATTAATGCTATCTACACATGTTCAATTGGAAACAACAGCCCTAAATTTTTTTAAATGACGATTATAAGTTCCTGGTTTGCCAAGACAATATCAAATTTGTATTGGAATTCATTAAAAAACAATATCATATTTAGTAATTGATGGTGTCATACTCCTTTCATAGGCCAATTTTGTAACTGTTGTTTTTCTCTTCTTAGAATGTGGGCTCCTAGTGGGTATGCCCAAGGTACTACCCGAGTGCTTGGGTTCTTTGTGGGTCCTTCACAAAAGAACCCATAGAGAACCCAAGCGCCTGAGTTCTTTGTGGGTCCTTCACTAAAGAACCCAAGCACTCAGGTCATACCCTAGCCGTACCCAAGGACGAATCCGTACTGAACCCGTACCCACACACGTACCCAAGTCAAATATGAAGGACCCAGTAACTTAAGAAACAATGATAATAGAAATCCCAAAACTGAAAATCATGTGGACATCAGTTTTTGCCATATTTCCTTTGCAACTTGGTTGCAATAGATGTGCACCACTTCCTCTTGTTATACCTGGTTTATAATTTTGTGCAATCAAATAGAAATTTGGGCTTCCTCCATTAATCTTACAAACATCCTTGAGGTACCTTTGTATTGTGCCAATAGCTTCCCCCATATGAAAGATACCTCCCTCATGTCTCTTCTCCATTTCTTGGTGAGGCCCCTTAATTGATGACCCCCCTAAGGATGAAATCATGAGTGCCAGCCCTTGACATACATGCCACTTAGCCGACAGTTTTGGAACCCCATCCATGATGCCTTGAAACACTACCTCCTTCCCCTTAGATTTCATCTCTATAATAAGCTTCCCAAATAAAAGTCACCAATGCATGACCTAATAATTACCTCATGTTTCAATGGATCTTACTGTGATACCACCAGCTGTACCTTTCAGAAAATGGCATGGATCAGATTGTATGTGGGCTGTAAAGTGGCTGCAACAGTCATATGTCACTTGAAATTTCTGCCAAAACAGCACTATATAAGCTGAAATGATGGTACTTAGTAACCCCAATAGCTGAGACCTACACACCACATTTAAGCAAAGAGGTTTTCCCAAAATCTGCATATCTATAGCTGCTCATGGAATATAACATCAGCTCAAATCATGAAATTATCAAAGTGATCAATAGAAACATCATACCATGGCTTTAACACTGCATTCCTTTACTCGGAATCAAAAATATCATGGTGGGAACCCACCATGTACCAATTGCAAATACCTCAATAATGATAATGGGCTGGAAACTCCACCATGCAACTGGAAACTCTTCTTTGTTGCAAGGATAATGTGGGAAGTACTGGGAATGTTGAAGGCAGAAGATCTAAGATTGGGAACCATACTCAAAATGGTCCTTGGCTCGTGTCTATTGTAGCCAATACTCATCCTTGTTATGTCAAGTTGGAGATTCTCAACAAGAAAGTTCCATCTTACAATTATTCCTTTTTGTGGCCTTCTTAGGAGTGTCATGTTGAACATATCCAAATTAGATCAAGCATCTCACCTTTGGAAAAAATTTGATTGTCACCCAATGGTCTTCCATCCACATAACAATTGCAGCTTTGGGATCTCCTTCTTCAACGCCTTTAAATTCTACCTCCTCTCCCTTGGATTCCAGCTCCATAGTGTGTTTCTCCCATAGAATGCGCCCAATGCGAGCTCTATGTTTTGCTGATCCTTCCACGACCCATGATATAGAAGTTTTTGCATATCTCTTTCACACAAAAGGATGTCCAATTGTCTTGCCTTTGGAATTTGTAGTGTCTCATCCCACATGAGACCTCCAACTTGTTTGTAGCTTGGTACCTAAATCATCACCATATCACACCTAATCACCAAATCTTGAACACCAAAATGACATCTACTTTGCTTACCATCACCTAGCATTAAGCATCCTACAATGACTATCTCCATTTGACCATCACCCATGATCTTGTCTTCAATTGTAGTACCTAGCTCCCGCAGGTGATTTACGAACCGTGAACAATAATCCTTCACAATGTGGTTAGAATGCACAACCAACCCTATAGGATTCCTCCTCATTTTCCTTTCAATGCAAGAGATGGATAACTCATTAGTGATATCAATGTCTCCATCCACTTCGACCCTCAGAAGATCACCCGTATCCCATATGCAAACACAATCTTGAATTAAAAACTAAAAGAGTCCACATGACCCATAATGCAAGTTGTATCCCTTACTCTATCCCCCCTTTTAGCATGCTCTCCGTGATAACAAGAATCACATAGTAGTAGGGAGTAACAAATTTGAAATTTGACCATCATTTCCATACCTTAGGTTGTCAACTAGGAGCCCACCCTCCTTTGCCAAAATATGAATTGTGGAGATACACTCAACACCTCTATCGTTGACTCAAAATATTTCCTTCAAATGCATGTTCATCCACAATGCTACTCTGCATATCAGTCAATGGCTTGCCATTGGGAAGTTTGAAAGATAGTGCATGATTTGGCAAGTCTTCCTTGATCTTCCTTTGGGCAATTTTGGGTGACTTGGATTTATCTTCTTTTTCACGCTTCTCCATCATGGTGTCATCTCTAAGTTCTTGAAATACTTCTCATTTATCAATTGGCCACCTCTTCGTCTTTTGTACCCATCGTCTTGGTTCTTCCATCTCATAAGTAGTGAATTGAGGCATGGTCTCCTGCAATGGCGCACAATATTCTTCTGTTGCCCCCATCAATTTTGCAAAGAGAGGAAAAGATATTTTCTCTTGCATATCATCACTCTTTTCGATAAGATTGTTGTATTTGTAATAACAGGTGATCACATCATCTATTATGACTGGAACATTCTCACTCTTGTTTTGCCATTTCTTCTATGAAATCTTTCTTATAAGTTCTTCATATTTTGGAAGAGAGAGTTGCCTTCAAAATTTCTGACTAATGCATTTTTATATCTTTCAGTAGCTTCTGCGACCTGAAATTTGTAGTAATTCACCATTACAGTCTCTTCTCCACCCTCGCCATAAAGATCCATTCCAAGATATCTTTTAAGGAATGTCATGATCAACTTTCCATTTTAATCCTGATGATTTACAAGCTGGCAGGATTCCTACTCTGATACTAATGTAATGTGCCTGGTATATGCGTGATTTATTTACCTATTGATTGCCCTAGATTTCAAGATGGCACAGTAAGGGGCCTAATATATGTGTGATATGTTTATTTGCTGGATGCCCTAGGCTGCAATAAATTCACTTCTGACAACACTTGAACAAATAGAGAAATATGATTGGTCTATGATTCCAAATTGCACTGAATTCCAATTACAATGAGGAATTTAATGGAAATCGCTTATAATGTCAGATCCAGTACACAAAAATAAAAGAAAAAAACAGTCTGATTTTGCTGGATTCCCTAGGCTGCAATAAATTCACTTCTAACAAGACTTGAACAAATAGAGAAATATGATTGATCTATGATTCCAAATTACACTTAATTCTACTTACAATAAGGAATTTAATGGAAATCACTTATAATGTCAGATCCAGTACACAAAAATAATGAAATAAACAGTATGTTTTCTTGTTACACAGCAGATTTGTTCCCTTCCATCAAAGCGACCCAGACTTGGGGTTGAGTGCTCAGCTAACACAGAGATCAGTGTGACTCACTGACTCAGAAAATTCTGGATGATATGGAAGGTGGGAGGATCCCTTTCTTTGCAGCTGCAATTCCAAATTTCACCTTCATAGTGATTAGGTGGGTGACTGCAGCCCATGAGACCTAAAAATTGATGCTATTTCTCAATAGTCTTCCACATGTGGACCCACACAGATCTATGATCTCAATCTTGTACTGTGAAATGATGTGCGCCTACTCCTTGCAAGGGATCATTACCACTAGTATGGAGAAAATTATGCTGAGCAGAATTTACACAACAAGGACTCGCCTAGCTTAGGTGTCTCACTGTAATCTTCCTGCACTGACCTGGAATGAGTTTGATGATGGATACTTAGCCCAAACCATGCATTAGGGTTCCTCTCCTTGCTTAGGAATCAATAATGACAAGCACCCACCTACAAATGATGTGTCAATCTGTTCTTCAGGGTGGCAGATGGATGTAGGCAGCTTGAAGAGGGCAAACTATATAGACAGAATCCAGTGCCAAAAAACCTTGAAAATTGGATGCAAAATGTCAATTAGTCCACTTGCAACTCCTGCCCAAAGTTGCCAATGAAGAGGTAATGGATTTCATCCTGACCTCTTGATTAGGCAATTTAAGAGAGGTTTCGTCCTCTGGAATTGAAGGTTGCAGCCAAGGGATTTCATCTTTGATGCAACTTTGACTGTCAACTTCAGCTCCAACAAAAAAAAAAGAAATTTCATGCATAACCTCAAATGAATCCTTCGCCATAGTGTACCTGTAATTTGGGGTGCATGGGACCCAAAATTGGATGCCCAAATTTTAAATTTTATATTTATTTTTATCTTTATTTTATTTATAATTACTGTATTATTTATTATATAGGTCAGTGTTAAAAAACACTTTTAATTAATAATAATAACAATATTGGACGCCGCTGGCAAATGGGGATGTGACATACAACTTTACTGTACCTTCAAATCCATATTTGTGTTGGGCCTACCTTGCTATTTATATACTATCCTCTATCTTCTTAGTATATTAGAAGATCAACCTGAAACATAAGTATACTAGGTATGGAGATTTCACATGTCAATATAGATTAGAGTTGTGTTTCATCTTTCATTTACTATTCACCTGATAAATATTCCATATGCAAAATTGTCTCTCTCTATTCTTGCATATTTTGTTTCTAATGGAATGAAGCATCTAGCACATCTACATGGCATTGTCTTTAAGGACTTAAGTAGATATTGAAGAAATAAGAAAATCTATTTTGACATGGTACAAATGCCTAGGGTTTGAGCTCACTAACATTTGGAGATTGTTAAATGTTGATTTAGGCTGAAAATTATGACTTCCATACTATGGAGAGCATAGTTGAAAAACTCGGACTCGGCAATAACTCGGTAGACCCAAAATTTCTAAAAACTCGGGACTAAGCAAAAACTCGGGGAAAAACTCGGCAATAACTCGGCAAATTTATCAAACATTTGAAAATACACAATTTTTTAAAATATTCTTTAAAAAACACACATATAAACTGAATTTTTAGAACATATTACTGATTTCATCATATATAAATCAAACTTAGAGTTTAATACATATCAATCATCGATGTATCAACTGATTTCATCATATATAAATCAAAATTAGAGTTTAAAACCTTAATACATATCAATCATCAATGTATCATAGACCAAAAAACAAGTTCGACTTCTCAATTCATATCAACTTCAAGTTTCAGTGAGCAACTAATCAACACAAATAAATGATCATATTATACTTATAAATATAATATCAGATAACTAATAAATAAATTTAAAAGCCGTAAATTTAAATATTATTACTTAAGCCGTTAAATTTATAATATTATACTTAAGCCTTTTAAATTTGATAAAAAAAATTATTTATCAAATTTAAAAGGCTTAACTTTAAATATAATATTATAAATTTAAAGTCTTAAGTAATAAATATATTTAAATTTAAGGCTTTTAAATATATTTACTACTTAATAATAAATAATAAATATTATATTTATAATTATATAAGTATATAACTACATTAGTATTCGAAGAATTGGTAATTTTAATTTAATTCATTTTTTTTTAAAATTAATTAGAAATTTTGTAGGAAGCATTTTCCAAAAAAAATAAAATATAAATATTATTATTAAAAAGTATTTAGTATGCATTTGAATATATATATATATATATAGTTAGTAATATATATGCATTTGAATATATAAAGGGAGTATGCATTAGAAATATTATTATAAAAAAATAATTTTTAGAAATATTAAGAAACCCTAGAAAAACTATGAAAAAACGCAAGAAGGATAAAAACTAGAAAAAACGCAGACGAAAAAATGCGTGAAAACAAGGAAAAAACGAAAACTGAGACGTGCGTGCCCTGCTCGGATTTTCTCCTGCCCCCATCGATTTTATTCTTGCTTAGACGTCGTCATTTTTCTCCCTGCTACTCTCAGGCGTCGTTGTTTTTCTCCATGCTGCTCTCAGGCGTCGTTCTTCTTTGTCGGCATGAATAAATATAAAACGAAATCGGTGACCATGTTAATATTAAATCAAAAAACTTAGGGCACGCATTTTTCACCGATTTTTACTGCTATTACACACGATTTTTCACGATTTTTACCTGTTAAATCACTGCGATTTTTTGGTTTTACTCGGCTGCGATTTTTCTGGCGATTAACTCGCCTCCATGGAAACACAGCGATTACTCGCGCGTTAGGCGAGTTTTTAGCGATTTTTTCAACTATGATGGAGAGAATAGATCTATATGGAATTTGGAGCATGGAAGAAACATAGATATTTGCAATCTTTTTCTTTTCATGATTTCAACATATCAATTTGCAAAGATTCGTCCTCCTAGAAAAGATGTATAATTAAAGAGATTCTAGTTCCATTGGAAAGGAAATTTCATAAAGTTTTCAATGCAGAGTCGCATTTAATTTTAGTATCAAGGAGATGTGGTTGCTGAAAATTAATTGAAGACTTGTTGACCTTTATCCAACATAACTTTCATTTGGGGTTCCAGAGAATGATTGAAGACCTATTGAATAGTAAAACTCTTGAAACCCTAGTTTGCACTCATTGTTTATTTTTATGGGGTATCTTTCGAAGGTCATAACCTTGTTAAATGCACACTCTCTTTTTCATGCTTGAACTGTTAGAAACTTATAATATAGCTATATGATTTGGTGGAGGTTACAACATGTTTAGAGTAGGTGGTGTAGGCTTCCAAAAGAACCAAGAATGGCAAAAAAGTCAAGTGGTGCTTATGGATGCAACGAAGTAGAAAGAATGATCCAAAGCCCCAATTGGAACCCAATAGACAACCCAATCAAAGAGATTCAATTATGTTATGCGAGAAAACGGTTTTTACACATGATATAGACTCGAGTATGTATAGCGCAAAAGAATAGATGAACTGCTTGGGCGCCTATTGGGACAAAATGAGATAGAAAATTTTCTTGGGCAAGTGATTTGTACCTATACAAAGAGATAGAAAAGATTTGTAGTGGTCGGTTTGTACATTTATGGCTCAATTTGCAAGAAGAGAAAAGACATTAATCAGATGGCAGGATCTTCAACAATTCGATGTCCATGTGACTGCAACATGAAAACAAGATTTGTAATTTCTAGAAAGAAGAGTCAAGTTTTGTCAAATGTCGAAATTGGATTGATTTCAAGTGCAGAGATAATTTGTCTTCAAAGAATGGGAACCTTTTGAGGGCCTAGTTTGATCTAAAAGTGTCTCATTCAAGGAAGGGAAGGATCAAGTTTAAAGTACTGTAAATCCATTTAGTCGATACCAACCAATGTCCAATTATGAGGTCTTGAGTGAGGATCTTCCTAGAATTGTAGTGCTGTTAGGAAGGATTTGGTTTAGTAAGGGCCTCCCAACAGCAAACACTTTTGCATAGATGTGAAGAACACATTCTCACACATTTCAAGTTGTAGTGAAGGGATTGAAGAGGCCCTTCTGGGTGAGTTGTGTTCAAAGAAAGTTTGGAAACAACAAACTATATTGATACTTAGTTCCCCTCTACTAAAGAGGTTTGGAATCACTTTATCCTTAGGTTCAGCCATTGGGCTTCACCTAGCTTCTAAAAGATCTCGTCACCCTCTTGCCACTAGCGTTTAACAACCTTGTTTTGTGGAGAGCAACCCTAGATATGATTATTTAGTATTAATAGAAGGAGAGGAACTGCATACTTTTCAAAAAGGTTTAGTACCAGCTCAATTTGGAGTGTTTGGGCATGATAGGCACTATATCAAAAGAGCTAGAGTCAAACTAATGGCAAAAAGAGGAGATTTTCATGGCAAAGGAGGGTAATGAAACACTAAAAGCTACTCTCGCTAAACCCTGAAAACAGGCTAAGATATAAACAACCAACAAATTAGAAATTTGTTGGCTTGCCCCAAAACTTGGTTTCAAGATGCTCAACTTTGACAGGGCATCTAAGGGAAATTCCAATCCAACTAGTGCAAGAGGTAACATCATATTTTCCATAGTTATGTGCTCATGCTTTCTCCATTAACTTAGCTCAGAGACTAATAAATAACAATAGAGCACAAGATTTTGGCTTGGTTGAGGAATTAAAGCTGGCTAAGTTGTTGAGAATTCATAAGTTGGTCGTGGAGGTGGCTCACAAGTGATTTTAGGAGCTTTTGAATTTGGCTTTTAAACTCCAACCTTGAGGAAGGGCATTCTCTTGCAACATCTCTTGAGGTTGTAATTGGAAAGATGTCTTAAAAAATGGAACTTAACTACTGCTTTTCTAGCCAAACACAATTTAGAGCCATTAAATAGGCTCTTCCATCAACACCTGTTAACTTAGTCGGGCATGAAAGACCTGATCCTTATAGAAACCAAGATGCTTTTCTAGTGATGTGGCCTAGACCCACCACCCTTAGAGCGGTGATTATGGTTTTAATTACCTTTTATTTTACTAGAGAGCTTGCACTAACTCGGCTACTTTCCTCTAAACAACTCTTAGTGTTGGATCATTAAGAATCAATCCCTTTATTTTGAAAGGGCAAGCAAGATACCTCTTCTCTCTAAAATTATTCTTAAAAATGTTGTCTCTTTAAAAGAAATTGAGTTGATTTGGAATGAATTCATTGTGGTGTGTTAGCAAAACTTGACGAGCATGGCTGAGAGGGCAAGTTGGGTGTTTTCTATGAGCAAGTTGAAGGAGGAATTTAATGTCCTTGACTCCTTGGCTCTTGCACATGGTCCTGAACTTCAAATATTTAGGCTTCAAGAGGCCATATGAGGAGTTGCAAATTATCTTCCTCAAATGCTTCAATCATAAGGTCAAGGACTTTGACAACCTACAACTTTTTATGTCATGCGTTAATGCAAGGTTAGGATGGAAAGGTGTTGATGCAACTAGTGCAGTTTGATGCTTAGAGCTCAAAAAAATGTTGTAAAGATGGAATTGGAGGAATAGGAAAGCATTGCGTGGGACTTCTAAACTTGCCTCTCCAATGTTGTTGTCCCTCAAATTCTAGTTCAGACCCTTGCTCTTTCTTTGTCTACTGACAATCATGCGTCATCAGTGAGCCATCCCAATGCAGAAGTGTGGCTGTCCATTCACGAAAGAGGTGAAGACCTAGAAGTCCCTGCTTCCCAAAACTATATCGAGCCAAATAGCTAACAAAGAGAAGGATGCTTGATCTCTAGAAAATATGGAATGTGCAGTTGTTGGTTCAAGCAAGGGGTTGTTTGGGCATGATTGAGCTTAAGAAAAGTATGTAGGGAGAGTCTGAACTATGGATTACATAAATATCTGGGTTCATCTTGTTGCCTCCTTTCATAGTTTGGTCATATCTGCTTTAGACAACAGATTACTTAAGCTGTTATTTTTGTGGCCTTGGTCATAGTTATTGTACCTCTAAGGTTAGTTTTTATCTACCTTTAAGGCTAATTGCTTAGGAACTGTTCTTAGTCTTCATTGAGGGGTAGTTTGTGACTCTGTTTTCAATGCTGGTCCAGCCTTTGTCTTGTGTCTATTCTAGCTCTTTTACATTAACGAGGAGGCATTGTAACATTACATTTTCTTCCATAAATACAAAGGTCTGATCAACCTTAATTAACTTAGCAAAAATAAACTACAATAATTTCTAAATAAGAGGTTCCTTAAGCATCACATAGGTAATAGATGTATTCAGGGAAAAGGGGTTTTGTGCTAGTTTTGATCTACCCAAAATTAGAAATGCTGGTTTAAGACTATGTTCTTGAACGTACTTAAATACACTATACCATTCTGAAACACACATCAATGATGATAATCAATAGCACATATTGTGAACCTTTTTAGAGATATGAAAGGGTCAAGTTAGTATAATCGATACTTCTGCAGAACCATAAATATACTTTTGAATGGTACAGCATTTGAGGTTTTGCAACTTAGAAAGAACACTCCTCCTTAAAATACATTAAGGACTCAAGAGATTGGAAGTTACAATGAAGGTTTGGACAGCTCAAAACACATGCAATTTCTGTAGACAATTTTTGCTCTGTTTTGCAATCACATGATATGCGTTTGCAAAGAATAATTATTCATAAATTAATGCTGTAACAGACCTTTGCAAAGGCGGGCAAGTAAATGGCATTTCTAATTCAGTCTTTATTACAATATCAACGATAAAGATACTTTGACAAGGGAAAATTGACACTCCGTGCAACCTATCAATCACAAACAAAACAAATAATATTAAAACATTAAACATCATTAATTCTCAGGACAAAGTACTAATATAAAAACGTACATACAATTTAATAGATCTAATAGATTCCATTACTCATTCCAACTAAAACATGATCCTATTGATAATACCGTTCATAATGCAGCACACTGACACCAGATATTTAACAAATCATAATTAGAAGCCTACCCTCAATGCAAGTTCCTGGTCAATGTTGCACCGGTATCTAGCAGCACCTTCTAAAGGGCAACTTGATCCTTTATACAAAAGGTTAATATTGCAAAGTGTAGATAGCTGCATGAGAGCATCAGACATAAGCTCCATACTTCCTTCATCATTTGGAGATGTTTCAGTACATTGCTGACTTTCCAGATCTTCACCTGTTGCTACCGTGATGCATTGAAAAATTGCAAGCAGCCTCTCTAATGGGAAAGAGCCGGGACCTTTGAGGACCTTCTCTTGCTCCTCATACTCCTTTTTCTGCATAGTTGATGCAGAACTCCTACTTACAAACCAAGAAAATGGCGCACACAAGCATTAAATTTTGCCAGGAATTCAGATGAGCTATAATCAATTAATTGAGAAAATCATTTATTTTTATGGCATCAGATGATTGAACTCTGGATACATGGTAAGGACAAAAGGCAAAGCATTAGAGGAGTTAGAGCACTCACTTTTTCTTTCGTTTTCGGCTCTCTAATCCACCAGTGGAATCAAACAAGGTTGCATCGAGAGTAGCAGGGTTCCGCGATGCAATGAAGGCAGATATGAGAAGGTATTTACCACAAACAGTAAGATAGAAGTCCAGCTCCTCTGTAGCTTCATAGAAACCGGGTCTTTTTGGTATGAATTTTCTCCTAGCCTTGTCAGCACCAGATTTAGACATTCCCGAATAAGTGGGGACATTACATATTTGGTTCAGGGCAGGGGTAATGTGGGGCTCAAGAAGAGCAAACAGCCTCCGCTTCCCCTTTTCATTGGGAATCACTGCTTCTTTGTTGATGGGCTCACAGTACTTTTGGAACAATGGTTCCAATGCTGCAGAGAGTTCTGTGACTCGCCTACAAGCTCTGCTAAAGGGCTTCAAAATTGCACTGTTCACGAATATAAGCAAAAATTAAATAAGAAAAAACTTGCATCACAGGTATACATACAACCTTTACAATGCTATTTATTACGAGTACCAAGAGAAACATGGTAGATTGAGCCCATGCAATCACAGAGGCCTAGATTTTATATTGAGTTCGAAATCATTTTGTGTGTGCAAGTTTTTACACTCCAAAAAGTTAAAGCAAAACTTACTAAACTCTAGACTTAAAATTAACACCACTTAGAAGGCAACACGCTCCAATTGGCTTAAAAATGGTGGACAGATACTTACTTTAGAAAGGAAGCATAGAGCTCCGGATTAGGCTGTCCCTTGAGCAGAATTTGATGCAACTCATCATCAGTATAATCCCTGAAGTAGACTGTCAACGGTTCCAAAGCACCTGTCTGCAAATAAAAAGAATCCGGTGTAACATTGCTGATAAAAATCAAACCCAAATTAGGCATCCTCGTCAAATCTGCCAGCTTAAACAATGCAGAAATTAAACCAAAACCATTGGTCCATTCATGTAAAAGCTCTATATTATCAAAAATCAAGTACACCACCCCATTAGAATCCAATCTTTTAATTTCCTTGTTATTAGGATCATTGCCCAAATTTTCTTTATTCTTCTGCTTAGAAACCTCGAAGCCTGAATCCCTGACGCCAATTCCCACATTTTTCTTGGGGGAGCCCTTAAAACCTGAGTCCAGAGAGCCCTTCTCCAAGCTTTTTCTGACACCTTTGTGAGGGGAGGACTTAAGGCCCGAGTCCTTAACCTTGTTGGCATCCCTTGATGGAGAGCCCATCAAACCCTTGCGGGAGTCCTTAAACCCCGTGTCATTGAATTCCTTGTGCCTATGACCTACGTTTTTCTGAGAAATCTTCTCAATGATCTCATCACAGGCCTCTTTCAAAAACTGAACAAAATCTGCAATTTTATCACAGCGCTTAAAACTGGTATAGTTGTTAAGCTTGGTTCTTTTGTGGGCAAATAATTTGTTGAGAAGGGATTCGAAGAGCAGACGTGGGTTGTGACAGGACCTGCAGCTGACATAGGCATAAGGGCGACCGAGATACTTGAATGTCTCCACAACTACACTGGTTTTACCACAGGAGGGTCCCCCATATATGAGCAAGGGTGTCATTAAATCCTGAGGGCCTCCAATAAGGTTCAGAAGCTCTTTGATCTGTGTGTGGCGCCCGGGAAAAGTATCAAACAGATGCCTCTGCAGCTCTTCTTTGTTTTTAACAGTTTGCGTTTCTTCGTCAGCTTGAATACATTGAAATGAAGACGAAGGGGTATCTTGAACTTTGTTTACTTGAATGGATTGCCTCGCTGGAAGGGACTCTTCTGCATGATGAGCATTGGTGCTTCTTGTGATCCGCCTGGACGGTGTATAGGTGTTTGTTTTGGCTTCTAACTCGTCGGATTTCTGATTATTTGTTTCCATGCTGAAGCAAATTAATGAATTGGATTAAACTTGTATGCACCAGTGAATATGAAGGAACAAGCAAGCTGTGGGGATTGAAGGATTTTTTCCTGCGCCTCTACTGTGCACCATGCGCGGGAAAAACAAGCAACGGGTAACAATTTTGATGATTTATTTTATTTGGTGTAAAAGCTTATCTAACTATTACGTCCGTTTCAAATACATCTATATAAAAAACAGTGAGAGATATTGTTTTAATCATTAATATTTAAAAACTTATTTTATTTTTATTAAATTAAAGGTTATTTCATTTTATTTTATTTACTTACAATTGATAAATCTGAATATTAAAAATATACTTATATAAAAAATAAATTAATCTTTAAAATACCTCTATTAATGGGTTGGGGAAGTTGAGTTTTGAGAGCATGCAAAGAGGTCAAATGACTGCCTCCTTCCAATAGATGGATAAAGTTAAACTTTGAGGGAGCGTCTAAAGGTAACCCTCAATCTCGTGATGAGTGTGTGTTGAGAGACTGGAATGGAAATGTGAGATGTTCTTCATCCAAAAGATTAACTCCAAGGACTAACACGAGGTCGAATTTCAAGCCTTGATATTTGGCTCATAGATGTGTGTTATAAATTGAGCTACAAAAAGATTACAATTGAAGGCGATTTGACTATTGTTGTGAATGTTGTAAGGACCCAAAAGTCCATTATCTGAAATCTAAGTTCCCCGATGTCCTTGGTGATGTCCCTTGTGGAGAAGTTAGACGAATACATAATTAACATGTGTATAGGGTGGCCAACATGGTGGTCGATGGTATAGCCAACATTGATATTGATTATAGGTATGAAATTATCATTGACACTTATGAACAAGAGCATCATTTGGCTACTACACCACTGAAAGATTCGTTCAAAGGATAAAATCATTAATTGTTGGCATCAAGGGTGTTAGGGCAAAGTTGGCAAAGCAATGAAGTTTAATCATGTTATGACACTTTGCTCCCTTACTCTCTACACTATTCATGTGAATCATAGAGAAGTATGTGTATATTAGGAATGACTCATTTCATTGTCTTCTTGCAGTGTTGGTTTTGCTTCCAATATATTATGGATACTCCTATTTGTCTCATTTGCTCTCATTATCGAATAAGCTTTCTAGGCTAGGTATTTTAGAGGTGCCTACAAAGTGTCTTTAAGACCAGGAGTGGGTTGATTTTTCACATAGTGCAATGGGTGCTTAGAGACGAGTTTTTGAAGACAAAGCATTAATATAAGGTAAATTTTGATATCACCTCCATGTTCGCAGTTGCTTTATTGGAATTGAGTGAAATTAAGGATACAATCAAGATCATGGCCTTAGTGCTCATCAAGAAGTCGTTTATGGGGAGTCTAGTTGAAGTTCTTATTTTTGCTTGATATGGAATTGGGATTCCTTTTCTTGTAGACTTCAATTGTTTACTTGTAAGGGGGGATTTGGTGTCCTTTCATCTTCTCAACCTCTACAAGCTCTAGTCCACAATGGTGAAATATGGTGGCTAAGGGGTGTTAGAAATTTAAAATAGATTGAATAACCCAAGGAATTTTTTAAGAGAAAATCAAAGTTATATAAACTAGAAAAACATAAAGAATGCAAACCAGGACTTCGAGAGATTATGCAATTTCGATGTGACAAAATTGCATTAAGAGCTTCCAAGCTTAAAAGATATGCAAATACAAGCTAGGTAGTGAGTTTATATAGAACTAAGGAGAGGATGTAGGTGGAAAATTCAACCAATAGGAATCAACCACAAAAAGTGGAGAATGCCACCAAAAGTGGAAAGTGTTCCACCCTTTAAGGAAGGGGACAACACGTCACTTATCTCCTAATAATAAACTCACTTTATTGTCATAAGAAAGTTTAATAAAAGTGTATGAAAAACCTAGGACTAAGGGAAATAAATTAACCCACTAAGAAATAAAAAACCTACACCAACACCCCCCCCCCTTAAGCACATTTTAGGACGATGTAAAAGATGATGGGTCCCGACAAATAAAGCCATGTTAGGTACCCATGTACCTATCAAATTCGCCCAAAGAAGAAGAACCCCCCCTCCATAAATAGAGAGAGAGAGAGAGAACACTTGCCAAAATAAAGAGAGAAGAAGAGAAGAAATAAGTAGAACCACCCCCCCCCCAAAAGAGGACACCAATTGCACCACAAGAAAAGCTTGTAAATGAAGGAACTTACTCTCAGTGACAAGTTTTGTGAAGATGTTTGCAGTCTAATCTAATGTTGAACAGTACTTGAGATCAATAATCTTTGAATGAATCAACTCCTACATGTAGTGCATGTGGATCTCAATGTGCTTGTTTTGTTGATGATGGATCGAATTGCGAGAGATCTGAATAGCACTTTGGTTGTCACAATAGATGATTATGGGATTCTGAAAGGGAATGTCAAACTCAATGAGGATGTTTTGAAGCCAGATGGCCTTAGTAGCATCATTAACCATGTTAGATGCATGGGAAAACTAAGAGGGGGGTGAATCAATTATATACTTTAAAACATCAAAAACCCTCATCAACATTCAAATCTACACTAGCCCTTAAACCCTTAACATGCATTAACAAAATATAAACATGTAAAGTAGTAATGCAAACACATCAAACAAATAAGAACACCAAATTTACATGGAAAACCCAAGAAGGGAGAAACCACGGTGAGGATTAGCTCACTAATATATGAATTGCAACATCAAATACAATAAGGCTCACTACTAAAGGACCCACTGACTAGAAGAAAGAATAATAGAAAAGGGGTAGCTCACTGCCAATCTAAATTGCTAATAATGCATCTCTCATATGTTGAAGGCATAGTTCCAATGAAGCACAAACAACTCATCAAATAGACTAAAATGTAGACACCTTATGCTCACCACATTAGGAAGTCATAGGCATTAAGGCTCACACTCATATTAGCATACTTGATCACTTTTACATCTTTCCAATCACACACTCTTCTCTTTATCCACACAACAATTCACCTTGCATTTATACCCTTTGTGACCTAAAGCAATCTTAATTAGGTCGACCTTAAGGAAACATATGCACCTCAATGGTGCAATGTCAAATAGGTTGGCACCAAACACCTCCACAATATAAATAAGTGAAGCCAAACCATGCCACTACTTAGTTGGGACCCAAATCTACACCAACATGCTTCTCAACACTTCTTCAAACACCAATTATCCTCCATAATTAGAGCTAGCATGTTGGTTCAACCAAACCTACACTAACACTAACAAGCAACACTAAACACACCTCTCAAGGTCCGGAAACATATCATGAACCACATTGCAACACTCCAAAATATTCATACATCTCGGAATATTTTGCATCATTAGAATATCTGCCACAACTATTGCAACCATCTGAAACTCAAGAACACCTTCATTCTATGCAACCAAACATACTTGCATAGACATCCAACCTACCAGACAACTTTATGAAACAACTCAGCACTTGAAACTTCAAGGGAAGGTAGATACAAACATTATAAGCATGTTCTCAAATCCTCAACACCATAACTTTCATTGGGGAGAAATACGGAGCAGTCTCATTTCTCCTAAACACCTTGTTTTACCAAACAGACATATTGTCAAATACATCTTCAACTTTAGTATGATCCAAAACCTAAAACTCTGGATATAACACCTTTGAACACCTCTGATCATCACTTCCAAACTACATGAGCATATCTTCAATCGTGAAGAAATGTGGAGCAAAACACTAAACACCACTTTGTCACACTAAACTCTTTTATTCAAATTTTCTCAAAAGCACTTGGAAACCAAGTGAACTAACTTCATCAACAATATTACTAACATCTCTGCAACACATCTATAGCATCTACAACATGTAAAACTTTTCAACTATAAGAATCTCTCCAAACACAACTCGGGCCAACAACCTCTACAACTATACTAAAGTAAGACATCAATGACAACACCAACATGTGTTGACATTAATACCAACAACTCCAATGCTAGGGGTTGACATCACATCATCAACAACATTCCAACACTCTCTTCATACAAGGGATTGACATCAATGACAATACCCAAACAACTCACAGACACCTCAAGCTTCCAACATCTCCAAACTTCCAACAATCACCCCCTTTGTCATTGATGGCAACACCTGCTTTTTGAAAAACCATCAGTAACAAAAGCAACCAACTGCAATAAGCAGTACTCCCCATGATGGGGACAACTCCTTTCTCTTCACAGATTTCTTCTCTTGCAACACTTGCATCTTAGATCACTCTCCTTTTCCCCTCAGACAATACTTTTCCATACACTCTCCCCCTATGGTCTTCAGACCATATTCACTTTTGGACTATGCACTATGTTTTTATATTCTCTCTCCAACCACTTTAACTCTCTATGTTTTTTCAGATTCTCTCTCCCCCTTTGACATCAATGGAAAAGAACCATAGACTCATTCAACTCTTTTTCCTTCATTAAACTCTTTTTTTCTCCTCCTTTTACAACATTCAAAGGGAAACACCCATATACACCATCAAGAAACTGTACTCTCTTTATTGCACACTCTAGCAACCACTACTACCTACTCCCATGAGAGGTAGCCTTCAACATTATTCTAGGACCAAGAATGTATCTTGAAATCCTTCATGAACATATGCACACACTTATGCATCTAATTAAAAGAAAGAGGGGCAATAACCCCTAACTTCTCCCAGAGATACTTAAAAGCATCTTTTGGAAGAGCCTTTTGTGAAAATATCAGCAACTTGATCCTTAGTAGGCACATACTCCAACTTCACCTCTTTCTCTGCTAGTTTCTCTCTCAAGAAGTGTACCAGATTGAGATATGTTTTGTTCTTGAATGCATTATCGAATTCTTTGAAATATTGCTTGTACTTGTATTGTCACACATGGTAGGAATAGGTTCATCATATGAAACTCTGATATCCTTCAAAGTTTTCTTCATCCATAATACATGTGTACAACATGATTCTATTGCAATATACTCTACTTCTACAATAGATAATGACAATAATCTTGCTTCTTACTTAGCCATGAAACCAACCTACTTCCAAGAAAGAAAGTACCACCACTTGTACTTTTCCTGTCATCTGCACATCTAGCCCAATCTACATCTGTATATGCACTCAAAGATAATTCAATATCCTTAGGATACCACAAACCATAATCTAGAGTGCCCTTCAAATATTTGAATATCCTCTTCATTGCTAAAACATGAGATTCTCTGGGATATTCTTGAAATAGAGCCACAAGACAAACTGAATGCATGATATTTGGTCTATGAGCAGTAAGGTATAACAATCCACCAATCATTGATCTATACTTGCTTTTATCTATCTTAGGAGATTCATCATTCTTACTCAGCTTACAACTAGTAACCATAGGAGTACATATCGATTTAGAGTAATCCATTCCAAACTTCTTCAACATTTCCTTAACATACTTAGATTGTGATATGAATATACCTTTCTTTGATTGACTAATCTACAAACCAAGGAAGAAATTTATCTCCCCACACATTGAAGTCTCAAATTATTTTTACATTTCCTCTTAAAACCTTTTGCACATACCTTCATTTCCTCTGAATATTATGTCATCAACATATACCACCACAATTAAGATTTTTTCTCCTTCAACTTTTATATACAAATTGCTATTTGTAAGACCTTTTTTGAATCCTTATCGCAACAAGTACTTATGTAACCTTGCATACCAAGCTCTAGGAGCTTGCTTCAATCCATACAATGATTTTTTTCAATATGCAAACCATATTTTCATCTTCTAACAACTGAAAACCTTTTGGTTGTTCGATGTATACCTCTTCTTCTAATTCACCATTCAAGAATACAGACTTCACATCAATCTGATAGACTTTGCAATATTTGCATGCTGCAAAAGCTAAAACATCTTGATAGCTTCCATTCTTGCAACTGAAGCAAAATTTTCCTAAAAATCTATACCTTCAACCTATGAGTAACCCTTACACACAAGTCTAACCTTGTTCCTGACAACTTTTCCATATTCATTCAGCTTGCTCCGGAATACCCACTTAGTACCAATCACATTTTTGTTTGTCAATCTTGGGACCAATTCCCAAGTCAAATTATCCTCTATCTGTTTGAACTCTTCCTTCATTAATTTGATCCAATTCTCATATTTGCATGCCTTAGTCACTATTTTTGGTTCCACCTCATAAATTAAACAAAAAATTACTTATTCCTCTGTCATAGTAGCTTTTCTTCTTGTCAATACACCTTTTCTCTTATCTTCAATGATTTTATCTTTTGAATGATTCTTTTGCACATACTTAGGAGTCTTAGGGTTCTTTTCAGAAGCTTCTTCCTCTTCAACTATCAACTCTTTCCCTTTATCTTCAGCCTTTTCTTCATCACTGTAAGAGGATTCATCAGATTCATATCCCTCTATCAGCACTGAACTTTGATGTGGTTTTTCATCCACTTTGACACTTGCACTCTCAACAATCTTCTTCAATCTTTTACTGTAGCATCGGTAGGCCTTGCTTCTTATAGAGTATCCAAAGAATATTCCTTCATCAAGTCTTGCATCAAACTTTCCTAATTTTTTTCATCTCTTCTAATATAACATTTAATTCCAAAAATTCTAAAATATTTCACAATGGGAAGTTTACCATACCATAACTCATAGGGAGTCTTTGAATTTTCTGTTCTTGTTTGACTTCTATTAAGAATGTAGACTACAGTATGAATTGATTCTCTCCAATAGACATCTAAAATATTAGCTTCCTTCATCATTATCCTAGTCACTTCCTAAATTATTTTATGTTTCCTTTCCATAACTCCATTCTACCGAGGAGTTATAGGGACTGATAAATGCCTTCTTATTCCATGATCTTCACAAAACCTGTTAAAATAATTTGAAGTAAACTCACCACTCCTATTAGATCTCAAGCATTTTATTTTCAGATTCATTTCATTCTCAACCATGGCTTGGAATTCTTTAAACTTGTCTAGAGCTTCTATTTTTTCTTTGAGAAATGTAACCCAAGCCATTATAGAATAATCATCAATTAATAACATGAAATACATGTCACCATATGAGCTTCTAATTTTGGTAGGTCCATATAGATCTATATGCACTAACTCTAAGGGACTTGTGGTAGAATATCCTTTATCTTGAATCTTTCTTTTGTTTGCTTTTTGAACCGCAAATTTTTGTAGGGTCTTCTCTCTTGCACTTTTAGGGTTTTTCACCTAAAAGGAGAAAGGTATCCCACAAAAACTTGGGGGTTCACTAAAGACTAATGCTAATATGATTGAAATATTTCTAAATGGAATGCAATAAATGCAAAGAACTAAAAAATGAAGTGAATTATTAATGCAAAACTGAAGAAATGCAAGTTGTTTGAAAACACATTGTGATATACATAAATGACCTAAGAATGCAAACAAATGATGACAAAAATGAAAGAGACTAGAGAGGTGCACCTAGAAGCTGGAATGTGATGTAGAGAGGCTCTGGAATCTTGTAGAATTTTTTGTTGAAGCCAACTGGGACACTTACGCCAAGCTGGGTGACTTAGTCCTGTTTCGGGAAGATTTTGTCGGAATAGGTTTCAATCAAATGGGTATCCAAAAATGCATAAATCACTTTTTAGGCCTAAAAATGGGACTAATTCACCACTGATGGCAATTTAGTCCACTTTCAGCTTTCGGGAATTTTAGGACAGGAACCTGTAGCTCTCGAACTGCACTTCTCTTCTTGACAGGTGTTTGATTCTAATTCTGCAAAAATCGGGTTGAAAAGAATCTCCAAGCTTCACTTAGGGCTTTTGTTGACTTGAATGACTTTGATGGATTTACAACACCTTTCTCTTTGATAAATTTGCATACAAGACTTGCAAAACACACATGCAAAGAGGGGGAAAAGGGTTAAGGGTTAGTGAATAGGGGTTTGCCTTGGTCAAACCCCGATTTGGTAATCAAACCCTTGAAAATGAAATGAAATAAAGAGAGAATGATGAATGAACAATATGCAATGCTACAACTCACCAAACCCTTGATGTAGAAATATGAAGATATGTAAGTAGATGCTCTAATGTATGCTTGACAATACCTAGAATGCTTGAGAATTATGAATGCATAAATGCTAATGTATGAATGAATTAATGGGGGTGAAAATGAGAGGAAAACCCTTTATTTATACTTGATTTTTACAAAATTTCCCAAAAATAACACATCACAGGTGACCTCAAGGTTAAGAGAATAATATCCTGCCATAAATTTAAAATATTTTTGATTTTTGTGCCCAGTGGGACTAAGTCACCCCAAGTGGTGACTTGGTCCCACCAGGGAAATTTTAATGGGTGTCGAGAATTAAAGTGTATTTAATGATGTTTAATGGGATATTTCTTTGAAATACACTTAAGTAAGGCCAAAAAATGTATTCATAAGGGGTCATTTAAACATAAGAAAGGGTCAAATTATTGATTACAAGCCTAGAAAAGTGTGAAAGTTTGTTACAACTCTTTACAACACTTTGAAATAAGGCTTGGTAAGTGATAAAAAGAGGTTATTTAGGTGAATTATAATGAAAGGGTCCTAGAAAAGTGTGAAAGTGTGTTACAACACTTCACAACACTTTTACAAGACATCCTAAAATTCTTAATGATTCTCAAGGGTCCAAGACCTAATGTAAATATGTTGACCACATTACAACATTAAATCTAGGAAAAATCAAGCCAAAATCCATAAGAAAGACTCAAATGGGCATAAAAATGTCCAAGTATATAATTTTTTGCGACGCATTTAACCCCCACTTTAGTGAGAGGATGAACCTGCTTCAAACTCACACTAGAGTAGCCCAACATGCATATTAAGAGGGATCCAAATGCTCCCTTGCTGGTAAGATGAGACAACAACAATCAAGAGGGATGATCAAGCCCCCAGGATCAAGATCCCATGGCAAACCAAACATTAGCACAAAGGAACACACATGAGAATGATGAAAAAGAATGAAAGAGAGAAAAGGAGAAGGAAAAGAGAGAGATTCAGATCAAGCTTCAATCGTTTGTCCATCCTGTTGTGGATCAAATCTAGGTTGTTTGTCCAGAAAAAAGAAATGTATACTTAATCTGAGGGGACGGATCTCATGGCTGTCTGCCAGGTGAGAAGGCCCAAAAGGTGAGAAACATACACTCATGGCTGGTATGTACTCACACACATGCAGGTGGCTATGGGGAAATTCATGCCTCGGAATGGGCTTCCCGCTCAACCATACCAAAGTTATACCTCCTGATAACTTTAATAAGGCACCACAAAAGAAAATGACTTTTCGAGCTTCACGAGACAAGAAAAAAATTGTATGCTTGTAGCTCATGAACAAACACAATGGCACCACAGGCATGCATGTTGTGTTATGCAAGGTGGCCATATAACAAATGAAAAATGCAACATGAAAAGAATGTTCAAATGAGTCTTGCTTAGTTCATGTGAAGTCTTTAACTTAGGGAACATTGTGTCTAATGTCTCCAAGGGAGGACCAATCAAAGAATAGAAAATTCACAACTTAGGGGATGCACTGTCACATCAAGCCACCAAGAGGAATGTAATATGCTAAGATAGATCATGTCATGAAGGACATCACACCCAATGTCATCCACAAAGTGACAAAATGCATCGTATGAAGTAAGAAGGTTGCACTAAGAACCAAGAAAAAGGAAAAGAATGCAAAATGAATAATGCCAATGTATGCCCCCACTTTAAAGGAATTGCTACACAATGTATTGTTAGCAATTACTTTAAAGTAGCAAATGAAAAATGCAAAGAAGAAAGACATTAGAGCCAACTTGGAAAGCCCCTATGCCAAGTCATATGTTTCTGAGTAAGGCTATGTCATGTGAAGGAAATTAAAAAGAAAAGGAAGGGGTTTCCCCCAAAATGAAAACACTAAACACATAAGGGATCTATGGATTCAGGGTCAGTATGTTCTTTGCTGCAATGTTGTGTAAAGAGCTCAGAACTGTCATCATCCCCCAAATACATAGAACTGGAAGAATGACACAAAGAGAGCGAAAACAAAGAAAATGAAAGATCCATTTGGGTCAACATGGAAGAGACATAGGATGTCTCTATGCTTTGCATCGTCCCCAAAAGGAAAACACAAGAAAAATGAAAATGAAAAAGGTGAAAGAAAAAGGAAAATCTTTTGGGTCAACATGAAGGAGACACAATGTCTCAATTCCTTACATCATCCCCAAAAGGAAAACACAAGAAAAAGACAAAAAGAAAAGGTGAAAGCAATGTACGACATAGAGAAGAATGAAGGTACAAATAGGAATGTCACAAAGAGAGAGAACATCAAACATCACATCATTGGGGAGCACTTTACACACATACAAACACACAAAAGAAAAAGAAAAAGAAAATGTAAAAGACTAGTAAGGAAAATGTGAGTCAACCATCAAGTCATCCACCCCCCAATCTCAATTGGTACAAGCAGAAGGTGAATAACGTAGCTAGGGGACAATGACAAAGGAATTACTAGGACAAGGCTAGCAACTTCTTGCCCCCACTAAGTGCAAGACATGAATGAGTCGAGCTAGGTGATGGGAAAGGTCATGTAATAGTGAGAAGAGAATGTCCCACAACTATTACATGATAAGGTGTTCGATGGTAGTTTAAAGGAATTATTGGGTAGCAATTATCACCATCAAAATGATACTTGCTTAGTATTTCTTTCAATTGGCGACACTCGTCACTTCTATGTCCAAGAACATAATGATATGCATAATGTGGAACATTAGCATCTTTAGGATAGATCATCAACCTATTCATAGGTGGTAATAGTATGAGTCCTTTGTTTAAAAGTATTTGCAATTTCCTTTCACATTAAGGTGGTGGACAAAGAGGAAACTTAAGTTTTTGTAACTTGTAAGGCCTCTTGTGTTTGCTAGATTCACCTTTTTCTTGAATAGAAGGAGGAGGAGGAGGACCCAAAGTGATCCTATCATCCTTGTCATTGTTATCAAGTAAGGGTTGTTCTCAACGAAGGAGGAAATTTAGATCGGGAGGGGAATCAAAGATCACCGTGTCATCATCACAAAGTCTCCAATATTCTCTAAGAGGCTTGCTACCATTAGGAGGATCTTGATATCCTAACCCTGTTGTGTTATCATCTTTTGGATTTTGTTCTAAAATTTGATGAATGTCATGTTCAGTTGTTATGTCACATCCTTGTTTGCTCAAGATGGTAAAACCTTTTCCATAGGTTTCTTCAAGGTTAATTGGAGTACTAGTGACTTTTTTTTATCATAGAATGGTTGAGGAGTTGTTTGTTTAGAAGAACTAGGTTCACCTGATGGAGGGAACTTAGGTCCTTCATTTATTTCAAGATGTAAGTAACCAAACATATTAGGAGGTGGTACTGTAGGAAGGTCTTGTTTCATGGATGGATAAAAGGATGCATTAGCTTCGAGGTTGTCAAGGAATTTGTTTAGGAACTTATTCATGCTATCATCATCTTCTCCAATGATGTCAACATCATGAGGAGAACATTCATGAGGAGTTGAAGGAGCATGAGGAAGCTCAATGTCATTAGGATTAGTTCCAAAGGCACATCTTGAAATGTCAACTAAATATTTCAATGACATCCAAAATTTATTAAAACACATAGCCATGATGCAAATGTATGAAAGGAAACTACGTGCAAGAAATTCAATAATACAACAAATCTGAAAACTGTAACATAAATGCAATAACAAAAAATAGAAATGCAGAAGATGATCTAAAAAATGACATAAATTACAGTGTAGAATGTGCAAGTGGACTAAGTCGCCCAGTGTGGCGAATTAGTCCAGGTTGTGATTTTTTTAAGATTTTTCAAAAAATTTAAATAGAATTTTATGATTTTTTATATTTTCAGATGCAGGTATAATATGAAAATGCAATTTTTTTTGAATTTCTAATGAAATGTAATTCAAAAATGTAAGCTATATGAGATTTTCACTAATGCATTTTTGAAAACACTGGGATGCAATTTAAACAATGCAAAACCTAATGCAATGTTGATGCAAGCTATTCCTAAGATGTAAATGCACTAGAAATCAAAAGTAAAATTTTCTAAAGTCAGGTTCACCAACATGAACCACAAATTTTTGTAGGGGCTTCTCTCTTGCACTTCTAGGGTTTTTCACCTAAAAGGAGAAAGGTATCCCACAAAAACTTGGGGGTTCACTAAAGACTAATGCCAATATGATTGAAATATATGTCTAAATGGAATGCACTAAACGCATAGAACTAAAAAAAGAAGTGAATTATTAATGCAAAACTTAAGAAATGCAAGTTGTTTGAAAACACATTGTGATATACAAAAATGACCTAAGAATGCAAACAAATGATGACAAAAATGAAAGAGATTGGAGAGGTGCACCTAGAAGTTGGAATGTGATGCAAAGAGGCTCTGGAATCTTACAAAATTTTTTGTTGAAGCCAACTAGGACACTTACGCCAAGATGGGCGACTTAGTCCTGTTTCGGGGGGATTCTGTCATAACAGGTTTCAACCAAATGGGTATCCAAAAATGAAGAAATCACTTTTCAGGCTTGGAAGTGGGACTAATTTTCTACTAATGGCAACTTAGTCCACCTTTAGCTTTTAGGAATTTCAGGACATGAACCTGTAGCTCTCGGTCAACACTCCTCTTCTTGATAGGTGTCTAGTTCTGATTCTACAGAAATCAAGCTAAAAAGGATCTCCAAACTTCACTTAGGATTTTTTTTTATTTGAATGACTTTGATGGATTGAAAACACCTATTAACACCTTTCTCTTTGACAAATCTGCATATAAGACCTACAAAACACACATGCAAAGACGGGAAAAAGGGTTAAGCGTTAGTGAATAGGGGTTTGCCTTGGTCAAACCCCGATTTGGTAATCAAACCCTTAAAAATTAAATGAAATAAAGAGAGAATGATGAATGAACAATATGAAATGCTACAAATCACCAAACCCTTGATGTAGAAATCTGAAGATATGCTAGTAGACGTTCCAATGTATGCTTGACAATACCTAGAATGCTTGAGAATTATGAATGCACGTATGCTAATGTATGAGTGAATTAATGGGGGTGAAAATGAGAGGAAACCCTTTATTTATACTTGATTTTACAAATTTTCCCAAAAATAACACATCACAAGTCGACCTCAAGGTTAAGAGAATAATATCTTGCCAAAAATTTAAAATAATTTTTTTTTTGGTGCCTAGAGGGAGTAAGTCGCCCCAAGTGGCGACTTGGTCCCACTAGGGCAATTTTAATGGGTGTCAGGAATTAAAGTGTATTTAATGATTTTTAATGGGATTATTCTTCAAAATACACTTAAGTAGGGTTGAAAAGTGTATTAAGGGGTCATTTAAACATAAGAAAGGGTCAAATTATTGATGACAAGCCTAGAAAAGTGTGAAAGTTTGTTACACCTCTTTATAAAACTTTGAAATAAGGCTTGGTAAGTGATAAAAAGAGGTTATTTAGGTGAATTATAATGAAAGGGTCCTAGAAAAGTGTGAAAGTGGGTTACAACACTTCACAACACTTCTATAAGACATCCTAGAATTCTTAATGATTACCAAGGGTCTGAGACCTAATGTGAATGTGTTGACCACATTACAACATTAAATCTAGGCAAAATAAAGCCAAAATCCATAAGAAAGACTCAAATGGGCATAAAAATGTCCAAGTATACATTTTTTTGCGACACACTTTCCAACTTGACATTCTTTGCAAATTGCATTGATAGGCTTTGTAATCTTTGGCAAATCACTCACAACATCAATAGAGATTATCCTTAGTAGGCTATCAAAATTAATGTGACCCATTCTTCTATGTCATAGCCAACTTTCATTAGTTTGAGACATAAAGCATTTTACACCACTACCTTTGAATTGATAGACATTAGCTCATGTCCTTGTTCCAACAAACCAAAATACCAGAGCTTCCTTTTCTAATTATATAACCACCATTCTGAAATACAAGATTATATCATTTGCTACACATTTGTCCTACACTTAGAGGTGTTAGGTTTTAGAAAGATTGGAGCAATAAACATTAACAATTATATGCAGATTAAATAACCCAAAACTAATAATGAAGAATAACACAAAAGAGATCAACACAAAAATTTAACGTGGTTCACCCAATATGGGCTACATCCATAGAAACTCGGCCACCCAATGGTTTTATTATCTAGTGCAAAACATATTACAATCTCGCGAATTCTACACACCACAACTTACATCCCAACTGCTTATAACAAGGTTTTTGGAAGCTTATAGGATTAGGGTTTTACAAAGTCAGTTTTTTTCATTTGACATGTTAACGAGAAAACCTTGATGTGTTAACAGAAAAAAAATAAAATAAAAAATTGGGGGTTGCCACCCTTGAAACCCGACGAGGACACATTACGAGTGTACAGTATTTGCATCATCAATCACCACATACCAAAAATCTCTCGTTTGGAGATTGATCAAGCTCCACACCAAACAATCTCCCACTTGGAGACTGATCCTAGACAACACCACTACACTTGCAACTCCCACTAGAATATAGGTCTAGTTGGTTTCTTATATCCACCATTATTAGTCGTGAAAGCCAACAAAAACTAATGAGGAAATCAATTTCTCTTGTGTAATTTCCTTTGTGAACATATCTGTAGGATTCTCACTTGTGTGAATTTTCTCCAGCTTCAATTGTCCATCTCCAAAACTGACTGGATGAAGTGGTATTTGAGTTGTATGTTCTTAGTTTTTGAATGCAGATCTGAATTCTTAGCAAGACGAATGGAACTTTATCTATCAGTGTACAAAGGGATATCTTCTTGGCGTTGTCCCAATTCTTCTAGAAAACCTTGTAACGAAATCATCTCCTTGCTAGCTTTCGTAGCAGCAACATATTCAACCTCAGTGGTTGAAAGTGCAATAACCTTTTGAAGCCTTGAAATCCAACTGATTGCAGTACCTCCTATGGTAGAAACATACCTTATGGTACTCCTCTTGCTATTAATATCACCCACCAAATCATAGTCAACATATCCTTTTAGAGCAGAATTTGCTCCTCCAAAACATAGTTTCTTTGAAGTAGTACCTTTAAATATCGAAGAATCCATTTACCGCATTCCAATGCTCCATTCTTAGATTGCTCATATACCTGCTACAACTCCCACTACATGTGCAATATCTAGCCTTGTGCATACCATTACATACATCAAGCTACCAACTGTTGATGCATATGGCATCTTAGACATTTTGTCTTCCTCCTCTCGTGTCTTTGGACACAGCTCCTTAGTCAACTTAAAATGACTAGGCAAAGGTGTACTAATTGCTTTTGCATTCTACATGTTAAACCTTTTCAGCACCTTCTCTACATACTCACTTTGAGATAAAAATATTTTTCTATTTTTCATGTCCCATGTGATCCTCATACCAAGGATTTGTTTTGCTACACCCAAATCCTTCATGGAAAATGAATTTGAGCTATCTACAACAATTTGTGGATGACACTTTCCTTTTGGAAATTCCTCAGTGGTTGAAGCTAAAGAATGGAAAGGCCTCCTTCATGATTATGCCAATGCATTTGGGCAATGTATCAATTATCAAAAAAGTAGTATCTATTTCTTTAACACCAAGGTGCATTTGCAAGCTAAGATCTTGTCTATCCTGGGCTGTCAAAGTGCTTCTCTACCGAGAACCTACCTTGGCCTCCCCCTCACTATGAAGGAGGTTACTCCTATTTTTTGGAATAATATTCTGGAGAGGATGCAAAAGAAGCTTGTGGGTTGGAAGGGTAAGCTCCTTAGTAGTGCTGGTAAATTGCAATTGCTCTCAGACTCTCTCTAAGGGATCCCGGTCTATTTCCTATCTCTCTTCAAAATTACGTTCTCCATGGCGAAGAAACTGGAAAGAATCCAAAGGACCTTTCTTTGGACTGGTGTTGAAGATAAAAAAAGATTGGCTCTTGTCAATTGGGACACTATCTATCGTCCTAAAAGCTAAGGGGGCCTAGAAATTAGAAAGTTAACCAATTTAAACAAAGCCCTCATTTCCAAAATAGGTTGGAATCTCATGGTTGGCAAAGCTAACTGGTGCAACATTATGAGGGCTAAGTATCTGAACCAAGGATGCTTTTCTAGGGCCCTTGAATTGAATGGTCTCCCCTCTCGGTCAAAGATATGGAACAATATCCTCAAATGAAAATCGCTTATTAAGGAATTTCTTAAATGGAAAATTGGCAATGGAAGATTAATAAGATTCTGGGAGGACCGATGGATTGGGGATAAACTCCTCGCTAAAAACAACTTGAATATACTAAGGGAGCGAGCTATGCCCTTTTTTGGCACTTATATTGCAGATTATATTACCCCCAGAGGTAAATGGATAAACCTTGATCAAAGTTTCTTAGATAGGCCTGACGTTCTTCCAAAGGTTGTTGAGCTTCAATCTTTAATAAATAAAGTGAGACTTCCTCTTTTTCCTGAGAACAAGTTATTTTGGATCAAAAATCACACAGGGGCCTTTTCGGTTAAGTTTGCTTACCATATGTTGTTAAAATTTGAGGGTGATGAGAATTGTTGGAAGAAGGTTTGGAACCCACAACTCATCCCAAAGATTAACTTTGGTGGGCTTCTATCCATGGTCAAATTTTAACTATGGAAAACCTTGTTAAAAGGGGTTTTCAAATTCCCAACAAGTGTACCCTTTGTAAACAGGAAAAGGAGACAATCTCCCATCTTTTCATCCACTATCAATTTTCTTCCCAAGTTTGGCAAAACACCCTTCAAAAGTTCAACATCCAATGGGTGTTTCGCAGGGATATTCAACAATTTGTTATTAATTGGAGGTTCCCTTCAAACCATCCTCTTATCAGACAACTTTGGCAACAAATTTTGCCTCATATTTGTTGGTGTCTATGGAAAGAGAAGAATAATAAGATCTTCAGGGATAAGGAGAGTAGTGTTGATAGTGTGCTGATAACTCTTAATAAACTCCTATTGGAAAATATCTTTGTTTGTAGATGGAAGACTCCTAGTAGTCCCCCAATCGGTTGGGACAATGCAATTGCTAGAATAAGGAAACTTCCTAGGGACTTTCACAAATTTGAAATTCTAAGAAGGTAGCCAGATACAACACAAAATTTGGAAAGCTCCTAGACCACCTTGGTACAAGCTAAATTTTGATGGGGTGGCCAGAGCTAGGAAAGCAGCTGGGGGTGGTGTCAGTAGGGACCATAATGGCAGTCTAATAGTAGCCTACATAGGGAATTTAAAAGAACACACAAATAATTAGGTGGAAGGTATGGCGCTTTTGTGGGGTCTTAAGATTGCGTTGTCGATCGACATCCGAACCTTGGAAATCGAGGATGACTCTCGATTGATAATTGAAGCCACGAAAGGTACAATGTTCGTTGGATGGTTAGTTCAAGGGATAATTGATGACATTAGATCTCTCCTTACTGGGTTGGAGGATTTCACTCTACACCATGTTTTTAGGGAAGGAAATGTGGTTGTTGACTATTTGGTTGCTTTGGGACTTGATCATGAGGGGCTACGTTGTTGGAGGAAGGAATGCTCCTTACCTCTATTTACATTGTCCCTCCCGAGGAATGATTCTCACCCAACTCACCATGGAAACTAACAAATTTTGTTTTTTAGCCCTAGCTTGGAGTTTACTAACTTTAGTTAGTGGTCTTGGTGGGGTTTTAAATTTCAAAAACTAGTCGTTGTTGTACAGGAAGGGCTATGAGAAGGAAATTCCATGTGGAATGTAATTTTTTTTCCTGGACACCACTGTGACATTTCATGATGAATCTAGTCGCGGGAAGGCTCATTATTTTTTGAACCCCTTCGATATTTGTGTCACTCCATTGGCCTTGTAGATTTTTTTCAATTTTATATGACATCTGGATTTATTAACATCCCCATTTTTTATCGAGCGATGGACTTCTCGCACGAGGGAACTGCCAATTTTGAGCTAGATACGGGGGTTGGCACTAATTGTAATAATTTTGTGGATTTCTAGTTTTTTTTTTGTTATTATTTTGTTGTGGTCAGTTCTAAATTGGGGTTTTATTGCAATCGCTCTGCAACTCTCATTCTCACTTATCATCTGCCTAACAATTACTCTGCAACTGCTTTTTCTTATCACTATTTGCTTGCTAGTGTCATGGGTGGAGATCGTGTTCATGTTGAGCCTGATAAATTTGATGAATGGAAGAAGGATGACACCATCTGGCATATTTGCAAAGAGGGAGGAATTACCTAGTTCATGGAATGTATGTCAGGGTTTGACGAAAGTCTCTCTAAACAATTTGTCACCTCTTGGACCGCAAGAAGGGTGACAATGGGGAGTATTTCCTTTGAAGTGAATGAGGTTATTGCTAAGGCCACTGGTCTTGCAATGGATGGGAAAAAATGGAAGAAAATGAGCAAAGTTTCTAACTAGACCAACCTCAACCAATTCTTTTGTGGGGACAAATAGCTTGTCAAACTTTGTGGTGGCTACGACCGCAAGCAGCTTCCAAAACCTTGGGATAAAGTGTGGATGGTCATGATGAAGTATTTCACTCTTGAGGGGAGATTCGATGTGTATTACTATTACCATCTTCCTTTTCTCAATCATCTCAAGAATCACAACAATATTTCAATTCCGTTTTTTCTTTTGCACTCTTTGGAAAATATTGTTAAAGATGTGGTTGAAACTATGAATTTGGGTAGGAATTTTACCATTCTACACCAAGGGCTTATGTTTAGAATCTATCATTTTCACCAAGCCCTCTACCCTCCTCAACCCATTATTGTTAAAGAAACCCCTGTCTCTTCTACTTTGTTGTCAGCCAATAACATGGATACCCCTCTAACATTGAAATTACCGAGGAGACCAATACTTCTCATAGGTGTAGTAGACTATTACTAAGCCTGAAAGAGAGAAGAGTCCCAAGGAGGCCTTTGAGTTTGTTAATGGAAGGGAAATTGAGAACAAGATCAAGGATGAGAAGGATGTGGAGGAGGAAGCCCTTTCCTCTTCTGCAAGTAGCTCCTCCCATGTTTCTAAAAGTTTAAGAACCTGTTCTTTGGGTCCTTCCCGTGTTTGGGCCAAGGGGGTTAAGACTAGGGCCTCAACCATTGCTGAAGGGAAGGACCCCATGGAGGAAGCAAGCAACAAGTAGGATATTTTCTGGGAGGAGGTTGAAAAACTTAAAAACAAAATGGAGAATTTGGAAAAATGGCTTCATGATGTCACCCGCTTTGCTTTGAAGATTATGCATAGATCTGCCACCACTTTGTGCCTGTTACAAAAGGATAATTCCATTGACAATGTTAAGGACGTCGACCACAAGGAACTTTTCAAGTTCCTCATTGAGGATTGGGCTACTATAACTCTTATCAAGCCATGTAGAGGAAAGAAAGATTAGTGATGCGGGATGCCTTGCATTTTGGTCAGGAATGGCCTTATTGGCCATCATGTCTTTTTGAATTTTTTGTTGATACTTTTATGGTTTATATGTTTAATTTTGGCTGGTATGGCCCCTGGTGGTCTTTGGTTAAGACTTTTTTAAACTTGGGTTTCACGATGGACATTATTAGTATTATAGTCAATGGTTTAGCAATATACACTTTTAATTATACTGATGCTAAGTGTAGGCTGGTTAGTTTTCTCAAGATGTTTGTTGGTACTATGGTTACCTTGCTCGTTATTTTGATGTGGTTTTTGATATGGAATGGTTAGGGTGTCTATTTTGGTGTTTTGATTTTTCTATTAATGTGCTAATGATGTTATTCTGCTAATGATGGCCCGCATGGCCTTGTATTAAAGGGACAACACCCTAGTTTTATTGCTTTTTTATATAAAAAACAAGCATGTAATCAACATAAAGCAACAAGATAGTATAACTACCATTACCCAATTTCTTAAAATAAACACAATAATCAAAATGACATCTTTTGTAACCTTGTTCAGCCATAAAAGTATCAAATTTCAAATACCATTGTTGAGGTGCTTGCTTCAAACCATATAGACTCTTCTTTAACCTGCAAACAAATTCCTCCTTACCCTTGACGTCATATCCCTATGGTTGTTGCATGTGTATTGCCTCTTCCAAATCCCCATGGAGAAATATTGTTTTCACATCTAACTATTCAAGATGCAAGTCTTCCGCAGCCACAAGACTTAGAATAGTTCTAATAGAAGTCATCTTTACAATCGGAGAAAATATTTCATCAAAATCTATACCTTTTTTGTGTAAAACCTTTTACCACGAGTCTAGCCTTGTATCTTTTCTTGCCTCCATCTTCTTCCTTCAACCTATAAACCCATTTATTTGGAAATGCTCTTTTACTTGCAAGAAATTGGACTAAGTCCCATATTTGATTCTAACAAGGAATCCATTTCCTCTTTCATGCCTACCTCCCATTCCTTTTTGGTATCTACCTATATTGCTTCTTCATAACCTTCAGGTTCACCGAAATTAGTTAATAATATAGAATATAATGATGGAGAAAATATTTATGGAGGTCTAGTTATCCTTGTAGAATGTCTAACATTTGTAGGAGTCTGTGGGATAACTTGTTGTTGAGCATCAGGTACCACTGGCATTTTATTTTCTAAAATCTCATCCAACACATATTCCTTTTTGGCCTGTTCATGCTTCTTTTCCTACAACAGATCCTTATAGATGACCTTCTCATTGAATATAACATCTTTGCTCCTAATGATTGTATGATTTTCATAATCCCATAACCGATGACCAAATTCATCTACTCCATATCCAATGAAGGTACATTTTTTAGACTTAGCCTCAAGCTTGGTTCTATTTTTAATATCAACATGGACAAAAGCTTCACAACCAAAGGTTTTCAGAAATGAATAGTTTACCTTTTTACCCTTCCATGCCCCCTCTAGAATGCCACCATCCAAAGTATTCGAAGGTCCCATATTTATTAAATATACAATGGTATGTACAACATCTGCCCAAAAGTGTAAGGGTAGTTCACCATGCAATCTCATGCTCCTTGCACGCTCCATAATGGCCCTATTCATCCTCTCAAACACACCATTTTCTAGTGGGGTGCCAAGAATTATTTTTTGCTTACAGATTCCATTGTATGAATAGTAATTTTCAAATTCTCTATTGCAATACTCGCCTCCATTATCAGATCCGAGACACTTCAAATTTTTTCTTGTCTCATTCTCAACCAAAGCTTTCCACTTTTTAAAAGTTTCAAATACTTTTTATTTTTGTTTTAGGAAATACACCCATGTTTTCTTTGTTGCATCATCAATAAAAGTAATATAATAGCAAGAACCACCAAGATAAGATACCTAAGCTAGTCCCCATACATCTAAATGCACAAGATCTAATTTCTCACTCTTCTTCTCTTTCCCAACACTGAGAAATCAGACTCTTTTCTATTTTCCATAAACACAATTTTCACAGAAATCCAAGTTAATCTCCTTCAAACCAGGTAGCGACTTTCTGTAGTGAAGGATCTTCATCCCTTTCTCACTCATGTGCTTTAGTCTATGGTGCCAAAATTTTGTTTGTCCCTATAGCAAGTGCTATAACTATCTTAGTAACAATTGTTTTTGTAGCAGCTAAGGTAGAATAAGTATTACCAGAACACAAATACAATTTTCCTACCTTTTCACCTTTAGCTACTACTAATGCACCTTTAGTTACCTTCCAGACTTTGTCTGAAAAGGTAATTATGCAGCCTTCACTACCCAGTTTTCCTATAGAAATTGAATTCCTTCTCAAATTTGGAACATGCCTTACCTCTTGTAGCAACCATTCATTTCCATTATGCAACTTGATTTTTATCTTTCCTTTTCCAAAAATCTAACAGGGTTCATCATTGCCCAAATATACATGGCTAAAATCACCTTGAACATAATCCATAAAATATTTCCTATGGGGTGTGGCATGAAATGAAGCCCTTGAGTCTATTACGAAGAGAATAGATTTTGATCAAATGTATATTGACCAATTAAACTTCTCTACTAGGGTATATAACTACCTCAAAAAGGCCAATATAAATACAGTATTAGACCTCTCGAATTAGAGGCGAGAATATTTAATGAAAATCAAACATTTTGTGGAACAATCTGTCAAATAAATATTGGAATTGATTCACCGAAGAATTCGATTTAGATTCTCAATAAATAGTTCTATTGAATCTATCCATTCATTCCTTTCTTTTAAGTTCTTCTGGAAAGTAATTGGAAGAAATCTTTGACCATTTTATAACAATATTAGAAAATATCTTATTCAAAAAAATATATCTAGGGAGAAACCATTTGTCCTAAAGCAACTACTCCAGGTAGATATATAAACAAAATATTTCCCTCCTCTCCTATATTAAGATATTCTAAACCCAGGAATCATTAGCATTATCTAAACACATAATTAAATCATCCTATAATTTATTATTTACAACATTAGCTTCCTCACTGTCGTCATGTTGTCCATCTCCTTGTTTTCCCTTTCGAGACCAACAATCCTTCTTCAAGTGTCCTGTCGTTCCATAGTGCCAGCAATCCATTCTTCCTCTAAATTTAGATCTGCCTTTCTTCAAATTCTTTTGTGACTTCCCACAATTTGTAGGGATTTTTCCTCTCTCCTTTGTTCTTCCCCTATTCTCTATAGTTAAAGCATTACCTGATGTTGAAATCTCACCTATACTTTTCTGTCGCATTTCCTTGCTAAGGATAACACCAACAACATCATCAAATTTTAATGTATATAAATTGGAGACAAAGTTACTCACAACCATTACCAAGTTGTTTAAACTTTATGGCAAAGAACATAAAATCAAGAGAGCCCTTACCTCTTCATCAAAATTAGATTAAACAAATGCTTCATGAGATCCTTATTTGAGGCCGAGGGTTTTGCATACAACCAAAGCATCCATCAGATCCTCAATTGTCTTTTCTTATGTTATATTGAATGCAACAGATGGTTTTAGGCACAATCGAATGGTTCCTAGTGCCTTTCTATTTAGATTCTCCCATTCTTCATCAGACATCTTAGCCTCTTTCTTTGATTTTCCTTGCAATGGCCTCCATAGATCATTTTGATACAAATAATCTTCCATCTGCATCTTCCATAATTGATAATTCTGGCCATTGAACTTCTCAACCTTGAATTTTCCTTCTTCCACTGCTCCCACTCAAATCTAGAGGTTTCCTGCCAATCAATCGAAATACACGCAACTTTGATACCAATTGTTAGGTTTCAGGAAAATTGGAGCAATAAACATTAACAATTATATGTAGATCAATAACCCAAATCTAACAATGAAGAATAACACAAAAGAGTTCAACACAAAAATTTAACGTGGCTCACCCAATATGGGCTACATGCATAGAAACTCATCCACCCAATGATTTTATTATCTAGGGAAAAATAGATTACAATCTCGCCAATTCCACACACCTCAACTTACATCCCAACCGCTTATAACAAGCTTTTTGTAAGCTTCTAGAATTAGAGTTTTACAAAAAAAAAAATTGTTTAACGTGTTTACGAGAAAACCTTGATGTGTTAGTGGGAAAACCTTGACGTGCTAACAAAAAAAAAGGGGGGTTACACCCTTGAACCCCTGCTATCAAGGGTCATCGCCCTCGAACCCTGGTGAAGATACATTACAAGTGTACAATATCTGCATGATCAGTAGCCACATACCAACAAGAAGATTATGTAGGAGACCCTTAACATAAAGAACACCATCTATATTATACTTGCCATCAAAACTAATTGAACCTTTTCCATAGATCTTAGTAGATGTTTCATCACCAATCTTAAAAAGACCACCATCATATTTTTCAAGCTTAACAAACTTACTCTTATCACCTATCATATGATTTGAGCATCCACTATCAATGATCTAGTATTTCTTCTCCTCTCTAGCATGAAAAGCAATCAACATAGTTCCTTTAATGTTGTGGCCTATTTCTGGAGCACTTTCCTTCACACATCTTTCAAGATTAGTAGAATTAGTTCCAACATTTAAAGCCATGAACAAGCATTAATCCTTCCTTCATTCAGATAATATGATTCTTCATCATCAGATACACCAATGTCCTTTTCAACATAATTACTCTTCTTGAAAAATTTACCCTTATGGTCCTTTTGTTTATCATTAGTAACTCTAATTGGACATTTAGATGCATAAAGACTATCTTTCCACAATTGAAACATTTGAAAGGCAGCTTACCTCTATATTTTTCAGTACCCTTTTTCAATCTTCTCACAAAGTTTGCTTCTACCTCATCAAGATCATCTAGATCCAATCCATCATCCTTTTCCACTTTGCAGACTTTAAAAGTAGTTTCTTTGTTTGTAGCATCTTCACCAAAATCTCTATGATCTCTAGAATAATTATCCAAATTTTGAGCTTCCTCAATAGCAGAAACTTTATGGCTATAAGCTTTAGGTAGAGTTCTTAATACCTTTTTCACAACTTCGCTTTCCTCTAGCTTTCCACCAAGACCATTGATGGCATTGCCAACTTCATCGACTCCAAGCATGTATGCAGTAATATGTTCATCTTCATACACTCTTAGGGTTTCAAATTTGGCTTTGTAGTTTTGTATCTTCGCTTGTTTGACCTTATCATCTCCTTCATATAGTCCTTCTAGCTTTGTCCATATATCTTCAGTAGACATCAAAATTATCACCTTTTCAAGTTTAGAATTAGAAAGACCACTCAAGATTGCATTCCTTGTTTTGCCATTTTTTCATAATCCTTGATCTCATCATCACTTATTGGACTATTTGTAGGCATTGTATAACCTTTTTCAATAGACTGCCAAATCCCAAATCCAAGAGAAACCAAAAAGGATTCCATCCTAGCTTTCTAGTAGGTAAAATTTGTTTCATCGAACAAGGGAGCTTTGACACTTTTCTTGTGCACCATCTGAATCTACCTCAAGCGGTTAAGCTTCTTCCTGGGAACCATAACTCTGATACCAATTGTTAGATGCACATGACAACTGAGAGGGGGGTGAATCAATTGTATAATTTAAAACATCAAAAATCCTCATCAACATTTAGATCTGCACTATCCCTTAAACCCTTATCCACCATTAAATGCTTAACATGTATTAAAAAAATATAAACATGTAAAGAAGTAATGCAAACACATAAAACACATAAGAACACCAGATTTATGTGGAAAAACAAGAAGGGAAAAACCACGGTGAGGATTAGCTCACTAATATATGAATTGTAACACTAAATACATTAAGACTCATTGCCCAGAAAGATAAAGAAAGGTTCACTATCGGTGGCTCATTTCCAAAGGATTCATTGTCCAAAAGAAAGAAGAATATAAGAAGGGGTGGCTCACTACCAATTTTAACCACTAATAATGCATCTCTTGTATGTCAAAGTTACAATTCAAATGAAGCACAAAAAACTCATCAAACTGACCAAAATGTAGACACCTTTTTCTCACTAAATTAGGAAGTCATGGGCATTAAGGCTCACACTCATATCAAAAAACTCGATCAATTTCAAATCTTTCACATCACACACTCTTCTCTTTATCCACACAACAATTTACCTTGCATTTATACACTCTACGACCTAAAACAATCTTAATCAAGTCAGCCTTAAGGAAATGCACGCACCTCAGCAATGCAATACCAAATAGGTTGGCACCAAACACTTCCACAATATAAAGAAGTGAAGCCAAATCATGCCACTACTTAATTGGGACCCAAATCTACACCAACCCACTTCTCAACACTCCCTTAAACAACAATTATCCTATGTAATTAGTGATAACATGCTAGACACTAATGCTAACAAGCGACACCAAACACACCTCTCAAGGTTCGAAAACATCTCACGGACCACACAACAACACTCCAAAATATTCATACAACATCTTAAAATATATTCTACATCATTACAATATTCACCACAACTACTGCAACCATCTGAAACTCAAGAACACTGTCATTCTATGCAACCAGACATACTATCATAGACATCCAACACACTAAACAACTTTGTGGAACAACTCAGCACCTAAAACTTCAAGGGAAGGTAGATACAAACATTATAAGCGCATTCATAGATCTACAACATCATAATTTTCACTATGAAGAAATGCGAAGCAATCTCATTTCTCCGAGATACCCTATTTTACTAGACAGACATGCTGTCAAACACATCTTCCACTTTAGTACAATCTAGAACCTAAAAATTTGGATATAAAACCTCTTATCAACACTTCCAAACTGCATGAGCATATCTTCAAGCATGAAGAAACATAGAGCAAAACACTGAACACCACTTTGTCACACTAAAATCTCTTTTATTCAAATTTTATCAAAAGCACTTAGAAACCAAGTGAACTAACTTGATCAACAATATTACAAACATCTATAGCATCTGTAACATGCAAAAAATTTCAACTACAACAATCTCTCTAAACACAAGTCAGGCCAATAACCTCAGCAACTATATTGAAGTAAGACATTAATGACAACACCAACATGTGTTTACATCAACACCAATAACTCCAATGCTAGGGGTTAACATCATCAACACCAACAAAATTCTAATAGTCTCTTCATACAAGGGGATGACATCAATGAAATCACCCAAACAACTCACAAACCCTCAAGCTTCCAACATCTCCAAACTTCCAACAAACCACTCCTCGATACTCAACCTCTATAGATGAAAGAGCAATAGCAAATAGCCTCTTGCTCAACCAAAAAACTAGACCAAAACCAAGGGAGAAGCAATACCTTGAAGTAGACTTTTGATCTTGAGAATCGCCTGCCCAATCTAAATCTGTGTGTCCCACCAAGTCAAGATCCATGCCCGCTACCTAGTCAATCCTATAATTGTACGTACTCTTTATGTAGTGAAGAATCTGCTTAGTTGCTTTCCAATGTAGCTCATGTGGCTCCTACATAAATTGAGAGACCATGCCTATTGCATATGAAATATTGGGCCTCGTATGAGTCAAATAGATGAGACTACCAACAAGTTGTTGATACAAAGTGTCATTGACCAAGTTTGAAGAACACTTAGCCTCGAGTTTGACCCTTGACAAGAATGGAGTCAATGCAAGCTTACAATCCATCATATGAAACCTCTGAAGAATGTCAAGTGTGTACTTAGAATATGCAAGAGTGTTACCTAAAGAAGACTAAGTGATCTCAATCCCTAAGTAGTACAACAAGCCCAATTCAAACATAAAAAACTAATCATGAAGGGTGGTTTTCACTGCCTGAATGGTGGATGAATGACTTCTTGTGATCAACAAGACATTGACGTAGAGAACCAAGAAGGTGTGAGTGTCATATTATTTAAAAATGTAGACATTATGATTAGAATGACATCTAATGGACCCCATTTTTAAAAGGATTTCATCTTGGTGTAGCAAGCTCGAGGGGCCTGTTTGAGGCCATAGAGAGACTTCTAAAGATGACACACAAATGAAGGATCTTGAAAAAACCCTTGTGGCTGCTTTATGTATATCTCTTCCTAAAGATTATTGTGAAAAAAATAACTCTTTACATCCATCTGATGAACATCCCATCAATGTGTTGTAGCGATAGAAAAGACAAGTCAGATGGAATTCATTTTGGTGACTGGTTCAAAAGTCTTGAAGAGTAGTCAATCCTTGGAACTTGGGAGAATCCTTTGGAAACCAAGTGAGCCTTATGCTTTTCAACCAACCCATCTATTGCATATTTTGTTTGATAGACCCACTTGCATTGAACAAGCTTCCTTCCCTTAGGAAGTTGGACAAGATCCCAAGTATGGTTCCTCTCTAAGGAACTGAACTCTTCCTGCATTGTTGCATATGACTCGGGGATACCAAAAGCTTCCTGAAAAGTCTGTGGATCAGAAGCTAAGGAAAGGAAGAAATGTGGAGCCTCCTGAAACTATAATCTTTTTCTCTTGTGATATAAAGGATCCCTAACCTAATCACCTACTAACTACAATGTCTGACAAGCCTAAAGAGGCCCTACAACTGGAGGAGGAGAATCATCATCCTCTGAAGATGAACTATGTGTATCCTTGTGATCACTTTCATCATCTGAAGTGGAGGAAGAAGACTCCTCATCACGATCCGAAGGATTACAATCCTCTGAAGAACTATCATAATGATACAAGGACTCCAAACTGATGGCAGTAAGAGAAGTGTCAAGAGAATGACTAGAATAACTCTCTTCAAAATGAACACTCCTCTCAATGAAAAACTCATGTGTGGTAGGATAAAGAAGATTGTAGCCTTTGACATCATTTGGGTAACCAAAAAATATGCAAGGATTGCTCTACGGATCCATAGCCTTGTGTTTCTCTACTGGAATGTGGGCCCTTGCACTAGATCTAAACACTCGAAAGTACTTAACTGATAGTTTATGACCGATCCAAGCTTGAAAAGGAGTTACCCCCTTCATAGCTTTGTGAGGAACACAATTATGGATATAACACACACAGTTAATGGATTATACCCAAAAAGGTAGTGCTAAAGAATTGGAGTGAATCGTGCAATTAGCTATCTCTTTCAAGGACCGATTCTTCCGTTCTGCAACTCTATTATGTTGAGGATTGTATGGAATTGTATACTACAAATCAATGCCCTATGAAGCACAATACTGTACAAAATCGTGGTTGAGATATTCCCCCCATTATCTATACATAGAACTTTGATATATTTTCTAGTTTTTTTCTCTACAAAATCCTTGTACTCCAAAAATGAATTAAAGACTTCAGATTTTTGTTCAAGAGAAGGTACACAATAATGAACCTAGAAAAATCATCAATGAGTGTCAAAACACATCAGGATCTATTGAAAGATGGATGTGAAAATGGACATGCCAAATCACTATGTACCAACTCCAAAAGATGTGAGGCTCTCCAAGCTCTGCCTTTGTTAAACCTATCTTTTGGATGCTTTCCAAGAATGCAACCATGAAAAACACCTTTAGAAAAGCGAACAGTAGGAAATCCTGTAACCATTTCCTATTGGCTAGGCTACTGCAAGTAGTATTAGTTCAAGTGGCCAAACTATTGATGCCACAAATTACTCACATCATCTAAATGAGTGATTAGAACAATCGAAGGTGGATCAAGAAAAAAGTGAGAACAAATAAAGTTGAGACTGATGATATGCTCTCCCAACTGCAACTATGGAATAATTGTGCATCTCATGAATCACCACTGAATCGGGAGTAAACTTAACTTGCTTGCCTCTACCTATGTGATTAATTTGATAAATTGATAAGAGATTAGTTGATAATGAGGGCACATAAACATCATCTTGAAATGTGCCATCCCCCATATCAAGAAATCCTCTCCCACACACCTCAACTGGAGTGTCATCACCCATCAAAATGGAAGGCATAAAACGTAACTCCAAAGATTCAAGTTCATATTTAGTTGAAGCCATGTGGTGCTGAGCACTCGAATCAAGAACCCATGTGGATGATGGAGAAGCAACTACTACAAGAGCCTTGCCCTTTTATTTCCCATTGCTATTATCTTTGGCCTTGTGAGAACCATCTTCTGAAATATATTTGACTGAATTAAGAACACTAAGATTATTCTTCTCAATAATGTGCATTGGGTGTTCTACTTGTTTCTTCAAACATTTGTGCTCATCATGATTGGGTTTTTCACAATAGGCATATTTGACCCTCTCTTTCTTAGGCTTACCACCTCTTTAAGATGAGGTCTCATTTGTTGCTTTTGGAGTAGTTGATTTATGATTCTTCTTCTCTTTTCTATTCTTCTATTTCTTATCCTTATTACTACTTTTTCCTCTTTATTCATTTGTGCCAAGGTTGGCGGCGAAGGCATGTGACTTAGAAGACTTAAGAGTGCCCATTTGAATTAGCTTATCCTGCACTCATGTGAGAGAAGTAGCAAAATCATCCAAATATGGCATTTTGAATTGAAACCTAAGTGCATCCTTAGTAGCATAGAAGGTAAAAATAAATATTGAATATTCAGAACTTCGCTTTGAGAAAATACTTAGAATCAATTGTTCATCTTTCTTACCAATTCCACATTGTTGTAGATGTAGCCTTAGTAATTCAATTTGGTGAAGAAATCTTGAATTGTGTTGAAGTTTCTTGGATTTAAACTGATTAGTTCATTCTCCAACATATGACCTATCATAGAATCTTGAGTTCCAAAAAGAGATTCTAACTTTTTCCATATTTCATTTGGAGTATTCAGAGATTCAATATGAAAGAGAAAATTAGGAGATACAAACAAACACAATGCTCCATATGCTTTATCATATTTGTTAAACCACTCACGCTTTTCTTCAACTTTAGTTTGTTCAATTTCCAATCCTATTGTTATTCTATGCAAACCAAGACCTCTTGAATGAATTTTCATTTGTGATTTCTACTCAAAATAGTTGTAAGCAGTTAGAGTAGGAATTGTTGTTAAACTCATGATGAAGAAATGCAAAAGGAAATATAAAAATAAAGTGAACTCAAGAACTCCAAGAACACCCCCATCCTTTTCACTAGTATCAAAGATCACCCCTAAATATTATAAGGTTGGCACTTTATAGTTCAGTGTGATTACAAAGCCTTTTCCAAGATACAATGCTTAATAGGCTCAAAATAGCCAAAATTACAAATTTTGATACAAAATGAACCTAAGACAAAATATGGAAAAAATAGCCCTATATTTGTGTAGTTCTCTTCAGTACCTTTCGTGCGCCTATTTGTTTCTGAAAATCAAAGCACCAAGCCTAAAGTTATGGCTTGTTGAAGAAATTAGTACAAACAACTTCAACTTGAAATATTTGGTACAAAGTAGAAAAAAATCTTTTCAATATCTTCATGGATGGAAAGTTCTTGTCTCCAAATTTCCAACGATATCTTGTTTTTGAAAAATGGACACAGTGGAAAAAAGTTATGCAAAATTAAAAAAAAGGCCCAATTTGGTCTATTGGGGGAGCCCTAGTGACCAATGGGTGGTGGCATCGATGGGGGTGGTCGTTGGGCAACACTTTGGTGGCTAGTGAGTGAAGTTGGTAGTTGAACTACTAGTGGTTTGTTGCTCTAATGACACAGTTACTCTTTTTTGTGGGTGGTTTATAAAAAATACTGCTAGTTTAAATTATGGTTGGTGGTTGAAGATCTGTCACTAGTGGTTACCTTTTAAGTCGCACGGTCCCGCAGACCTTATTGTGGCTTTCAGCCAAAGTGGGTGACTAGTCCACAGATACTTAGCCGCGACACTTAGTGCAGGCCTTAAAGCCCTTTAGTAGCTAGTGCCACACAAAGCACTTAAATAATTTATTTTTTTGAAAATTTTAATAACAACATTTGATTTTTTTAATAAAATTGTCAAACCTATGTAGCTTGGGAGGCCGTATGACCTTCTAGGTGATTTTTTTTGCCTCGAAAACAACTTTTGCTAAATATGGTCAAATTTTATATCAAAATTCATCTCCTCGACCTCTTGAATGCAATGGAAAAGTTCGTTTTGGCCAAAAATGCTCTTGGAAAAACCTGTTTACCATATTTGAACTTCAAACCCTTATTTGGAACTTTATCAAATGATATCTAATTTGGATGAAATGAAAGTAAATATTAACTTTCTTGAGCCTCTTGGATGTGTTGTAGCAGTAAAAAATGTTGCCAATATAGTAAAAAATGCTACAATCACCCAAATCTCACAAAGCATATATGCAATATGAAGAGGTTATTAGATCTTTGCAAACCCTTTTTGATTCTCCAAATCATTCAAAATGCAAGAGAAGAGCATACAAGAATTTACAAGATCTTACAAGAAAACTTAATCTCTCAATAAAAAATCTATGAACTTAGATTTTTCAAAAAAAAAGCTCTGATACCATGTTAGAAATATAAAATAGATTGAATAACCCAAGGAACTTTTTAAGAGAATATCAAAGTCACATAAATTGGAAAAACATAAAGAATACAAACCAAGACTCCAAGAGATTATGCAATGTCGATGTGACATAATTGCATTAAGAGCTTCAAAGCTAAAAATATATGCAAATGCAAGCTAGGTAGTGAGTTGATATAGAACTAAGGAGAGGATGTAGGTGGTAAATCCAACCAATAGGAATCAACCACAAAAAGTCGAGGATGCCACCAAAAGTCAAAATTGTTCCACCCTTTAAGGAAGGGGACAACACATCACTTATCTCCTAGTAATAAACTCACTTTATTATCCCAACCAAGCTTAATCAAAGTGTAGGAAAAACCTAGGACTAAGGAAAAGAAAATTAACCCACTCGGAAATAGAAAACCTACACCAACAAGGGGGTTGATTTTTTGAAAGGTGTTGGTATTGGTCACTATAGAAAAGGTGGAGTTCCTAGCTAAGCTCATTGAATCCTCACATGGTATGTTTGGTCAGGACTAGTGTCTATAATGTTTCTACTTTTGTATGTTGGGTTTGCTTGTTAATTTAAAGTTTTGGTTTTATCACCTAGTCGGTGTATACTTAGTAGTAATGTATGAACATGTAGTTTACAATTAAATATAATGTTTCTAGGATGTACATTGCTTGGCGTGTTGGATTTGGTGTTGTGGCCAAAATTTTGAAAAATTGATGTAAATTTTATACAGTTAATACAAGGGACCAACCCCATGATTGCAAATAAAAAAAATATTTGAAATAAAGTAAATATGGCTAGATAGTGTTAATTTATTACATACATTGTAGTTAGCTATATTCTTAGGATATTGTTATTACAATTGATTAAATTTATTTTTGGAACATAAAAACAAAATGGAAAGGAGCATATGTAGTTGTGGGTATTAGAAGGGTCAAATACAATTCCAATTAACAAGGGATGTTAGATTTTATCACGATTCTAATGGTTATTTTATCAAAACTTGTTAGTTAGGAACTACTTGAAGCAACAAATATTTTAACTACACTTATTTTTCCCAATGTGAGACAAGTTTTTTAGTGAGTGTTGTTACAAAATATAGGTATCTACTAAAAATGAATATTAATTTTTTTGTGTGCACATCTTAATGTATAGATTCAATGTCATTCAAAGAGACAATAATTTTAAAGTTAACTGTGTAATTTTATTAAAGACAAATTTTATTTCATATTAATTTACCTTGCCACTTAGTAATAGAAAATGACTATTGTGATATATAATAGTGTTCATGTCATTCAAGTCATTAATAGATTTGAAATTTAATTCAACAAATTAAATATGTTGGTCATGTAATTTACAAAAAATATAAATAAAAAAATATTTTTTTCACTCATTATTCCAATGTGAACCAATAGAAAGAAAGATAAATAATATTTTTATAATTATTTAAAATAAAAAATCAATTGTAGACTATAGGATTGTTGCTCATTTTTTTTAATTAGCTCATTGGCTAAATTAATAAAATAAATTGAATGCAACAATACATTAATATTCTTGCCCATCAGGAAGTAATATTTTTTTATTAACAAAAGAGGGTAAAAACTTTATTAATCAACTAGAGCAGTACAAAGCATAAAGCAGTAAGAAACCCAAAAGGGCCAAGGAACATCATACAAGAAATCAAGAAGTGTTCATACAACATCTCATATCCTCCGTACCCTCCAAATCCTGGGCAAAATCCCTTGGTAAACTATCCCAATCATCCACCAACCACGTCCCATTCTTCTTAGAAGCCCATTTGGCTAACCCATCAGCTCCTTATTCTATTCTTGAGGGATATGAGAGAAGGTGATAGAATCTAGTAATTCTCCAAGACTCGTGATTTGCTTAGCCACCACCGCAACCTGCCAACTAACATCATCAAACTGTCGTGTATTTATCAAGTCAACCACCACCTGCAAATTTGACTCGCAGATAATCCTTTTCTAGCCGAGGGCATATGCCTTCTTCAAAGCTAAAAGAATTTCCAAGGCCTCCATAAGGTTATTAGAGTGCTACCCCCTATACTCTGAAAAGAAGAACATAACCACCCTAGAGCTATCTTTTCCCACCCCGCCAACACTAGCGTACCCAGGATTACCCCTTCCAGACCCATCAGAGTGGATTTTCAAGATTCCAAAGGGAGGAAGCATCTAATGCCTTCCCTTAAAGACCTTCCCTCTAGAACACCTACTCTGCCCAATCTTGGGCCTTCTAGTACCACCAATAGAAATCCCTAGATTATGAATCACTCTAGTATCTCCAGGGTCCACTAAGACAGACAAATCACATTTAGCATACAAATTCTCCTGCAAAGCCCCAAGAATGCGAGCCCAAACTTGACCCATTGACAACTTCTTATCTAGAAAGATCCTGTCGTTGCACTCCAAAAAAATGTGCTAGATAATTAGACTGGGACCAATAGCCCACATTGTGTGGAGAAACAAAGTCTTCACTCGAAGGGGCCCAATGTTCCCCCAAAGCTCACCAAGAGAAGAAGGATGCCTGCACTGCAAATTCTAGGCCCCCCACCAAAAATTCCAAATAGTCCTAGCAAAAGGGCATTGAAAGAAAAGATGAGAAATAGTCTCACCCTCTTTTAGGCATAGGAAACATAATGAGGGACCTTGGAAGCCTTGCTTATAGAGGTTATCCCAAGTCAAGCACCTGCCATACACCACCAGCCAAGAAAATAAATTTCATTTTGGCTGAGAGAATTTATTCTAAATATTTTTCCACTAAGGAACCTCAGCATTGCCTAAAGCCTATCTATCCAAAACATGATACTTGAAAGCCATGGTGTACTTTCCTTTAGGATCTGAACCCCAAGCTAGCACATCTCGCTTCGAAAGAGAACAACAAACTCTATCAGCCAAAACGAAGGCCAACTCCCTCCTATCCTCCAAAGATCCACCCAGAGGCCACTCCTAAATATCCTTCCACTGGTAAATAATAGTTTGCCCCAAAGGCTGAGGGGCTTTGAAATCCATCACTCTGCTTCAACCAGCCTAAACAAAAATCCTACATAAATCCCCCAAGTGAGGATGCAAGGAGAGAATAGACAGGAATCCATCCCAAGAGTCATGCCAAAAAAGAGCATCAAAATCTTTGTTACATATCCAAAATAGGCCTTGCTTAACTAGCGTGGCTCCCCTCTTGAGAGTATCCCAGATCATAGAGCTTCTCCCCAAAAGACTAAATCGAGGAACCTCATGTTATGAAATAACTTGCACAATAGAAGAATATGATATGAAATATGCTACAAATACTTGATAATAACTGAGAATAACAAGCCACTTCGAGGGGGAAAACCTCCAAATATCTCTAATGAGAACACACTTCACACTTGATGATGAAATAAGACTCACAACCTCCTATATATACCTATTTATGCCAAGGATATCACCTAGGCCACTTAGACACACCTATATAAGACTTAACCTAAACAACTAAATAACAATATACTAATGATAATATGACTTAATAGAGAGTTAAGATAGCCACAAGCCGACTATTCATAACCCGATGTACAATAATATTAAGGGCATGCCTCCCTTCTTCAAAGAAGCATTGTCCTCAATGCTAATCAAGTTTGGAAACTTTTGAATGAACTCCTCATCTTCCCATGTGGCATCTTCAACTGGTAAATTCTTCCATTGGATGAGATACTCAGTGATAGTTCTATTCCTCAGCTTCTTTGTGCGTGTTTGACGAATGCACTCTAGTTCCAAAATGATTCTTCCTTCTTCATCCAGCTCGGAAGTGTTGTTTGAGTGGGAATACTATGCCCAATTACCTTCTTCAAACAGGAAACATGAAAAAATGGATGTATCTTTGTTGTTGGTGGCAACTCAAGCTTGTAGGCAACACTACCAATCTTCTCGCATGATTTGGTATGGACCATAATACTTTGGAGACAACTTATTATTCTTTCTTTGTCGCTTTAGTGAGATTTTCTTATAAGGCTGCAATCGCAAGAAGACCCAATCCCCAACTTCAAAACTTCTTTCATTACGATGTTGGTCTGCCTGTTGTTTCATTCAATTTTGTGCCATGGCTAAATTCTCCTTGAGTCCTGAAAGTACTTGTTGTTGATGAAGCAAGTGGTCTTCTACTGCCTGAACTCTTGGGGACACCTTATTGATGATGTGATGGAAGGAGGATGATATCCATAAAGTGCCAAAAATGGAGACATTTTGATGAGCTATGAAAAGAAGTGTTATACCACCATTCTGCAAGTGGTAGCCAATCTACCCACTGGACTGTTTCTCTAAGTGAAACAACGTAGATATCCTTCCAAACACTTATTAACAACCTTCATTTTCCCATCTGATTGAGGGTGGTATGAAGAGCTAAGAGCCAATTGAGTACCCAAACATGAGAATAAATCTTTCCAAAGTGACTAGTGAAGATAGGATCATGACGGGTTGGGGCCCTAGCCCTTATTAAATATTTCGGGTGAGGTTGGCCACGAGGTTGTCTCCCCACCCCGCGTCGCGCCAACGCCGATCACATTAAAAGTTTACTGTGCACACCGCAATTTATATGGGGTTGTGCTACCCATTCCTACAGTCTAAAAAAAAAAAGATAGGATCACAATCACTAACAATAACTTTAGGTGTACCATGTAGCTTTTGGATATTCTCCAAAAAAGCTTTAGCCACTGCACTTGTTGTAAAAGGATGTGCTAATGCAATGAAATGTGCATATTTAGTGAGCCGATCAACTACCACCATGATGACATTATGACCTTTAGATTTGGGAAGCCCTGTGATGAAGTCCATGGATACCTCTTCCCAACGCTGGCTAGGAATAGATAAGGGTTGCAAGAGACCTGGTGTCTTAATTGTCTCCCCTTTATGCCTTTGACACACCAAACATTCAGCCACAAATTTTTGAACATCACCCTTTAGCCCCTCCCAAAAGAAATCTTGCTTGACTCGATGATATGTCTTCAAAAATCCTGAATGACCACCCATGGAGACTCATGCAACTCTGTGAGAATCTTTATTTTAAGGTTGGAATTCTTGCAGAGATACAAATGCTCTTTATACCAAAGAGTATCTCCCTTCCAACAAAACTTATCTGAACTACTAGGATCACTTTTTAATTGCTCGATGAGATTACTTGTCACAACATCATTTTGCCACCGCTTTGGCTTCCTCCACCCAATTTTTTGTAATATTGAAAGGGCACACATAAGGCTTCATCTTTCTCATCCTTCCTTGACAGCATCATGACAATATTTTCTTTCCCTTTCTTATATACAATCTCAAAGTCATATCCTAACATCTTAGTTACCCATTTTTGTTGCTCTTCAGAAGATAGTCATTGTTCCAAAAAATATTTTAGGCTATCATGATCTGTCTTAACCTTGAAATGTCTACCCAATAGATAAGGCCGCCATTGTTTCACTGCATGGAGTATTGCTAGCATTTTCTTCTCATAAATAGGTTTTAGTTGATTCTTACCTTTTAATTGACGACTCTGAAAAGAAATTGGTCGACCTTCTTGCATGAGCATTGCTCCTATCCCATTTCCAGAAGCATCACATTCCACAATGAATTCCTTGGTGAAGTCAGGAGTGGCAAGTACTGGAGTTGTACACATAGCCTCCTTCAATCTCTCAAATGTTGTATTAGCAGACTCGTTCCAATGAAAAGAATCCTTCTTCAATAGAGTGGTGAGAGGTGCTGCTATACTACCATAATTCTTCACAAATCTTCTATAGTACCATGTTAATCCCAAGAATCCTCTCAGTTTCTTAATGGTTTTTGGAATAGGCCATTCCATGATAGCCTTAATTTTGTTAGGGTCCACCTTTACTCCTTCATGTGAAACTATGTGTCCCAAATACTCCACCTCTGTAAGACCAAAAGCACACTTGGATGGCTTAGCATAGAGTTTATGATCTTCAAGTATTTGTAATGCTTGGTCCACATGTTGCAAATGTTCTTCCCAAGTCTTGCTATAAATTAATATATCATCAAAGAATACTAACACAAACTTTCTCAAGAACTTCTTAAAAATGGAATTCATCAAACTTTGGAATGTAGATGGTGCATTGGTAAGACCAAATGGCATCACCAAAAATTCATAATGACCCTCATGAGTCTGAAATGTTGTCTTACAAATATCTTCCTCCTTAATCCGAATTTGGTGATAACCAGATCTAAGATCTAACTTGGTAAAAAACATAGCTCCATTTAATTCATCTAGAAAATCATCAATGACTGGAATTGGAAACTTATCTTTAATGGTGTACATGTTGAGAACTCTATAATCTGGACACATGCGCCAAGTATCATCCTTCTTACGTACCATCACCACAGGCGAGGAGTAAGCACTTTGGCTATGCCTGATGATTCCTACCTCTAGCATCTCTTCAACAATCTTTTCTATCTCACTCTTTTGTATGTGTGGATACCTGTAAGGCCTGATGTTCGGTGGTTGGCTCCCTGGGACTAACTGTATGGCATGATCATGATCCCTCTTAGGAGGAAGTCCTTTAGGTATATCTCCAAGAACAACAGAGTGACGATCAATTATAGCTTGCAAATCTAGATGAGTAGGAGTATTAGATTGAGAGACTTCTAGTGAACATAGTTGGGCCACAAATCCATCCACTCCTTTCTTAAGCAACTTTTGCATTTGATGAGAGCTTACCATTTGTGGAGATTTTTCCTTCAACCCCCTTAGCTCTACTAGCCTTCCTTCCGATTGAAATATCATGAATAGTTCTTGGAAGTTCATCTCAATTGTTCCTAATGTAGTAAGCCATTGTACTCCCAAAACAATATCTGCTGCACCCATGGATATCACATACATTGGGGTATCAATTTGATAATCTCCCATGTATAATTTAATGCTATGACACTTCCCTGAACAACTATACCACCATCTGCAATCAAAACTTGAAACTCTGGAGCTGGATATATGAAACAATTTAGACGAGTAGCTAACTTTTTGTTGATGAAATTATGAGTACTACCTGAGTCGATCAACACTGTTACCTTCTGCTTCTTTAGGAACCCCACCACCTTGAGAGTTTGTGGAGCGCTGAAACCTGAGAGTACATGACAAGAAATGATTGGTTGAGAATCATGTGATTCCTCATTTAACTCCCTTTCATCTTCTAGTATGGGTTCATCCTCTTCTTCCTCATTGGGACCTTCAATATAAAACAATTTCTTTTCACTACATTTATGTCCTCGACTATATTTGCTATCACAATTGAAACACAAGCCTTTTTCTCTTTTCTCCTCAATTTTTGTGGAGTCAACTTAGTAGGTTGTGTTGAATATCCTTTCTCTCTTGTCACATTAGCCCCTTGCTTCTTAGGAATCAAATACTTCTCCTCTACCCTGCGTGCTAAGATAAAAGACTCATTTATGGAACTAGGGCTAAACATGCGTACCTCATGTTGAATGTGATCCTTGAGACCACCCAAGAATAAGTCATTCAATTTTTCCTCCGTAATTGTATCCACCCTTAAGGATAGATTTTGGAATTGCTGAATATAATCCTTAACTGATCCTGTTTGTTGAAGTTTAGCTAGCTGGCTGAAGAAGTTGTCTGTGACGCTATTGCTATATTGTGCTTGGAGTTCCTCTGTAAAAATTGACCATGAGACGGTGAGCCCCTTCGATGATTGCAAAGCCAACGATACCAAATGAATTGATCTGGTTCTAGATATAAGGAAGCCATCGTGACCTTTTGTCCATTTGGGATTTGGTGTACTTCAAAGAAATTCTCCATTTGGTTTATCCATGTTAGAGGATCCTTACCATCGAACTTGCGCATATCCACCTTTGGAAATAAATTCCTAGATCCCATAGGAGTACTAAAGCTTGTGTCAGTAGTAGTTGACCTAGAATTTTCACCTTGGCGCTTGAGAACTCCTTTCTTGATTCAGCCATGTAGGTGCTTAACATGTTTTGTATGTCCGATATATCTCCTCTTAGGTCACACATATCCATCTTAATTGAGGAAATTCTTCCTTGACCTTATTGATTTCCTCATTATGAGTAATATCCTCGATTGTTTCACCATCCTTATCAGGAGTCTTCCCCGGAGTGACATTCTTTTTACCCCTTGTTCCAGGCCCCGACATGATGGAAACCACTAATGTTGAAATAAATCACACAAATGAAACTTAAATTCTCTCAAATTTTTACTGTAATCTCCTTTATTATGTCTTCAAAAACCCAATAAAAATCAAACTCCAATTCAACAAGATGTGCGAGATATGTAGATTCCAAGAAAATAGTGTAGAAACCCTAATTCTGCAATAATTCGCTTAATTCTACTCCAATTCTTCTGAAATATGGACTGTAGCTTCTTCAATATTTTCTTCAAAAACCCTTTAAAAATCAGAAATTTTTTGTCAAAATCTGAAAGATATGCTCTTCCCAAAATCGCCTCTAAAATTTAGAAAAACCTTGCCTCTATGGTGCCGAGATCATGCTCTATACCACTTGTTATGAAATAACTTGCACAATAGAAGAATATGATATGAAATATGCTACAAATACTTGATAATAACTGAGAATAACAAGCCACTTCGAGGGGGAAAACCTCCAAATATCTCTAATGAGAACACACTTCACACTTGATGATGAAATAAGACTCACAACCTCCTATATATACCTATTTATGCCAAGGATATCACCTAGGCCGACTTAGACACACCTATATAAGACTTAGGCCGACCTAAACAACTAAATAACAATATGCTAATGATAATATGACTTAATAGAGAGTTAAGATAGCCACAAGCCGACTATTCATAACTCGATGTATAATAATATTAAGGGCGTAGCAACTCAACACCATCCACTTCCCCAAGGTACTTGAAGGTAAGGATCCTGGCCCAAGACTGATGCTAGTGTGTACATCTCTAGTACAACTTAGCATCCAAATCTTTCCCATTCCAATCCACCCTACGCAATCCCAGACCACCATCCTGCTTTGGCCGACAAACAACTTCCCACTTAATTAAGCTCCACTTCCTTGAAAGGAGAGTACCCGACCAAAGAAACTGCCTACATAGCCCCTCAAACTCTTTGATGAAGCTTCAGGGAGCATTCATCACAAAATACCTGTATAGGTAGGGATTTCACCATAGACTTCAATAGAGTAAATCTACCAGCCATAGATAGCCATCTGTAGGTCCAATGACAAACTATTCCTTGAAATTTATCAATCACATCCTGCCAAAAATGCTAGGGAGGTGGGCACACGTCCAAAGGGATACCAAGATGGATAAAGGGAAGTGTCCCCACCTGAAACCTTAAGATCTCGGCAATACATTGTTGGATAAGCATGGGGGTATTAAAGAAATAGATGCAAGACTTACTTTCATTAATGCTTTGACTTGAGGCGGCCAAGTAACAATCCAAAGTATGTCGAAAAGCAACCGCTTTAGCCACCTTAGCAACACCTATCAAAGCCGAATTGTCCACAAACTGAAGATGAGTTTGAGGAGGGAAAGAGTTGCTCCATTTCCATCCTTAAATGAGTCCATCTATAACCCGAGACTTAATGAACCTCCCCAAGCCTTCAACCATCAAGATAAACAAATATGGGGATAAGGGATCCCCTTGCCGAAGACCTCTAGAAGCACCAAACAGATCAAAGGACTCTCCATTTATGAGAACGGAGGAGGGTGTTGTCACACAACTCATGACCCAATAAATCCACTCACTACTGAATGCAAAGGCTCCTAGTATTTTGTTCAAAAAGCCCCATTTAACCCTGTCATAAGGCTTAGCCATGTCCAAATTTATAAACATAGCCTTTTCCTTTGAAGAGGCCATGGAGTGAATAGTCTCAACCACAATAAATACTCCATCCAAAATTTGTCTACCTGCAACAAAGCCCCCTTGTTCCTATGAGATCAACTTATCCATCCATGGCTTCAGATGCTCAACAATTAGCTTTGTAATGATTTTATACACTACATTACACAAAGCTATTGGTTGGAAAAGGTCTAAAGAATCAACACCCTCGTGTTTTTGGATAAGAGCAGAAACGTGGCATTCACAGCCCTCGACATTTGCTTATTCCTTAAAGACTCTTGCACAACCTCCAACAAATCAAGGTTGATCACTTCCCAAAATTCCTGAAAGAACTCTGCTGGAAACCCATCTAGACCAAGAGCCTTCCCTTTTTTCAACTGAAACACCACATCCTCCAACTCCTTCAAATAAATGGGCTTAAGAAGAGAGGAATTCATATCCATAGTCACTAGTGGGGGAATACAATCCAAGATAGCAACTTCTTCCTCACTTGCTAGTGGGGTATCCTCAAAAAAGAGAGCAGAGAAAAAGCAGACCACCTCACTAGAAATCTCCAAAGAGGAAGAAAGGATAGAACCCTTAGGAGAGCGAAGAGAAGAGATAATGTTATCCTACGTACGAGTCTTCACTGAGTTATGAAAGAAGGAAGCATTCCTATCTCCTTCCTGAAGCTAGTCAAAACAAGCCTTCTGTTTCCAAAAAAATTCCCCACGAAGCTCCCAATCCTCGAGGTCTTTAACCACACTATCCTCTAACCTGCTCAAATCTACATCAAGACCCTAATCCCGAACTTGCCTGGTAATAGAATCCAAGCAATCCTGAGCAACCCTTTTCTTTTGAAACACATTTCCAAACTGATACTTATTCCAATATTTTAATTTATACTTTACATATTGAAGCCTCTTCACAAAGGAGTAAATAGCTATACCAAAAGCAAATTGTCCTTTAGTCCATCATCTAGTAACCAAATCAAGAAGACTCTCCTTCCTGAGCCACATAAGTTGAAATCTAAAAGTCTATTTTCTAGAACCACCAGCCAGACGGTTAGAGAATTTAATCGGCCAATGGTTTGATCCCCGCCAATCTAAAATTTTAGAGCCTGACAGCCACTTGTCGCTAGCCCAAAAAATGGAAACAAGAAACCTATCTAATCTTTCAGAAATGGCTTCAACCCCTAGCCTCCTATTATTCCAAGTAAACATGTCATTCAAAGGTTTGATATCCACAAGCCGAAGTCGAGCCAAATTCTTCCTAAGAAGATCAGAGGAGGGGTCCAAATGAGGCACCACCCTTTTCTCCTCAAGAGAGGCAATTGCATTGAAGTCACCTGCCATAATATAGGGAAGGAAGGGATCCAACGATCTCAAAAAATTGATATGAGACCACAAGAGAATCTTACCAGGGACATTTGTCGAAGCATAAATGTTGGAAAGAGAAACTCTTTCCCCCATCTCCAAACGAATTGCAACAAGAGAAATGGAGAATCTACTGGAGAATCACCAAACAAGAGAGATTCACCAAGGATCCCAGAAGCAAGCTAGACCTCCAGAGCTCCCCTGTGCACCCACACACTGACATAAACCTCTATTCCAAATCGTCGATGCACTTTGCATCATACTATCCACATATAACTTCGTCTCCTAGAGGAAAACCAAATATGGAGAATGAGCATGAACCAAGTCCTGAATAGCCTTTTGTCTAGGGATATTATTCATACCCCTCACATTCCATGACAACATAATCATCATGAAGAGAAGTGAGAATCCAATGTCTTCACCGACCTAGACTCAACCAATGTCTCACCATCCAACTTAACTTTCTCCCGATCCTTCTTCCTACCCACCTTCTGGGACTTATTGGGAGCACTCTTTTTCAGAGGCTTTTGTTGCACACCCAAAATAGGGGAAGAAGCAGAAGCTTTACTCTTGCTAGATTCTCTTGAACCCAAACCTCCAACAAGGAATGCACTAACATTGGAATAGACCAAGGAAGTACCAACCAACACGCAAGGGTCCCCAAGCCCAACCTCAAGGGAAGGAACAAAAGAATCCTTCACTTCCCTAAGAGCCTCCACAGGGCCAAGAACTGAAGATGTAACAAGCATAGGCTCAATATTATGAGCAATAAAAGGGGGAGCATCCACATGCATGTCAGGAGATATCCCCTCCTCACGAACTATGTCATCTAATGCATCAAACTTGTTAAACAACCCCTCCTCTTGATGTTCCCAAAAAGACCTCTTCTAACCTCGACCTTTATTTCGAGACCTAATAGGCACAAATCCATCTCTATTCGAGTCACCACCTACATGGGTCCTTTTCCCTTTTCAGATCTTGAATTTGAAGGAGCCATCCCATTATTTGAGTTACCCGCACTAGGAGCACGGGGACAACTCCTCAGAAGATGACCATACTCATGGCATGAATGACATCTAAATGACAAAGTTTCATAATCTAATGGTTGAGTCCAAGAACGAGACCCCACTGTCAGATCAATAGAGTCAGGCATAGGCTGACTCAAATCAATCTCCACAAAAACATGTGCATAGGAAAAAATCCTCTTCTCCATAGTCTGCTAAGAGGGGCCAATCGGTTTTCCAAGCGACATAGCAATAGATTGCAGTATATCTCTCCTCCAACATTCAAGCAACAATCGAGGAAAACAAACCCAAATTGGGACCTTGTATGACAACTCTTCCACCAAATTAAAGTCTGCATGCCATAGTTTAATGAACAATCCAACCTAATTATAAAAGTACAACCCACCTTCAAAAGCCTTATTTCGATCTTAAATGCATGAAAAATCCACCAAGAAGTTATTTGTAGCTAACAGAACCTCAAAATCCCCCTCTAGGTTCCAAGGGTCCAGGAAAGGAAGAGAGACCCTCATCCCCAAAAACTTGCAGATTAAAACATGCTTGTTGTAATATTCTAAATCCTCTGCAACTACCTCCCTTTGAATCACCACCACCGGGCGCACTTGAGCCCTTTCCAAGCAACCATTAACCTTTTGCACTTTGAATGCACTAATCCTAGAGAAGCCCATACCAAGAGAAAATAGAGTGGAAACCTCGTCCCTGGCCTTCGTCATAGCATCATCCCCGATACCTCACCCAAACCATTGTTCAAATCCATGAGAGCCACACCCAAAAGCCCAAACCAAAACACCACCACTCACCAAATCCTGATCACTTCAAAGCCCACTCCACCAATCATGCAATACAAACAAACAACGAATAGACCCCACACTCCAACCCACACACTAGCATCCCACACAGTTAAGGAGAGGCCCACACCAGTGAAAGCTTTGATTTATTGCACGCAACAGAAAAGATAAAGTATGCAAACAAAAAGAGAACACCACTTCCCCTGCAACACAACAAAAAACCCTACCCCATGATCTGCAGACAATCCCACTCAAGAACACACTAGGAGAAGAGATCACAAAAATAAATAAAATAAAAACCCCTGAGCCACCAACAAACCCCCCCACCGTGTAGACGCAGCAAAAGAAAGCAAACAACAAAGGACAACGAGCATGCATAGAGAGCAAAGCCCTCATGCATGCCGCTGCCTCATGCAGCGGACTGGTGCGAGTGCCAGCACCATGCCTCCCATCACTCCCATCATCATCAGGAAGCAATATTTAATTTGGGCACAAACTGATAATTTAGTTTGTTTTTTTTTGTAAACTTGGACATAGTTATTATGATGTATTGCATTACTGAAAAATAAAATAGTTTTTCAATTAAAATAACGTAAATAAAATAAATAATTCTTTGTGATTCAACAAAGGATAAGATATGTATAGAGGAGGAAAACTCACCTTCCAGGAATTTAAATCAATGAAGAAGTAGAAAACAAAAAATATTGCTAGGGATTAGAGGAGATAGAGTCCTGGCCTGGCTAGTTCAAGAAAACAATGGGTTCCTAAAAGTGCATCGGTTGCAACTAGTGTGGACAAGATTCCCTTGCCTCCAAATTTCCCAAAACCAAAGGCAAGTTGCATTTCCCTATTTCCAAAATCAAACAAATTGATCGATTTGGTGGATTTTTTACTATAATGTACCTTCTTTTGAAAGTGGGTGTTCAACTAGCTAACGAAAGTCAAAATCCAAAAATGGTGCCTAACTCAATGGGGGAATGAAATCAAAGATATAATTCTTCCCAAGGGCGTCTTTATGGTGGAGTGAACCTTGAGGGAAAGGAACCAATAAATCATGAAGTAGGGACCAATAATGATGGATGAGGTAGGTGTTTATTGTCATGCCCATAATTTTACTAGAAAAACCCAACAATTTTTGTATTTTTTTTAAAAAAAAAACATTAATTAAGTTAGTTAGCACCCAATAGGTTGAGACAAAACACTAATCATTATGAGAGCCAAGCGTTGATGCTAAAGTTATCTATGCGATTAATTAATTATGCCCTCCTTGGGTTGACGAGGTTAAGATATATTTGAGAAAGGACTAAATAAATAAATTAATACACACACATATATATAGTTAATATAGACAAGATCATCAAGTGTGATATCATCTCTACATGAAATAGAACTATATTCTTAGGCATATGAATCTTGTTTAATAAGAACAACTTTATAATTCTTTCGACGACTATTATTGCCTTGTAGTAGATTAAATATGTAATTTAGGACATTGTCATACACCCAGTACTTGGATAAATTTTTGGTGCTAGTTTATAAAAGAATTAATTATCTCGAATAAGACCAATCAAATAAATTTTATCGTGAGACTCTCATCAATAAACACAGACTTAATTCAAGTCACAAGTTATGCAAATAAAATATATATATCAATAGTAACTTTAAATATTTATTAAGAGGACAAGCCTAGGGGCCAGACCTAATTCCTCGGGGGCTCGTCTTTGACGGCCTTGCCTATGTATATAATTCGCAGAGGAACCGTAGTTCAACACACCGTAACACAACATAACACAAATGTTGTTACACCCACACACACTCTGATTACTTTATAACATGATCACTTTGTCTAACCATTTTGTTTTAACATCTACTCATTTTCATAAATAAAAGAATTTGTTAGATGATACATAACTATAGCATAGATATTACTTCAAATTTCATAGAAATGGGAATATACATGGTGCATCACACTCTTACATTATAAATTGGTACCTATCACACAAAATGAATCATTTGTTGCTTCATGAAATCAACCCTTATACACTTATATGTAAACCAAGATCTAATCCAACCTACCTTGGTGATGTGGATTCCATATTGAAACTCGACCATGATTGTCAACTCAATGGTGTTGATGGCTGAAGTCCTTATAAATTATTAGTCTAATGTTTGCTAGGTTTTCATGAGGTACATGTGTAGGAAGGAGCTTTTGGGAATTATGTTAGAGTTTGTGGTCGAAATTTGAAATTTGTGTTTTGTCCTTAATTGTATTTTAGTGTGAAATTTTGGGCATTACATTTATATTATTAATTGAGTTCCAAAATTCAATCCCATCACCCATAGAATAGTAGACACCCCAATGTGGACCAGACTCTATAACCTTTGAATTGAATACTGGAGTGTTGAAACCTTAAAATGATAATGGAGATTTTTAAATTTGTTATAATGTTGGATCATATTGAAAGTGGTGACTTCAGAATGTATGCAAGAATATGTGTTCTAATTAATTTGGAGAAAACCATGTCGAAGGAAATAAATTTAAGATCTAAATATGAAATTTAGAGGAAAAAATTAAAAATAAAAAATCCATCAAGTAAGAGTGAGAACTTCCCTACATCCAGGTTTTCTACAATAGTTAAAAAGGAGAAATTAAGAGTCCATGGAAATGATGGGGGAAATAAGGATGCAAAGGATAAACTTGGACCTATCCCTATCTTAGAGTCTCCCATAAACTAAGATCAAGGGAAGGAAGATCGAGGCATTTCGAAGATAGTGAATGATATGGAAAGAAGAGTGATAGCCTCTCCCATCCTAAAAGAAAAAAATGATAAAAACTCCAATTCATTTGACGTGGTGTGTGCTTTTTTCATTATATTGAATAATTTCATAAATTTAGAAGCTCCCAATGTTCAATCCCTTAATAAAAATGATGTGCAACTAATTTAGTGATTAAAATAATATCTTCTAAAAGCATCCTACACTAAATATGTCAATAGTTTAAAAAATATTCTTAGACACATTTTATAGCAAAACGTGTTAGTAGTTTCAAAGATAAGAATCATTGATAAGTAATTGGTTACAAGATAAATGAGTTACTAATAAAATTTAAACCCTACAAAAAAATAGAAACAAATTTTAGTACACTAGGAAATTAGTTTCATTATGATGCTTTTCATGATTCTCTACGCAATTTTGAAAAAAAAAAATCATCAATTTTGTATTTTGTATACAAAAGATATGTGTTCAAAGATTGAAAAAAGAGGGATTTTAAATGATTATACCTAAAACTTGGTCTATAATCTACAAAATCATCACATGCACAACAAAGTGCTCTAGATGCTCTGAGTCAACTTTCTAACAACTACGAAATTTAAAATTAGATAAAGGAGCAAAAAATTATGCTATTTTAAAACAAAAATGTTGTTTTAAGGTCCAAAAGGAGGGTAGGAGTCTTAGCTAGGTGATTAAGCCCTTGTAAATAAAAATATTTAACTAGAGAGTAAAAGGAAATTAATTTTTAATAGAATTCAAAGTGTGCAAAAATTAAAGTATAGTCCATATAGTACAAATCCATAAAACTATATGGATTACCAAAGAAAAAGCTTCCATACTCAAAATATGTCACACCAAAATATGTCATATTATATATTCATTTTTATGTATAAGGCCTTCCATACTCAATTGTGAGGTCTATTTTATACTGGAATGCTCAATCTCTCCAAAAAAAGGATAAAACTTGTAAGATCGATTAAAAAAAACACTACAAAATACAAGAGTTAAATGAGGGATGAGCCCCATCAGGTGTGCCAAGTGTTGGTGTAAATAGGTGCTTTGCCTATCTAGGTCTTATTTACATGTTAAGTCCACTTAGGTCCTAGGAGAGAATAATTCTAGTTAGTGTTAGTTGTCACTAGATCTTATCTTATCTTTTGGCATTTAAAGCTTGTGTCCTAAGCCATTTAATATTTGTTTAGGTAGTTGTCTCATTATACGTGATTAAGACACATGTCATGATATTGTCTAAATCCTATCTCACAACTTGCCTTTATAAGCAAGGCATCATATGTACATTGTTATATTCAATTTGAAAATCTTGCATCCATAATCATAGCATGATATTTTTTTCATTTCTCTCTTGTGAAAGTTATTGTTGTCTTATGATCCTAGGGTGTTGAGGAGTTCACCATAAACTCCTACATGATATCAGAGCTTTAGTGTTGTAGATATCTTCTCAGATTTGAGGAACCAATCTTGGAGTGAATTTTTTTCAAGGTGTGAGTTGGGCTTTCAAGGACCTCACCATTGAATCCAGGACGTTAGAGAAAGTTGGGTTTGCCTTTCATTTCGTCAATTTTCATCATATTTTGACTAATCTACAAGGGTTTCAAGGAGGGTTTCAATTGCCAGATCTTGAGGGTAGTTGATTTTTCAGAGAAATTTGGGCCAAAACAAACCTTTCCATTGCATCTGAAAGGCCCGATAACTTGAGGAACGACTTTCAATTCATCAATTTTCAACATTTTTTTCAGGGGTATCAAACGATTTGTTTGCATAGTCAGCTAATTTTGTATGGATTTATACATGGGTGTATTTTATGAATTGTACGCACATGTCAGGGTTGTAGTCGATAGTCTATGGTACAAGCAACATATTTTGAGCATAAAAAGCATATTCATCTACATCATTGTACTCTAGTTGCCAGTACACTATATGGTCTATACTTGTGTGTTTTTTTCGATGTGTGAAAGAGTCTTTTCAGTCGTCATATCAATTGTCACATGAAGGGTTCAAGTCCATTTTAATTTGTAGTTTTTCATTGTTTAAAGCTATGTTTTATTTTAAATCTCTTTGCGTGGATTATTTAGCCCCAAGGCCCTATTCACTTGGTTTCAACCCCTCCTCCCCCACAACCATCACCTATTGGGGAGGGGATTATCCTCAGTGTCACTTCTCCAGTGGTAGACCTGCCACTAGCGACGTGCGGGAGCCGTTGCTCCGCCGCCGACTAGTTGCATTTTTGAAATTACCAATAGCAGCACAATCATATGGGTGATCAAGGGCCAAGCGCCTAATGACCTAAAATTTTGTCCTCGGAGGCCCTAATAGGGCCTTCTTTCAAAATTCCATAACTTGCAATCTAGGAGGTTGCTTTTTGAAAATGAGATATCACCTAAAAGTTAGCTTTGCCAATTTTGTAGTGGTGTAGGTTATTTTCCAAAATTTTGCTATGTAGAGGCATTTATTGTTCTTTGAAGTCAAATCTTCATTTTTGGCTCCCAAACTCATAACTTTTTGCCAAGATCTCCAATTTTCACAATTCTTGTGACATTGGAAAGGTATTGAGGAGCTCTATCATGACATCCATGCACTTTTTCCTATTTCTATCCCAAGTATATTATGATTTCAATTCTTGCCTGATGGGTATCTTGAAGATTACTTAGATATTTTGACAGTTGGGAGGGTGCAATTTTGATCTATGCACTTCATTTTAGTATTAGAACAATGTTTTATATCCTATTGCTTCATTTAGATTCCAAGGTTGCTCCATATCTAGATTTTTTGTTGTTCCTTGGCATTGAGACTATTCTTGATTTTTCATGATTCTATGATTGCTCCAAAGATATTCCAAGATTTTTAGCATTAGAATTATCTTTCCTTTGATTTTCTTGATTAAGGATTCTAGTGTTACTCTACCAGTGTGCTTGTAGTATTTCTTTGTATCAGGTTATTTCATTGAGGGGGGCTAAATTTTCTCTCTTCATCTCTCTTATGGGGGGTCTTTTTCCTCAAATGGGGCTTTATCCTCTCATTTTTCATGGAGGGAATTATTGTACATTTTCTCTCTTTTGGGGAGGAGTTTTGTTTCACTAGGTTTTCTCCTTTTCTCTATTTATGAGAGTTTCATTGCATATGTACATGGGTACCTAACATGGCCTCATACTTGGGACCCATATTTGTGTCATTAGCATAGTAATCGACTCCCTAAGTTATACTTAAGGGGGGTGTTCGTGTAAATAGATGTTTTACCTATCTAGGGTCCTATTTACATGTTAAGTCCACTTAGGTCCTACGAGGGAATCTTTATAGTTAGTGTTAGTTTTCACTAGATCTAATTATCTCATCTTTTGGCATTTAATGCTTGTGTCCTAAGTCATTTAATATCTGTTGAGGTGGTTGTCTCATTGTATAGGATTAAGACACGTCATGATCTTGTCTAATCCTATTTCACAACTCGCCTTTATAAGAAAGGCACCATATGTACATTGTTATACTCAGTCTAGAAATCTTGCATCCATAATCATAGCATGATATTTTTTCCATTTCTCTCTTGTGAAAGTTATTGTTGTCTTACAAGTGATCTTGGGGTGTTGAGGAGTTCACCATAAAATCCTACACTAAGAATATGAACAAATATTGAAATGTAAATGAAGAATAAATATTAAATATTAAACCCTTATTTTAATTCTAATTGGCACCTTAGATTAGAGTAAGAAACCATCAAACATAAATGAAATAAACAAATGCATTTTACCAAATAGTAATTGTTTTACCACAAACGTAGTTGTTCTCAAATATTGCTGCAATGTTGGTATGCAGTTGCCCACTTTAACAACATAATGATGTATTATCGAGTTTATAGATAAAAATGGCTTATGAAGGTTATAGGACATAATAACCCGATCGAAATAACCCTGGACAGAATAACCCAGTTGTTGGCCTCCTACAATGATTTAACAACTAAGCCATTACAACTATGGTTCAAAGATTGGACATCTAAATTGAATAGTCATTCAATCATTATGAAGGTGCAAATTAACTTGTTAGCACAGTATGTGCACTTAGGATCCCAAGTAGCCATATTCATTCTACAATTGAGAAAAACATAATGCTGAAGGTAAACTGCTTAGAAGGAAATAACATAAGTACTGAACATAAACCAACAACTATGCTAAGCTAAAATGCATGACAAAAATGAAAATTTGAGAAAACAAATAGGAAACTACTCTGTCTGCTTTGGCTACAGGAACATCCACAAAATGGAATTCTAGTGGTTGCAGGAATAGTCAGTGTCAGATTCTTAACTAATTACTGAACAAAAAGTAATAACTAAACTAAACTAAGAACAGAATGCTCACCACGTGGGCCCCCTTGGATGAGTATCCTCTAAAACTAATGTAAACTCAAATGCATGAACTTATATCTTCATCTTATTCATTGGAAAACATGAGTACAATAGAGTAGTGTAACTGTATTGCTAAAAACTAAGAATGCAAGTACATCATCAGATCGTGTAACCTTTAGAGAAGGAGCATTCAAATCTTATTTATAGGAAAAGAAGCGACTAACTAAGCAAGGCGGTTAACTCCATGAACTGGGAGGACGCCATTTTAGGTAGAGCAGAAAAAGTGGAGAGGCAGTTACGCATGCATGGAATCTAGTCAGACGTGCTTGCCTCAATGCAGATTTAGCATAGCAGTAATGCCTATATTTGCTCAACATCAATAAAGATCATTGACAAGGCAGTTACAACTCGGTTTGCATGAGGAATCTCCCACCATCAACCTCTTTGAATGATTCCCTTCATTGACCTTTGCATGATCACTTTGTTAGTCATTATGGTGAATGACCAGCTAGCAGAATCTTCTCAATCTAGTGGCCTCGAATCATATCTACATGGCAATATTAGTATGCACAATAATCACATATCTATAACTATCTTAAAGAACATTCATTAATCCACATGTAGAATTAACACATATAGTCTATATAACATGTCAACGTCATTAAATATTTTCAGAGATAAAATTAGGCCCAATGTCTATGGTTTCGAGGAAATATCAACATTCAAATATCAAGGTTAATGACAATTTCAACAAATACATCATAAATTCTACCAAAATTAAACCATAAACTAGACTCATCATCCCCCCCAACCTAAGGTTTTGCTGGTCCTCCAATAGGGGAAGGGTTGTTCTTCTGCTTAGTCAAAGCCCTGAAATTTGCAACCGCCAACTGTGCCACATCAGTGGTTGTTGTGCGTGAATCATGATCCCAATAGAACCCTTGTTGTTTGTCCAATTGGTTCCATCTTTGTCTCTCTGCAACAATATCATAGTTGTAAAACTTGTAATTTGGCACAGGCCACATTAGGATGGGTGGTTGAAAAGTCAGTGGAAGCTAGAATCATCCTTTTGTCCTCCCAATCTGTATATATCTGTCAATTCTTTTAAGTGTTGCAACATAGTTCTATATAGAGTGGGGCTGAGATTGCTTTAGCTCATTAGTTAGGTTGTTCCATCTTTGTGATAGGTATCTCTTCATAGTTTCCTCTTTTGCTTTTTCCACCACCTCATATTCACTGTAAACTGCTTCTATCCAAGGCATAATCCTATTACCATAGCTAAGTCTAAGAAGCATTCTGCACCACTCCTTGTAAATGTCCCCTGGATTTCTTGATTCAACCCTATGGGTAGAGGGATGTTGGATTCCAATTCCTTATAAGCCCCATATTGTTGTCCCCAACTGATCTCATTTTGTACCTAGAACATAAATTCCCTTAATTGGACATCCCCAACATATAACAGTGGATTCCAATCATGGTCTTGAGTCACAACATAATTGTGCAAGTAAAATTCACACAACAAATTCTTCATCTCATGGAAAGCAATCCGATAAGCATTGAAAAAATCAATAGGATTCTCAATAGAAGTGTTCAAACCTGAGACAATCCTTGCCAGCTTAAAAAATAGATATTTCTCCTTCAAATGCAAAGCATAGACCCTTGGAGGGGCCCTGCATTCTACTATTTGGGGTACCAAGGCTATCATACCATCCACCTTCTTCTTTAAAGTAGTAATTTTTGCATCCTTGTCTGCAATCTCCTCATCTTTCTTTTGAATTTCTTTCTTCAGCCTATGTTTATCTTCTTTCCATTCCTCTTCTCTTCTTTGCATCTCTTTCCATAAATGCATAGCTACCATGTGCCTTGAAAAAGAAGGGGGGTTATGTATTCCTACTAGCATTCTTTCTGGCACTGATGCTTACTCTTCATATAGTACCAGCTGCAGGGATTCAAGTTGTTCAATCAATTTCGGCTACAGGGCCTCTTGTTCCTATTTTTGCTCATGCTGTAGGAAATCCTGATTTTCCTCATACCCTTGATTCTCAACTTGTTTTGCAATATCAACAAGATCTGCTAGTGTTATGTTTGTTGCTTTCTCAAATATATCCTCTTCCTCGACATTCACCTGCCCCATTGGAGCTTTTGTGTCCCCCTGTGATATTTCTCTAGACTTAGGGCTTTCCTGCGAAGGCATATAAAAGTTGGCCTGGCTAGTCTTGATTTCCTGGGAGGGCTTTCACGTTTTTCTTTGGTTGCAGGATAAATAGTGTCAATATTCCGCTTCTTAGAGCTTGGTACTTTTTTTCCCGTCGACTGCATTTTAGCTTTTCCTTTTCTTATTTCCACTTCTCTCTTATGTGCCCTAGTTTTCATTAGGATGCCAAGTGGAACATCATCATCAAGATCTGGGGAGGAACTTCCTTTATCTAAGTGCTCTATCTCATAAGAGCTAATCTCTATGGTATGTTCTGTTGTAGGAGGGTTTGCACTAGGGCCTATGCCATAGGTTGAAGCACTAAGAGTGGCTTCAGTCGTGCTCGATCTCCTGCTAGACCTACGAGGTTGAGGTAAATCCCTAGGTCACAAATGCTTAGATCTAATTTGATCAATATTTATGAATTCTTCCCAAGTCATCTCAGATACATCATGCAAATACTTCTCAACTAACAATTTAATCAAACAATGGTGGGAAACAGAATTGTCCCTACCTTTCTAAGTCTTGATTGCCATGATTGAAAGAAGGTGGTAAAGCACGTTCGGTACATTCATCCTCCTCCCGTGCCTCATGTGATTCATTATTTTAAAGTGCATGGAATGTAGATTTGACTGGTGTCCTTCACAGGTGATATATTTTATGACATGAAAAACTACTTGCTTCCATGGCTTGAGCAAAGAGGTTCTTTTTGCACCTTGTTTGTCGACTCTGAATGGAGGGTTTCCAGGTTCTATAAATTCGGCCCTAGCTGACCTGGCGTCTCTAGAAGTAGGGTAATTTTCATCATCAAAAAGAAACCCTGTAACCTTTGCAATTCTTTCTTCAGTAACCAATACTTCCATCCCTTTTACCGTGGATTTTTTCCTTAGACAATGTCTAGGAAAATTCTAATGCATTGTCTTCATTAAAACCATTCAACTTCATGAAATAGTCTAACCAGCCGCAATTTCTGAATTCAACTTGTGAAGGTGCATCCTACAATAATATGTCATGAACCGTGGGTTCATTCCTGATTAACCCACCTCCCATTGTCTACAATCAACAACCACTCTACAAATTTTCCTTTCTACAATACTGCCAAATTTCCAATGCCAATGTCGCCTAAATTTTCCTTTTTTGTTTTACCTTTTCTTTCTTTCTCTTTTACCTTTTGGAAAGGATGATTTTATAGGGACAGGGAATAATGACGTGCTATGGTGAATGTCCATATTAATTCACAACAATTAAATGAATGCACTAAAGACAATTAATAGATAGCAATTAATGTGCACATACCTGGATTCATGGAAGATTCATTGCAAAGATTGTGGAGAAAGTATTGATCGCCTTTTAAGAAATAAGTTGAGAAATTAATGAAAATGAGGTGGAATGAGGTGGAGTGGAATGAAGTGAAGTGATATGAAGTGAAGTGATGGAAGAGAGAAAAAGGTGGAGATGGATGGGCGGATGGGTGGATGGGTGAAGAAGTGGACTCCCACGGAAGTGGAAGTCTTTATTATGACAAGTACATATCATAATTAGTCAGAAGGAGGGACACTAGGTCCACTTCCCTTGGCTGTAGGAAGCTCAAGTGTTGCATGTTGAGTGAATTGTTGTAGGAACTCCTCTTTGGAAGTTGGATTGTGATACAATATGAGGCGATGACCATTGACAAGTAACTTAAATATGACTAGGTCAATAGTAGTGAGTTGAAAAACACCATTGGGGTATACTTTAGCAACCTCATATGGTCCTAGCCCCCTTGTTTGCAATTTTCCTGCATTATCCTGATATCTTGAATCATATAGCAAGGGCCAATCTCCTGGTTGAAATTTCTTGTCCTTGATGAATTTATCATGCCACATGATTCTCTAATTCTGCACTCCTTAGTGTGATACAAGGCTGCTCTCCTCATCTCATCCAAAGAATTTAGCTACAGGATTCTTTCTCTTTGTACCTCAAAGATATCCATCCCCAAGTCTACTGCAGTACTATAAGTCTTATGTTCAAATTAAATGGGCATCATAATTGTCTTTCCATACAACAACTCAAATGGAGTGAAGCCTATAGTTGTCTTCCAGGTTGTCCTATAGGCCCAAACAACTTTTGGCAGCCTGTTTGCCATATCCTTTTTATGAAAAACCACTATTTTGGTCAGGATGGCTTCAATCTCCCTGTTAGTCACCTCAAATTGGCCATTGGCTTGAGGATGATAAGGAGTAGACTTCCTGTGTCTTATGTTGTACTCTTTGACTAGTGTTGCAACAAGGGTTGATGTGAATTGAGCCCCTTGATTAGTCACTATCTCTCTTGGAACTCCATACCTTGTGAAAATATCCTCATAAAGAAATTCAACAACCTTATTGTCTCTTGCATGCTTCATGGACTTAACTTCTACCCACTTAGTTACATAATTAGTGCAAACTAAGATATAAGACTTACCATTTGATGGAGGGTCACTGGGTCCCACAAAGTCTAGTCCCCATTTGTCAAATGGAGTGATTACTACCTGAGGGAAAAGTGGCATCTCATTAGATTTGGTTGGTCTTCCCATCCTCTGGCATCGATCACATTTTCTTGTAGACCTTCCTACATCCTTGTGGAGTGTTTGTCAGTAATATCATGTGTTCAAATTCTTCATTGTTGTCCTCTTGGCTACAAAATGTCCTCCACATGGTTTGTTGTAGCATGCATGAAAAATATCATATGTCTCATCTTCTCTCACACATCTCCTCATGACATGGTCTGGTCCAGTATAAAACAAACATCCAACAATCCATGAAAAAGGAGAAGATTTTTCAATGAGCACCCTTCTCTCTTTTGGAGAGAAGTGAGGAGGAACTCTCCCTGTGACCAGATAATTAGCTATGTCAGAATACCAGGGTGTTTACACGGTGATGGAGAATAGATGCTCATCAAGAAAGGAGTCATCTATGGCTTGATTGTCTTCTAATGTAGTCAACCTTGAAAGAAAATCTAAAACAACATTGGCCTTCCCTGGTTTATCCACAATGGTTATGTCAAACTCCTGCATCATCAATAACCATCTTGCCAACCTACTGGTGATCAGAGGTTTATTCATGAGATATCTAATGGCTGCATGATTAGTGTGCATAAATATTTGATAGCCTGTTATGTAGTGCCTAAATTTGTTCAGGGCATAAATCATTGCCAACATTTTTTTTTGTCACTGTATAGTTGAATTCAACTCCTTGTAAGTTTTTTGTTGACAAAGTAAATGGAATTTTCAATAGCTCCTTATTTTTGTCCTAAAACTGCTCCTATAGCATAGTCTGATGCATCTATATGGATGTGAAAAGGAAGCTCCCAATTAGGTCCTTTGAGTACAAGAGCATGAGTCAAAGCTGTCTTCAAATCATAAAATGCTTTGTCACAGTCTTTTGTCCATTGAAATTCAACATCTTTGGTGAGAAGAGTATACAATGGTGCTGCTATTTTGTTGAAATCCTTGATGAACTACCTATAATAGCTTGCATGTCCCAAGAAACTCCTAACATATTTTTGTTTTGTAGGTGTGGGTAGATTTGTGATCACCTCAATCTTTGCAGGGTCTACTTGAATTCCTTTGTGAGAGATGTAGTGTCCAAGAACTACACCTTCCTACATCATCATAAAACACTTTTCACTATTTAGAGATAGATTGTGATCTTCACATCTCTGTAGGAATCTCCTGAGATTCTCCAATGCTTCATTGATATCAACACCATAGGTGGTGAAATCATCCATATAAATTTTCATGCAATCATGAGAAATGTCTAAAAATATGCTAATGACTGCTCTCTGAAAAGTTGCAGGTGCATTGCATAAGCCAAATGGGAGGACTGAGTAGGCATATGTTCTCCATGGATAGGTAAAGGTGGTCTTCTCCTAGTCCTCAGGTGCAGTTTGGATCTGGTTATAGCCACTGAACCCATCTAGAAAAGAAAAGTATTGCTTTCTTGCAAGTGAGTCCAAAACTTGATCAATGAAGGGTAAAGGAAAATGGTCCCTTTTGGTGGCAACATTAAGTTCCTTGTAATCAACACAAACTTTCCATTTCCCTCCTTTCTTGGGTACAATCACCAATGGATACACCCATTGGCTATCTGAAATGGGATAGATAAACCTTGCATCTAGTAATTTCTATAGTTCTCCTTTTACAATTTCTCTTAGTGCAGGGTTGAATCTTCTTTGTGGCTGTCTAACTGAGGTGCAATCATCTCTGATGTAAATTATATGAGTGCAAAGCTTAGGGTCCAATCCCTTCATCTCTTGATAGTCCCACATGAACACATGTTGGTGGGTCCTCAATAAGTTTTCCAACAACAACTGTTGTTCTTCATTCAATTTGTTGTTAATATTTAGATATTTTCCTTCTAACACTTGTACTTGTGTAGTTAACTCTATCATATCTACTTCATTAACACATTGTACCTTGAGTTCATATGGCAGAAATGTATGGGACATACCTATTGCTGCAGGAAGTCCGACTGCAGGAAGAGCAGCTGCAGGAAGAGTGGTTGCAGGAAGTGCGTCTGCAAGAAAAATGGCTGCAGGAAGAGCAGGCAGAAGTGTCCTGACTAGAACAACAAAATGAGAAGATGATGCTTCATCCACTTCACAATGATTTTGAATGATGTTAGCCAATACTTCATCTTCATCTTGAAGCTGCATAAAAGAGCTTATGTCCAACATCATAAGTTGTACCACAAAATTAACTTCCTTGGCCTCTTCACCAATATGTGGCCATACAGGATTATCCTCATCATGGGATGGCTGAGCAGGAGGATAAAGAGCAAGCTTTTTGGTGCTCTTTCCATCAAAAGTGGTCATGTCTCTTGTCCTACATCCAATATATGCATCTGTTGTTGCTAACCATGGCCTTCCAAGAATAATGGGATACCCACCTAGTGTGGCTTTAGGAGAGAGAATCGTAAAATCTGTTGAGTACTCCCATGAGTCTAGAATTACCACAAGATCCTCTACTATACCATCATACTTAACAATAGAACTATCAGCGAGCTGTAGTACAATAGGAGTAGGTCTCATTCTTGCAACATTTAGTTGTTGTAGGATATCCTTAGTCATTACATTTATTGATGCTCCCAAGTCAATTAGAGCATTCTTTATTTGTATCCCATTTACGAAAACTCCTACCACAGGACTACCTGGGTCATTATACTTAGGGACATTCACTTTCCCAAGCATGATGTTAGCTAGTTGTCCCACTACATGAATCGTAGTGGGGTCTTTTTTCATTCTACCTGGTTTCTTGAGGCATGCTTCCTTAATTGTCTTGCCATAGATTAGAACATCTTTTATGGTCTGAAATAGGGGTATTTGGACACATATATGCTTCAGCTGATCTATAATGTCAAAATTTGTGTCCTCCTTTTCTTCCTTCTTCTTGGCAACTTCCAATCTCTGAGGAAATGGTGGTTCTTGTTCAGTCTGCTTAACTGGGACTGGTTCAGGATTTTTAGGTGCACTGGACTGAATGGAGATATTCAAAGGCTCCTCTTCTTCCACAATAAGCTTAGTGAAAATGGGTGTGGAAGGAGCTGGTATAGTAGTTCCTGAATGCAAGTGGATATCACTCACACTCACAACATATGCAGGGAATTGATTTGAATCAACAAAGTATACAGGTTGCTGTTGTGGTTTGTTATTTGGATTGGGTGTCGGATGAGCTGGTAGCTGAGTAGGTTTAGGTGGATTTGAGCTTGAATTAGCAAGAGGAGGTATTATAGCAGGCTGTTGGGGCTGAGAAGGTGGTTGCATGTAGCTATTTGGTTGGTCTAGCCATTGTTGTCCTCCCCTCCATTGATTTGTTTGCTACCAATTTCCTAGACGTGGCTGCTAATTTCCCTGAGGTTGTTGCCATTGGGGTGGAGAGTTTTTATGATTAGGCTAGGTATTTGGAAGGTTACTCCAAAGTTGTGGTGGATATCCTTCATAGTTGGATGGATATGGGGGCTAGCATTGGTTACCAGGTGAATACGAATTGAAATATGACCCAGCAAAAGAGAGTGAATTTGGTGGCATACCTTGCCTTGGAGCCCAAGGCCTCCTTTGTGCAACATAGTAGACTTGATCTTCTTTAATTTGAATAGGATTGAACTCAGGTGCAATCTACTTTCTTTCAATATTAACTACCATCTTGCATTTGCAGTCCTTCTTTTGTCTGTAATGGGGGCAATACTCTACCAATGCTGCCTCTGCCTCCTCTTGTTTCTTTTTGGCCTGAAGTGCATCCAGCTGAGTAGCTAGATTGTTTATAATGTCTTGCATGAAGTCTACCAGTAAATGAGTAATCTCCATTGTTGAAACGCCACTGGTAGATGACTTACCCATGGAAGATTGGTAAGCTCTCCCTTTCTTTGAATCTTCCCTAGAGTAGTTCTGGCATATCTTCTTGATATCCTCCCAAGGAAATTGTGAGATATCTCCTCCTCCCATCAGGTCCAAGGAATCAGTGTAGTTATCATTAATTCCTCTTAGGAAAAGCAACTTTTTTGAGTCTTCATTAAGTGTATGGTGTGGAGATTTTTTTAGGCAAAACAAAAACCTTGTAATGTAATCCTCCAGACTCTCATCTTCCTTTTGTTGCATCCTAAAAATGTCACCTCCTCTCATGTCACTACCCATGCAATACTCCTTGTATTTCTCAAGGAATTTTATCTTCATGTCATCCCATGTATCCACAATATCTTTCCCTAGGCTCATGAACCACCTTAATGCAACTTCTTTCAGAGTGGTAGGAAATAGTTTAAGCCTATGGGCATCGGTGGTATAGTCATAACTCCTGCAGAGTATATCAAACTCGAACAAGAAGGTATCGAGATCTTCTATGACAAGTCCATAAAACTTGGGAAGGACTGAAGCAGGGATATTTTTGAGGTTGTCTTCTTCATTATGATGAGCAATGAGGAAAGGAAAAGCCGGTTGGTTAGGTCTGTTTCTATTTGCATCACCCATGCCTGCTTGATGTAGTTCCAAAGCAAAGGGATTCTCAAGCTGACTTTGGTCTTTAGAGGAAACTTTAGAGCTAGTCAGATCAGGAAATGTATCAACAAAGAGGTGTGGATCTTCTTCTTCTTCTCTTGGAAAGTTTCGATATTCAACTTGCTAGAATGGACCAGAATTGTTAGGAAATAATCTCCCATAAGCATCTCTTCTCCTTCATCTATGCATGCGGTATCAACTCACTATCAACCAACTCACACAAAGAATTGGTAAAGAATAAGGGGGGTCATTACTTCTTAAATGAGGGGTATACTAAGAACAACTTTTAGAGATACTACAATAAGAAAACTATCAATGACTCCAAAGAACTCCCTAGTTTGACACCATCCCCGACAATGATTTAACAACTAAGCCTTTACAGCTATGATTCAGAGATTGAACATCTAAATTGAATAGCCATTCAATCATCATGAAGGTGCATTTAAATTGTCAATCCAGGGATGTGAACTTGAAATGGGTCAGCATAGTATGTGCACTAAGGATCCCAAGTAGCCATATTCATTCTACAACTAAGAAAAATGTAATGTTGAAGGCAAACTGCTTAGAAGGAAATAACATAAGTATTGAACATCAACCAACAACTATGCTAAGCTGAAGTGCATGACAAAAATGAAAATCTGAGCAAACAAACAAGAAACTACTCTATCTACTTTGGCTGCAGGAACAGTCACTGAATGTAATTCTAGTGGCTACAGGAATAGTCAGTGCCAGATTCTTAACTAATTACTGAACAAAAAGTAATAACTAAACTAAACTAAACTAAGGATGAAATGCTCACCAAGTGGGCCCCCTAAGATGAGTATCCTCTAAAACTAATGTAAACTCAAATGCACAAACTTATATCTTCAACTTATTCATTGGAAAACATGAGTACAATAGAGCAGTGTAACTATATTGCTGAAAACTAAAAATGCAAGTACATCATTAGATCATGCAACCTTTTGAGAAGGAGCATCCAACTCTTATTTATAGGAAAAGAAGTGACTAACTAAGCAAGGTGGTCAACTCCATGAACTAGGAGGACACCATTTTAGGGAAAGCAGAGAAAGTGGAGAGGCAGTTACACATGCATGGAATCTGGTCAAATGTGCTTGTCTCAACACAGATTTAGCACAACAGTAACGCCTATATTCGCTCAACATCAATAAAGATCATTTACAAGGTGGTTACAACTCAGTTTGCATAAGGAATCTTTTGTTGTTGACCTCTTTGAATGATTCCCTTCGTTGACCTTTGCATGACCACTTTGTTATCCATTATGGTGAATGACCAGCTGGCAGAATATTCTCAATCTAGTGGTCTTGAATCATATCTGCATGGAAATATTAGTACGCACAATAATTGCATATCTATAACTATCTTAAAGAACATTCATTAATCCACATGTAGAATTAACACAGATAGTCCATATAACATGTCAATGTCATTAAATATTTTTAGAGATAAAATTAGGCCCAATGTCTATGGTTTTGAGGGAATATCAACATTCAAACATCAAGGTTCATGACAATTTCAACAAATAGATCATAAATTCTACCAAAATTAAACCATAAACTAGACTCATCACTAGTCACAATAACCCAAGGACAAAATAACCCAGGGTCATAATAACCCAAGCCAAAATAACCCATGGTCAGAATAACCTATGGACATTATATCCCCATAAGAATATAGAGAAAGGACCATGGGTTATTTTTTCCATTGGTTATTTTGACCACGGGTTATTATGACCCTAGGTTATTTTGTCCTTGGGTTATTATGACAGGGTTATTATGTCCAGGGTTATTGTGGTTGGGTTATTATGTCCTAATACTGCTTATGAAGACTAAGTTTATAGACTTGCAAGTAGAGGGATCAATAGTGGAGATCGTATTGGTTGTGTATTTAGGAGATGGATGGTGGAGGAAAAAGGGAATTATTGTATTTTCTTTTTTATTTTGGGAGATGGTTATGATTTTGGATGGTGAAGGATAAAAATAATTTTATTATTATTTTTATTGGTTTTATGTGGTTGAGTGGGATTTAGTAAATAAAATTTACTGAATCGTGTGAAGTGGGAAGGGGACTAGGCCATTAGGACTTAGGATATGGGATTATGACTTAGGAAAATAGGATAAGGAATTAGGAAATTGAGTTAGAAATAATGAGAAAGTGATTTAAATAATTAAATAAATTATGATAATTTATTTAATTAATAGTAAATATGTATGTAATAGGTGATGCTAGGAAGGTCTCCATTTTAGGTGTTTAAAGTGGTCACCAAGATCCCTCTAGGTGAGTTGAGAGCATATGATGGATGGACGCATATGGCCCTAAATTAGTAAAATTGATTACAAAAATGGTCCTAGAAAAAATAATGACTAACACTTGTAATGAACTTGCAAGACAAAATATGTTAAACACCTAGAAAATATTATAGAAATTATTTGATCATCCTTGTAGTGTCACTTCAAGGGAGAAACCTCCAAATAAACCAATACTCCAATTATAAATATTCCAAGATGTCTTTCAAACAAGAAGTCGTTACAATATATAAAGTTTTTTTAATGGCAACTACTACCATCCTATGCATGTAGGTTGATTACTTTATTCTAATGACTAGTGGAATGTGTTAAGATATGGTGTTGTACACCATTGCATAAAGTGTTTATTATAATTTAATTAAATAATTATTTAGTTGTGATGCACCTATGAGGCATGGTTAATCACACTAGGTAATTATTTAAGAACCACGTGTATGTTGTATTGCAACATTGGATTGTTATTTAATGCGTGGGAGACATGAGATAATAATTCAATATTGGGAAAAACATTTAATAAAGTGAAAAATTAGTACCTAATATTAAATGAGGGGTTAGTGGTTTTGTATTTGCATGGTTTTGTGGTACATGGTTTTATCTTACCACTTGGTTGTATTTGTGTGAGCTTGTATCTGTAAAAGCAAGCACATGTTTAGTGGTTAAGGTTGGCTGGGTGACTGGGAGTCTTTCTGAGGAGTGCATATGTGAATCATGGCATGGGATGTGAGGATTCATGCTTGGACACATGGATGATGCATTGGAGAGGTTTACTGCTTCAGAAGTATTCATGGTAACTCTTGTACAAATTGTGCATGTATTATTTATTTGTTGAATAATAGATGGAGTATGGATGCTTTTGGAGGCTAGGATTTTCCCTCTTGAGGGTGTTCCTAGGGTATATCTTGTGTTATCTTCTGGCTTGTCTATTTTTATCCATGCATTATGGCTATTTTGTAAGCTTGCATGCATATTTTTCTCTCATGAGGTTATGTAGGAAATGGATTAAGAATATGGGTATGATGCATTATTTCCTAATAGAATTACTTACAAAGCATGTGCATCCCTTTATTAAAGCTACCTAATGGTGATTCATAGAGCATATGCTGAACTAATACTAGCTAACATAAAGTAGAAAGGGGTACATAACTGTAGACACTGAAAAATGTCATAATCAATATCATACACTCGAAATAGGTTTATTAACATCGTTTCCTCTTTAATCCATCCTTTTTTTGCTTTATTAATTAAATTAACCTAGCTAATTTAATTAATTGCATCATTTTCATCTATTGGCCTAGTTAGTTTAGTCGGGTTAATTCACCCCCCTTCACGCTAACATTTCATCACATTAAATTAAATACATCAAAATGTTTAATTTAATTCCTTAAGTCATCTTATTCAATTAAATAACCCTAAGTTATTTAATTAAATATCATTTCTTCTTTCCCCCATTCATTAAATCATTTAATTTAATGAATAAACACTTTAATTCTTCCAATCCCCTAATTGCATGATTAAATCTTGTTTAATTAGCAATTAAACTAACTTTCCTCTAAGCAAAGGGAATATTCCCATAGAATATTCCTTATCCCCTTTTTGCACAATTAAAACTTTGTTTTAATTTGCAAAATGCCTTTTTCCTCACCCATGAGAATATTCCAAAAGAATATTCTTGTTCCTTCATTATTTGAAAAAGGGATATTTTCACTTGGCTTCTTAAGCAAGTTTTAACCTTCAACCTTTTGAACAAGTCACCTTTAACTTGTGTGAGTAGGTCAAAAGTGTGTTTGTTTGAGGCAAGTATGAACCCTTGATTAAAATCCCATCATGCATTCTCATCCATTGATGAGAATCCATGATCCATGCCTCTCATCTCCTTCATCTTGGACCATGGATTAATATTTTTCATCTCAACCCTTCATTTCTCATTTGCTCTCCTATAAATAGAACACTATTTGGAGACAAATGGATCCATCTTTCAATTACAAACTTATGTTGTTGAATCTCATATGCACTTACACTCATATTTACTCACTTTTAGCTTATTTTACTTAGCTTTTAGTTGCATAATAGCTTAGATAATCCATTAATGGCTTCCATGCATCCATCTTAGCTTGTTTATAAATTAGGGTTTTTTATCTTTTAGCATAGCTTTAGCTTATATTAGCTTAGCAATAGCATAATCAGTGCATTTTTAGCATAAAATAGGTTTTCATACATCAATCACAATGGTTTCATTGATTCTCTTCCATAGAATCGACTGAAATTGGCTCACTAATCACAGGATTGGGAAAGGGTCATCGTTTCACATCAACACGACACCAATTCCAAAATAGGATAAGTTTCAAATGGGTTAGATTAGGAATTTAACTATTTTCTTAGTTTGTAGCTTTCAATTTCAGTAAAATGCTTAGTTTAGATTTCCAATTTGAATGATCTTGTTTTTAGATGTAGATATGTTTGGCAAAGTTATGCTTTGATTCATCATGAATCAAGTGTAATCGACCCTCACTAACATCTCCTTGTATGACATCAACCAATGTGCAACATACTTATTTCAATGTAGCTACCTCCTATGATAGCATTATTACTATTGTCACCATCAAAGGAGCTAGTACGAAATGTGGAGTCACCACACGATGTGGAAAAATAACTGTTCAAGGAGTCCTATCTCAATCTAGGACACAACCTACTTTTTCCACATGTAATCCTAGAAAGTACAATCTTCTAGATCATCTTAAACAAACCCCCACACATATATCAATCTTAGAACTCTTAAGGTTATCCCCCACACACAGGGAAATATTGGAAAAAGCCTTGTCTAAGTCATTTGTTCCTGAGAACATTAATACCGATCAGTTTCAATCTATGGTAGGGAAAATCGTAAGCCATCTTCTCACCTTCTTTGAGCAAGATCTACCATCCCAATCATCTCATAACCATGCTTTACATCTTGAGGTTGTCATTCATAAAAATAAGGTCAAAAGAGTCTTTGTAGATGGAGGTGTTGGTTTGAACATTTGTACCTTGCAATTGATGAAAAATTTGGGCTATTCAGAAGATACTATTGAGAAGACAAAGAGTACCACCATCAAAGCATAGTATGACCAAGAACGAGTATCACAAGGAATCATTGCACTTCCAATCCAAGTGGGATCTCTTATTGCAGAAACTACATGCCAAGTGCTTGATCTTGATATTCCCTATAACATGTTGCTTGGTCGACCATGGATCCATGCTTTAAAAGCTATAGCCTCAACCTATCATTAGTGTGTGAAGTTTCCTTCTTAAGGCAGAGAAATCACTATCCATGGAGATCTTGAGCATTTCTACTATTGTAAAAGTCTTGAAGCCAAATTCTATAAGCTCCCCAAAATACCCAAAAATGATGAAGGGCCTACACCATCAAGCTCATTTATTGACCCATCATCTCTAGCCTCTACCTCAACAACAAAAATGCCCATTGTGCAAAGTATACCCGATGTCAAAGCAGTGATCCAGGATGATGGTTGTGGAAACTTCAAACTATTGAAAGACACCTTTGTCTTAGGAAAGTTACCTATTTCCCCTCAGTCACATGGGAAACACACATCTAGCACCAAAGAACCCGAAACAATCAAGATGGCATCTACTACCTTCACCAAATGGGGAGATTTGAACCGAGAAGATATCAATGAAGAAGACATATCTAAACTTCTCTATCAAGATGAATGACCTAATCCTATTCTTCCAATGGAAGATGATAAAAAAGGCTTACAACTCATGCATAATTGGCGATATAACAAGAATGAGAAGCTAGGATATAATGATAATGGTTTACTAGAACCCATCCTTCTTGATAAATGAATAAAGAATCTTGGCTTAGGTTGTACTACTAGCAAGGTCACACTTATTGGCAAAGGTATTTCCGCTAAAAGAGTTGAGGCTTCCTCTTGGTCACCTACATCACGTGATACAACCTTAGATGAATTTCCCATTGATGTTGCTGGCCTGTTTGAGAACAACACCCTCTTTATGATATCCATAACATTCTTTTGTCTCAAACAACCAACCAACTGAAATAAGCCTAGTATACCCACAACTCATTGACATGGACCAACAAGGACCACCGATTCTAGATTTATTTGAAAACGATGAAGCAATCTCAGAATTCATGGGACTCCACAACAACTTATCATGGGCAGATCACAAAGCAGGCTTCGACATAGAGCTCAATACAAGGGAATACTATGGGGAGACAATTGAATCCTTCAGTTGCAAAATAAATGAAATGCAACTAATATGCATATCCTTGAGTGAAAACTGTTGAAAAATGAGGTGTTTTCTTAGCTTAATACTCTGTAAAAATTTAATATTGCTGATCTAAGTAAGTCTTTTCTTTATTACATATATTCTTTGTGGGTAATTATCTTGATTAATCCATTTTATTGTTGTAGAATGTAGAGAGAATTTGATAGAAGAACTAGACATGATATTAGAAAGATCACACAAGATATACCGTGGAGAAACCCTTTCGGGAAAAAACTCCACCAAGAAATATTCTATTATTTAATCTTTGAATTACAATAGCTCCAATTCTTGCTTGAGAATGCTTCTTCTGTCTTCACCAATCTTCTTCACAACCTGCAATAAAAACTCTCACAACTCTATTCAACTTGCTTGAGATATATAGGCTTTAATCAACTTTGTAAACTCAACATGAGTTACAATTACAATACACAAGCCCTATCCCTAAAAGGTATGCCATATCTCATGCAAATAGAGTTATCTTGTGAATAACAATGCTAAAACATGTGCTTCATCCATTTGGGCATCCCAAATTGAAGCTACAACTTCTCCTTCACTTTGGTGATAATTCCAAAGCTCTTCCTCAAAGTTGGCGCCCTTAAGCAATCCTACTTAACCAAGCCTTCAGAAATATCTTATCATGCATGAGAGGTAAATCCAATAAAGCATACTGGGCACCCAAGTTGGCTCCAAGTGATTTATAGTTAACTGAAACATTCACTCAACACCATTCATGCAAGAATGGTCATCCCCTGTTAACTGGAGGTAGTCCTTGTTATTTGTCATACAACTCAATGTTATTAGCCATGCATTCCAAGTTAACTAAAGCTAACTACATGCAACTCAAAATAACCAACATGCATGCAACATGCACTTGCATGCAATGAAGATAATTGAACCATAACTAAAGAATGAACTGAATTGAATTGAACTGAACTAAACTAAACTAAATTGAACTAAACTGATTCAACTGAACTGAATGAACTGATCTGAACTAAACTGAACTGATCTGAACTGAACTGAACTAAACTTCAAACATGCAAACATCAAATCCTAACTCCTAGGATCTTTACATGCATTCAGAAGTGTTAATTGTTACTCTGTATAGTTAACTGAACACAACGTGAGTGTCACCTTACCATGTGTGCACCCACATGATCCTATTATTTAGGAATAACTACAAATGTCAATTTCATGATTTATTTCATCCAAATAATAATCTCATCCTAATCTTAGTGTTGTTGAACACATTCCAAGAACTTAGGAGATACATGAAATAATTAATGTTTAGGATTTGCAATTAAATGGCATCCTATTTCCAACATTCTCCCAATTGACATTATATATTGCAATTATTCTAAACAAGGAAAAATAAAACAAGTACAAGACTCAAAGCCTATGGCCTTCTTGCACCAACTAATCAAACCATGCTAACTTCAAATGCAACCTGCATAATCATGAAGCTTCCAAGCAAATGATTAAAACCAAGAGAACTTATCTGTATGGTTTCATAAGATAATCTGTAACATTAATTAAAGTTTCAACTTTCTTAATTAATACCTTCCCATTATCAACCAAACCAATACCTTTCCCAAGTCTATGTATCCAAACCACCTCTTTAGAGGCATGCTAAACCACCGAGTGTGTTGAATTCACATTCAACCAAGGTGTAGGCTCCTCGGTCTTTTCTATTGAATTTTTTTTTCTTACAAGTAACCATTCCAACAAAAGTCTCTTACCATAAGAGAATTCCAGCCTCACCTATTTCTCCAAGTATCCATGAGGACCTGTAACCAACCAATCCATGCCAAACTCCAAATGCAACACAACAATTTCATGAAGTAATCAAGCAAATGATTAATGTACCCAAAACTTAAGAGAACTACACAAGATCATTGTCAAAGCTCCAATCATGAATCAAGAACATAAACATGCCATCCATGATCTAACCAAAACATCTCCTCTTAGGAGATCTCATGCACCATAACATACTTATACATCCTAGTCTCAAGAGAACCATGTAATATGCCAAACTCTAATCTATAATCAGGAGTAAACCATGACATAATAGCAACCACTCTAAACCAAGAAACAAACCATATCCCCAATCACATGAAGATAACCTTACCAATGATGCATCCAAGTCACTGCCAACCACTTCCATTGAACCGTGGTACCGAGTTACTCATGGCATCGTGACTACCATCCTCTTCATGAAGATCACTATATCCTACCAAAGCTCCCACTGTACTGTAATAGCGAGCTATACATGGCAACAAGGTAAATATCAAACCATTACTATCAAAAGCATATGGAATTTTAGATATTTCCTCATGATCATAATTATCATAACATGTATTATGCCACAACTCTAAACCGCTAATTAAGAGTATACCATGACATAATAACAAAACCATCCTACAACCAAGAATCCACTTCATTACCAAATGCTCCCACTGAACCGTGACACTGAGCAATCACATTGCATCATGATGCACATAATGAAAACCATATTTTTGTCATCAGCTCACACCAAACCTGTGAATCCAAGCTCTCAATGACACATAATAAATATTCTCTAAAGCAAGAATATATACCTCTTGTAACAAACTTATTTTCCAAAATCAGCAAATAACAAAAGTAATAAAAGCTCCCACTAAGCCAAAGAACCTCCAATATTTTAAGAGAAAGGCGTCCCAATCCTCTACCCAACCTCAACTCTGATACCAAATGTTGAAAAATGAGGTGTTTTCTTAGCTTAATAGTCTGTAAAAATTTAATATTGCTGATCTAAGTAAGTCTTTTCTTTGTTACATATATTATTTGTGGGTGATTATATTGATTAATCCATTTTACTCTTGTAGAATGTAGAGAGAATTTGATAGAAGAACTAGACAAGATATTAGAAAGATCACACAAGATATACCGTGGAGAAACCCTTTCGGGAAAAAACTCCACCAAGAATTATTCTATTATTCAATCTCTAAATTACAATAGCTCCAATTCTTTCTTGAGAATGCTTCTTCTATCTTCACCAATCTTCTTCACAACCTGCAATAAAAACTCTCACAACTATATTCAACTTGCTTGAGATATATAGGCTTTAATCAACTTTGTAAACTCAACATGAGTTACAATTACAATACACAAGCCCTATCCCTAAAAGGTACGCCATATCTCATGCAAATAGAGTTATCTTGTGAATAACAATGCTAAAACATGTGCTTCATCCATTTGGGCGTCCCAAACTGAAGCTACAACTTCTCCTTCACTTTGGTGATAATTCCAAATCTCTTCCTCAAAGTTGGCACCCTTAAGTAATCCTACTTAATTGAGCCTTTAGAAATATCTTATCATGCATGAGAGGTAAATCCAATAAAGCATCTTGGGCACCCAAGTTGGCTCCAAGTGATTTATAGTTAACTGAAACATTCACTCAACACCATTCATGCAAGAATGTTCATCCCCTGTTAACTGGAGGTAGTCCCTGTTATCTATCATACAACTCAATGTTATTAGCCATGCATTCCAAGTTAACTAAAGCTAACTACATGCAACTCAAAATAACCAACATGCATGCAACATGCACTTGCATGCAACTGAAGATAACTGAACCATAATTGAATTGAATTGAATTTGAACTGAACTAAACTAAACTAAACTAAACTAACTGAACTGAAAAAAAAACTGATTCTAAAACTGAATTGAACTGATCTGAACTGAACTGAATTGAACTAAACTTCAAACATGCAAACATCAAATCCTAACTCCTATGATCTTTACATGCATTCAGAAGTGTTAACTGTTACTCCGTATAGTTAACTAAACACAAGGTGAGTGTCACCTTACCATGTGTGCACCCACATGCTCCTATTATTTAGGAATAACTGCAAATGTCAATTTCATGATTTATTTCATCCAAATAATAATCTCATCCTAATCTTAGTGTTGTTGAACACATTCCAATAACTTAGGAGATACATGAAATAATTAATGTTTAGGATTTGCAATTAAATGGCATCCTATTTCCAACAAAAACCACCTAGTGGCACTTTTTGATCCTAAAGTAGTAAAAATAAAGGATGCATTCGATGGTGAAAACCTTTTAGATGCCTAAGGATGAGGGATTCAATCTCCCCCTTAGTGCAATACATCTAGAGAAGTCAGCAGTACTAACAGAAAATGCGAATCTAGTAAATGTCAGAACAGAGGAAGCACCTAAGATCACTTTTTATGTTGAATCATTGATGGATGAAGAACAAAAGAACCTAGCAACATTCCTCAAAGAGCGAAGTGACAACTTTGCATGGTCATACATAGATATGCTAGGCCTTTATCCAAAAGTGGTTGTGCATCACTTAGCAGTCTATCCTGAAGCCAAACCAGTTAAGCAAAAATTAAGAAAGATGCACCCTCCGATAGCACTCTTGGTTAAACTAGAATTGCAAAAGCTTCTTGACGTTGGATTCATCCAATCGATAGATTATCCTAAGTGGGTTTCAAACCTAGTACCAGTCTCAAAACCCATTGGGGGCATCATAATCTGTATTGACTTCAAAGAATTGTACAAGGCATGTCCGAAGGATGATTTCCCTCTTCCCAACATCAATCTCATTATGGACTTAACAACTGGGCATGAAATGTTGTCACTCATGGATGGTTTTTCAGGCTATAATCAAATGATAATTTACAAGGAGGATCAACAAAAAACTACGTTCACTTGTCCATGGGGAACCTACTGCTGGAATGTGATGCCATTCGGGTTAAAGAATGTAGGCGCAACCTATCAAAGAGCAATGACCCTCATCTTTCATGACATGATACACAAAATAGTTGAAGATCATGTGGGTGATATTTTGGAAAAATAAAAGAAGAGAAGTGAGAACATACAAGTCTTAGGACCTATCTTTGATAGGCTTGAAGAATACATAGTACGACTGAATCCAAAAAAATGCATGTTCGGGGTCACATTAGGGAAACTTCTTGGGTTTATTTCTCACAAAGAGGGATATAAATTGATCCAGCAAAGATAAAAGCCATCCTAGATATGGAACCACCACAAACATAGATGAGAGGATTACAAGGCAGATCACAATACATCAAAAGGTTTATAGCATAACTATCAGATAAAATTCACCCCTTTTCACATCTTCTCCATAAAGGGATAACTTACAAGTGGGATGAGAAGTGTGATAAAGCTTTCTAGAAAATCAAAGACTATCTACTAACACTTGTAGTGCTCATGCCACCAATACTGAACAAGCCATTGATCATGTACATCTTAGCAACACCAGCAGCACTAGGAGCTCTTTTTGCACAACATGATGAAAACGGAAAGGAAAGAGCTATCTACTACATTAGTAGAACCTTAGTAGGCTATGAGATGAACTATTCACCCATTGAGAAGGCATGCCTAGTAGTATTTTTTGCTTCACAAAATTTTAGGCACTATATGTTGGCACATCAAATCAAGCTCATTGCAAAAATTGATCCATCAAAATACCTGTTATTCAAAGCAACTCTCACAAGATGAATGACTAAATGGGTGATGATCTTAACAGAGTTTGACATAGAGTATGTGGAGTGCAAAGTAATCAAAGGACAAGTGATCACAAACCAACTAGCAGAAGCACCCATCTATGTTGAGAACCCTTTAATATATGAGTTTCATGATGAATCAGTGTTCCTTGTCAACCCCACAGCTCAATGGAAGATGTAATTTGATGGGTCATTCACCCAACATGGATTAGGAGCAAGCATTCTTTTCATCACCCCTCAAGGTGATTGTATCCCAAAATCCTACAGGCTATCATTTCCTTGTACTAACAACATTGTTGAGTATGAAGCCTTGATCACAGGTCTACAGATAGCAGTTTAGTGGCAGATCCAAGAGATGAAATTCTATGGAGACTCACAATTGGTTATCAACCAAGTCAATGACGATTATCAAACTAAAGATGACAAGCTCACTCCTTACAAGAAGATGGTGGATAATCTCAAGGATCTCTTCATAGACAACTTTTGAGCAAATTTCTTGCATAAACAATAGAGCAACAAACGCCATGGAAACAATTGGATCACTACTAGACATGTCGAACAACATCCTCAAATGTGAATTCTTTGTAGAACAACTTCTCGTACCAACTTTTGAAATCCCTAAATCTAAATTGGTGTGTTTCATTATTGGTCCTGGATCCTCATGGTACCATGACATATTTACTTACCTTAATAGAGGAATTCTCCCATCGGATATCACCCCAAACCTTAAAAAGACCTTTGTTAAAAAGGTATCCAGATTTGTGATCCTAGGTGATACCCTTTATCGTCGAAGCATCGAAGGGACATGACTATGATGTCTTAACCAAGAGGAAGCCTTAACTGCTTTAACAAAAGTACACAATGACATATGTGGGTCCCATTCTAGCAGTATGGCATTAGCTAGGAAACTATTGAGGATGGGGTACTATTGGACAACCATGGAAAAAGAAGCTCATCAGTATGTGCAAAAATGTATCTAGTGTCAACAGCATGGGGATTTGATTCATTCTCTAGCTCAAGAATTACAGCCAATGATCACACCATGGCCTTTTTCATAGTGGGGACTTGACCTCATAGGAAAAATCACTCCAACCTCATCAAATGGCCACAAGTTTATCATAACCATCACTGAGTACTTTATTAAGTGGGTTGAAGCCATTCCTATGACCTACATAACGGGGAAATAGATTGCCAAGTTTATCCTGAATTACCTAATTTTCCATTATGGCATTCCACAAAACCTCATCTCAAATAATGGAACCCCTTTTAAAAATTAGGATGTGGAAGAGTTGTGTCAAAAATTAAATATCCAACACCGATTCTCTACTTTGTACTATCCCCAAGGCAATGGTCAAGTAGAAGCTACGAATAAAACTATCCTGAAAATCCTAAAGAAAATAGTGAATGAAGCTAGTTGTGATTGGTATCTGCAACTAAATCTCATTCTTTGGGCTTATTGAACCAGTATTCACACGCATACAGGTGTAACCCCTTTCTCTTTGGTCTATGGATCAAAAGCCATCTTGCCTATTGAGGTTGAGCTCCCATCATTGCGAGTAACACTACAAAACTTGATAACTGAGGAAGAGTACAGAGTGTCTCAACTGAATGAGCTAGAATTCCTAGATGAACATCATCTTCACGCCCTTAATCACTTACAAGTATATAAAAAATGACTAAAACAAAGCTATAACAAGAGAATCAAATGTCAGTCATTCCAAGTAGGAGATCTAGTCTTAAAGAAAAATCAGAAGAATCTTCCAGATTAAGACAACAAAGGAAAGTTTGAGCCTAATTGTTTAGGTCCCTTTGTCATCACAACAAGCTACAGATCAGGAGCATATCAACTGTAAACCCCTAAAGGTGAATCCTTGCAAGAGCCAACCAACAACTTGCATCTCAAAAAGTTTTATGCCTAATCTTCAAGGGTATAAATCAAAAAATACAAAAAAAAAATGATCAAAAATCCAAAAAAAAATTAGAAAAAAGATTGAAAAAAGTAAAGAAAAAATAATCATCTTCTAGTGAAAACAACTACGGTGGTGCTTTGGGCAAGTACCTTGGTGAAAACTTGGCAAACAAGTGCCTTGCATAAATAAAGCACCTCCATTTATTCTTTGGCTCTTTTGTCCTATCATTCTTTGCATCGCCATTTATCGGTCATTCGCGTCCTTATCATGGCTTGACACTGTAAGGTATCATGACCCCTTTAGTACTACTTGGCATATTCCAAAGGTTAGTTTGTCCTGCCTGTATTGAGGTAGTCTAACATGTCACACTGGGGGAATTTTGTTATGGGTCACAATCGGGTTCTTGTATATCTTGAGGTCATTGGAAATCTTATCAAAAAATACCAAAAACATTCATATAATCTTATCAGAAAATCCAAAAACATTTGCAAAATCCTGTACAACTAAAATCCAAAAACATGCAGAAAATTGTAAAGGAAAAATCCAAAAACATTTAGAAAATATCAAAAACCCTAAAAGGGTCGAACATCAAAAAATCTAAAAAATAGAGTCCTCTTGTTAAACTACGGGTCTCTGAGCTTGAACATAGGCAAGGCCATCATTAATGTGCCCCTAAGACACCCGAGGTCAATCCTTTAGGAGTCCTTCATAATAAATGGACGTCTTTCATCCATTCATATTTTCATCTTGTAAATAGGCCGAGTTAGTCGGACTACGGGTCTCTGAGCTTGAACGTAGGCAAGGCCATCATTGATGTGCCCCCAAGACACCCTAGGTTAGTCCTTTAGGAGTCTATCATAATAAACTGACATCTTTCATTTGTTCATATTTTCATCTTGTAAATAGGTTGAGTTAGTCAAACTATGTGGTCTCTATGTGTATAACGTAGGCAAGGCTTATCTTTCATCAGTCCTCGAGGCCCCTATGATAGGTCTTTTAGGCTAGGTTTTTGGTTGAAACTTGGAAATTCTCAGAAAACCCCTAAACATTTGTAAAACCCTTGAAAATACCAAAACATCCAAATAACTTAGAAAACTCCTAAACATTCAAATATTTGAAAAACTAAAACATCTGAATATCTCAAGAAAATGCAAGAACGTTCAGAAAATTGAAAATCCAAAAACATTAGAAAACATTCAAAAGACCTAAAAAGCCTCAAAATATCTTGGAAAACCCTAAACAACCTCAGAAAATCGAAAAACATAAACATTCATATAAACTTTCAAAAAGACCAAAAACAACCTCAAAACATTTCAAAATAACCAAAAACATTGAAATATTCTAGAAAATCCAAAACCCATCCATCCCATTTCGCTTTCACCTGAAATAAACATTCACCCATAATAAATTGATTGTCACCTTCAACCTTTGGCAAAACAAGTAGAAAACAAGTATCGCAAGTCATAAAGTGCAAACCTAAATGTCAAAATCTAAAGTCTAGATCACAAGTAAATGCATCAATAAAGTTTATAGCAACGACTCATCTTAGCATCATTGTCCTAACATCAAACAACCCTCTGGTCAACATGTCCTAGGATGTATCCTTCCTACGATGGACATCAGTATTAGACGTCACTTTAGCTAAACTTAAACTAGGCAAGAGCTATAGATGACACTAACTATTTGTCTTCGATCTTTTCTTATGATTTATCCTAATGACCCATTCCAAGGACCTCTCAATGATGTCTATCTAAAAATGATTTAGAGAGAAAGGAATGGGGCATCGATCATTATCTTTCATTTGTTGTGCTTATGAGTACTCTTGTAAAAAAATCTTGGCACAAACTTGCTTAGTTGTGTATAGGGAGGTCATTTAGGGTATGTTGTTGATTATTGCGTATGCTTTGGTCCAATATATTCTAAGCTTCTAACTTGCATTCCAATGACATTTCCATATGTCAAGGTGTGAACAAGAATTATCCTATCTATTTATCGAGTCAAAGTCCATTACACTAGATACAACACCGTCCTGGTTATTAATACCTTGATGCATCATGTCTATGTGTTATATCAAACAATAAAGAACAATGAAAAATCCCAATCCTGAAATGTGAGCATCTCCTCATCCTGCATCATGTATTGTCTCGTCACCATCTCTAATAAAGTATCGATGGATCAAGGACTTGTTGGATTTTTTTAAGCAGTCATTGAAATCGACGGTCATTCATTCTTTATTCTTCTATCCTCTCTCCACGTTAACCTGGTATCATGACAGTCAACAAAAACATCATCAATGCATCCACCCTGCATCCACAAACCATCAACATTCATGCATCTAATAATCATAGAATATTCATAAAACATCCATCAGCATAATCATTGCATATCACATCATACATTCTACATAATCATTTGAGTTCTGATGAATAAATAGAGATTTGTTATTTTAAGCATCTCAAATTAGTGCATATCATAGAAATTTGCATCCATACATCCACATGCATACATCATCATCATAAAATGCATATAAAATATACAAAAAGAAATACATCCACATCATTTTCATCCATAACATCTACATATCATAATCATCCATCCATATCATATCGCGAAAAGATAATGAAAAAGAACATAACATTGCATCCATCTGTATCATGATCATCGTATATCACATAGGCATAACTACAATGCATCCACACATGATAAAGTATAAGCATCCATATCATATCCATCCATACATGAAATAAAGTGAACACATTACATCATAAATCATTCGTATTTGTATCATATATATATATCAAAAAATGAGTGTCATGGTATAAAATTTGGATCAGTGTATGAACACCGATCAAAAGTACAATATCCAAGAGATTATAAAAAAGGAGCCCATGAATGTATATCTGTGATAAAGAATGGGGAAAAATCAAAAAAATTATATGCATAATAGTTAGCACTGATGGCTACTACCCTCTCCAACCTACCTCTCAGGTTGATCCTCTTCTCGCGGTCGTACATCATTATGCTGTGAAAAATTTGGATGTCTTAGTATCGTTTGTACATCATGATGATAGTGTTTCCTATAATATGTAGCCTCTGTAACTGCCTCTCTATAAAATCTGGCTGACATGGTTCTACCATAAGTGGCCACCATCATTGCCTCAATTTTCTAACACTGAGCAACCTCCTAGTCTCTCTCTCTCATCACAACATGTACTCATTCTAACACCTCATCTCTCTCACCTGTGACTGCAACCACCTGCGGCCGAGCCTGGTCTCGCTCAACAATAATAACCAAAACCTGTTGGTGGGCTTGTTCCGCTCACCAGTCAATGTCTATACCTACTGTTGTATTTGTGCATCCCAAGCATCTAGTGGTGGTGGTGGTCCTGGCTGAGGTTGTACCTGAGGTTGTACTTGTGGCTGCTAAGGAGGTTGTGGTTGTATAATTAGTGGGGGGCCTGGAACCTGACCATCATGGCCACCCTGTCCTTTGCCTCTCCCTGCTCCTCTACCTCTGGGTCTCCCTCTAGGAGGAACACCCACTAGATCTATCAATCATTGAGGAGGGACAAACCAAGCATCATATGCAAGCGTAGTTTGAGCTACCATCTGTCCCTGATCGTATGCCCAAGGCTAAGCCACCAACTGTCTGAAGTTATCTACTGCCTTGGGAGCTGGGATAGTTGGTCCCCATGTGGGAACCTCTCGTGTCGATCTCATGAAAATGGCCCTATTGCATCATCAAGTTTTTCCTAGACCTCTCTGAACTGTCAGGCTATCCTATATGATAGATATCTCTCAATAATGTGGTGCTCTCAACCCTGCATGTATCGGTTCTTCCTGGAAAAATATAGTTGTTGAATATTATCAAACCATGGTGGCATTTGTAGCCATGGGTGCCATCGAAAAATTGTCATATCATCAATCACTCGTCACCAATACATGAGCTCAATCTATCTAGGGTGCCTCAGGGTAATAAAACCTTTGTATCTAGATAAATGAAGGGATCATCTAGCTCCACGTCTACCATATGAACAATACGACAGAGCACGGCGATGTGCTCCCATGCCCAAATATGTAGCAAAGTCACCCATGCACCAATGGCTCTCCCATCACAATAGACAAAATCATGCAAATCATGATACAAGGAGGCTATCATCATAGGCCCCCACACAAAAAGTGTCCTCCTATATAGCATGCGATGCCACACCAACCCCCATCCTAGGCTGAATCCTCTGTTGCATCTGTTTGGGGCAACCAAACCCAAAATGATGGTTGGGATGATCAATCTGAAGGTTGGCACATGACCTTTGTATGACTTGAGGTCGATTTGTGATGTAACCAAAGTAATCTAATCCATCTCCATAACCTCAAGGCAGACATCAAACCCAACATCAGTGTCATTTATCACATGATCTCCATGTATGGGAAAATATAATAAACGCCATACATCCTTCAAAGTCACCATCGCCTCGCCTGTCGAAAGGTGAAACGACGAGGTCTCACTGTGCCATCTCTCGCATAGAGTGATCATCATTGCTAAGTGTGCCTGAATCACAGGCGCATACGCGACATACTAGAGGCCGATCTCTCCCAAGTGCTCCTGGCATAACTCTGACAAATCATCTAATCTCTCTAGAACGGTGGGCCTGTGCTCTTGTGACATCGGTGGTGGAAAGACCTCCTACATCCACGAAGTGCACAACATCAGGAAATCGAGGAAATTTGACTTAGTTTGAAATTTACAAATCAGAAATCATAATAGCGTCACTATATCCAAATTTCAAATTGAGATGCCCAAGGCATTTAAAATTATAAATTGGAGAATTTGTCACCAAATAAACTAGCGTTGCAATTTTAACCTTTGGAAAATCTTAACCCTAATTTCTAAATCAGCTAAAGCGTCGCTAAACAAGCATGCATCTCATTTTAAAATTAGAAACCCTAATTTAAATCACAAATAACGTCGCCATATAAATATGCGTCACTATAATTCATCTAAGTGTTGTCAATTTCAATTTGGGCGTCGTTATATAGTGCCAAAGATTAAACTTTAAAGCGTGCATCAAAAAGTCAAATTTCAAATCAAGTTTGGAGTTACATACCAGTGGTAGGTGTCGAAACTCTCGAACTTGGTTAGAGATGTGCTTGGGAAGCTCTCAGAGCACCATTTCGTTAGAGGGTCAGAGCTTAAAAAAATAAGAATCTATTGTGTGAATGCACAAATGAATTGAAAGTGACCCTTCTTGGCTTATTTAAGCTAGAAAATTAGGGTTTTTTGCCCTAATTTAACCTTGAAGATAGGGTTTATCATCATTTTCACTAATTTTGCCAATCTGGACCTAATTTTGCATCATTTTTTGTATTTTTGGCATAATTCTTGCATCTCAGAGCCTTTCTGGACCGTTGGGGTAGCTTTTCATCTTTGTCGAGAAATCAACCCAAAATTTGAAATTTTCACCCGATTTCTCGAGGTGGCAGGGAGTCAGCTTTATCCTTCCGTTGGGGCATCTAAAAAATTAGAATTTTTTTATTTTTTGATTTAAGCAGCAGTTTTGATCTAAAAAACATTATTTTTTGAACCGAAGTAGTAGGTACCTCGCTTCAAAGAGGGGAAAAATGTAGACACTAAAAATGTCCTAATCGATATCATACACTTGAAAAAGGTTTATTAATATCATTTCCTCTTTAATCCATCCTCTTTTCACTTCATTAATTAAATTAACCTAGCTAATTTAATTAATTGCATCATTTTCATCTGTTGGCCTAATTAGTTTAATCAGGTGAATTCATCCCCCTTCACACTAACATTTCATCTCATTAAATTAAATACATCAAAATGTTTAATTTAATTTCTTAAGTAATCTTATTTAATTAAATATTAAATATCATTTCATCTCTTCCACATTTATTAAATCATTTAATTTAATGAATAAACACTTTAATTCTTCCAATCCCCTAATTGCATGATTAAATCTTGTTTAATTAGCAATTAAACTAACTTTCTCTAAGCAAAGAGAATATTCCCATAGAATATTCCTTATCCCTTTTTTTGCACAATTAAAACTTTGTTTTAATTTGCAAAATTCATTTTTCCTCACCCATGAGAATATTCTATTCTTATTCCTTCATCATTTGAAAAAGGGATATTTTCACTTGGCTTCTTAAGCAAGTTTTAACCTTCAACCTTTTGAACAAGTCACCTTTGACTTGTGTGAGCAAGTCAAAAGTGTGTTTGTTTGAGGCAAGTGTGAACCCTTGATTAAAATCCCATCATGCATTCTCATCCATTGATGAAAATCCATGATCCATGCTCTCATCTCCTTCATCTTGGACTGTGGATTAATATTTTTGATCTCAACCCTTCATTTCTCGTTTGTTCTCCTATAAATAGAACACTATTTGGAGACAAATGGATCCATCTTTCAATTGCAAACTTATGTTGTTGAATCTCATATGCACTCACACTCATATTTACTCACGTTTAGCTTATTTTACTTAGCTTTTAATTGCATAATAGCTTAGAGCATCCATTAATGGCTTCCATGCATCCACCTTAGCTTGTTTATAAATTATGGTTTTTCATATTTTAGCATAGCTTTAGCTTAGATTAGCTTAGCAATAGCATAATCAGTGCATTTTTAGCATAAACTAGGTTTTCATACATCAATCAGAATGGTTTCATGGATTCTCTTCCATAGAATCGGTTGAAATTGGCTCACTAATCACGGGATTGGGAAAGGGTCATCATTTCACATCAACAAGACACCAATTCCAAAATAGGATAAGTTTCAAATGAGTTAGATTAGGAACTTAACTATTTTCTTAGTTTGTAGCTTTCAAATTTAGTAAAATGCTTAGTTTAGATTTCCAATTTGAATGATCTAGTTTGTAGATGTAGGTATGTTTGGCAAAGTTATGCTTCGATTCATCATGAATCAAGTGTAATTGACCCTCACTGACATCTCCTCCTCTCACAATAACAAATTCAATATTCAACTTTTTGGCTAAATTTAAACATGTCATCCAAACTCAACTGATTCTATAGAAAAGTTCCTTTAGCAAGACATGGATATAAAATATCTTAAGTTTGAGTATTGGTTCTTGTATATGCTTTTACATTTTTCATATGAGAGTCTTGTTTTACTCTTTGAAAGATGTTCATACACTATTCCAAAGCCCCCATTTTGGAACAGGTATATATGATATCCCTACAAAAATATTTTCCAAAAATGAAATTAGCTTCATAACAAACAAATAAACTTGTTACGCTTCCTTACATTGTGATTTCATTGGCAAAGTCTACAAACTTAATGCAAATATAGGTAATAGGGGAAAATATGTAAGCTGGGATGGATAATAAAAAAATTAAACTCAAAAATATCTACATGTGATTATAAAGGAAGATTGTAACATCAAAATCAATTTATAAGAGAGCCATCATTGTAATCGTGAAACAAATTGGAACTAAATTAGGTTGTAAAATTGTAAGTAGCGGTATTTTTTATTATTACTTATGATGATTGCATGCTATGGTCTTTCTTTTTTTATATAGGTATAATAAAAAATAGTTTGTATCCTATAATGTGTTAGTGATAATTTTTTTGACATATCAAATTCATGTAAGTCTATTCATTCATTTCATAGTAACTTAGATTTACTCCATTGGTGATAATTGAATGCAACCTAGTACAAAAAATTTATGAGAGAATTTTGATGAAATTAACACAATTATAATTGATGCATCTTCATGGAGCTAGTCTATTTTCAATTTCCCAATTAGAGATGATAACAACCTTATTGTTATCAAATTGCTTAACTACTTGTGACGATATCAAATATTTTGCATTGACTTAAGTATATACTATGGGATTCCAACTTATAATAGTATTAAAAAATATTGGTTATCTTAATTAATTAGTAAAATATAATAAACCATGACAAATAACAATATCTCCTTATATAGGTCGCATAAAATTTCATTGATTTCAACAAAAAAGATGAGTAGGGGCGGGAGTAGGAGCTCAGGTGGGAGCGGGAGTTTGAATGGTGTTGAGGGAGACTCTGAGGGTGGTCCAAAGGAGGAAAATGATGCAAATGATGGGGACGTTGGTTTCCCTTTATGCATTCTTTCCAAATGGGTCGTCCCTACCTCTTGTGTTGTGTGCAGGCGGTCACGTGGTGGTGTGGCCCTGTTTTTTGTTGGTTTTGGGGTTGGCATGCTCGACTCTTCTAATGCCTCTGTTCGTGTGTGTTTCCTTGTAGCTACACTTGTTCTTTCTATGCGTGGGTCTATGGGGCCTTTGCTTTGGTCAAAATTTTGGGTGCAATGGCTTTCTCCTGCTACTTTGAGCTCATCTGTTGAAGGGGTCTTTTTGGAACCTACGGTTGTTGAATGTTTGGCTGCTGGCGGATGTTGGTCTCTCCTCATCTTGATCTTGGTGGTGCCTTTCATTTGGGTTCATTTGACTTGTTGGGGGAACCTTTTGATGCATCCCTTTCTGTTTTGTGGCTCTTTCTCTTGGTTTTGGGTGGAGCTGCTTCTTTTGGCTCAGCTAGGTGTGTTGTTCCCTTTTAGGTCAGTGGTGTTGTTGGTGATGCCTACCTCTTTGGTGGAGTTCTTAGTGTTCTTCTTTGGATCCTCCCTTCAGAGGTCTTTGTTTGTTGGCTGGGGTCCTCTTTGGTTTATTCTTGTGGGGTTGGCCTTCTTTGGCTTTGTTGTGTTGCGTTGTTTCCTCTTGGTTCTGGTTTTTGGCTTTTGGATGGGCTTCTTTTCATGCTAATCCTAATTTCCTAGTTTTTTTTCAGCCTTTTTTTGTTGTGTATGTGGTTGTTTTTTGGTTTTATTATTTTTGTCCACAGCCTGTTCGTAGTACAGAGGTCTCTGATGGATGCTACAGTTGCTTGTCTGGTTGTTGTGTTGGATTTCTCCTTAGACCCTATGGAGGTGGGTTCCTTTCCTTTTGAGGTGGATTTGGAAGGTGAAGGTCTCCGGTTCCCTCAGCTGTTGATCCTTTTGAGGTGGTAACTTCTCCTATGGAGGTGGAGGTTGAGGGGGTGGAGTTTATAGGCTGTGATAGATTAGGTGGTTGTGATATCCTCTCCAATAGAGGGGAGCTCTCTCCTTTAGAGGTGAAGGTTGATTTGGTTTCCTGGTACCAGGTGAGCTTGTGTTGTAGGGATGTTGAGCTCTTGTGTTTGTATGCTACCTTCCCTTTTGTGGTGGTCAACTATTGCAAGTTGGTTTATGGGCTCTTGTGGTTTTGTGTGGTGTTCAACTCCCCTACTAAGTTGGGTGTGTTGGAGTTGTGAGAGTTTTTTTATTATGGGCCTGATGGTGTTCTACACCATTAAGTTAGTGATCTCTCTTGGCTCTGTGGTGTTTCACATGAGTGGTTGGTTTGTTGATTCCTGGTAGATGCAGGCGGGTTCTTTATGTATCTATGGGTTTCTAGTCTCAGTTAAAACTAGGTTGTAAAGGGTTCTTGGACCCTTGTTTGTTTGTTACAGCTGGTATAGTCGTGTTTCATCTTCTTGTAGCTACTTTTGGGCTGTTGATTGTATGTGTTTTATCTTTATTGCAACTTTCCTTCCTTTGATAAGGTTATGGGTCCTTTCAAAACTGTTATGTACTGGGTTTTTGGTCCCATCAAAACCTATTTTCCCATAATAAAAAACAATATCTCCTTATATATCTAACAAAATATATCTTTCATAAGTACGACAATGTATATTAACTCAATAAGAGTGGGTATAAGTGTATTTTTGAGAGAAAATTCTATTGTTTCGTTACATAATTTGTTCCTATAAAATTGAAAGACCCACACCACAACCTTGACCAAAATGACAATTTCACACATGACATTCCATGAATTTAGAACCCAATACTTAAATATCTAAGTCTTAGATCCAATTATATTTTGGTCTATTATGTTGAATAATTTCTATTCACAATATAAAGACTCATCATGTTGTAAACTCAATGTTTAAAAAATGATTGTCAATGTAATCCTTAATTCTCTTAAAAATGCAAAAATTGGGAACAACAACATCAATGATAAGACTAAGGCTTGGTTCAGTAGGCACAATATCTAAAGCGCTTCTTGAAGCATTTATGGGATTTACTATTGCAATATGTTGTTACATCATACAATCCATCCTTTTCCATTGGAATAATAAATCAGTATAGAGTTTTAACTAAACATGTAGTATTATATTCAACAATTATAATTTTAAACTTTTAATTGTGTCATAATTCATTTTGCTCACTTCTAATGTTTGTCAAAGACAATTTCACAATACTACAAAGGTGATTGTAATGTTCCCATTTTTTAGCCACTTTAGCATCGAAGTTAACTATAACTTTATCGGTGAGCACCAACTTTCTCATAAGGGAATTAAGTGGCTAGTGTTGAGCTTTTGGGTTTTGCTAAGTTCATCGATGCTTTTCAGAAGCAGCTTCTTCCTATCAGGTGCATTCCAAACATCTTGGAGGGAAAAAGGTTATTTTTGGAAAGCACTTATTTTTACTAAGACATCTTTCTAGTGAGTTTTAGAATACATCGACATATTTGGTTTTCAATTTCAAGCTACTATCCCATTTTTGGTACCTTTAGTTGGGGGTGCAGAAGATAATTAATAATTAAATAATTAATTGTAAGTTGTTGAATAAAAGTGATTTTAAATGATGACTTAAAATAATTATTTATAAATTAAAGCACGACTAATATGTCAAAAATATTAAATATTTAAATAAAGTCACTTTTTGGAGCAGTGAGGGATATAAAGTGAAATTGGAAGCTCATTTAAAATTATGCATTAGATATTAACTTTGTGATTTTGGAGAGCTTTTCAAAGTTTGAACCTTAGGACAGAAATCCTAAGGGTGATTGGTTTTGGTGGTGCAACAAATCTACCCTAGCCAGTCTGTTGGAGAAATTATTCAAGTTTCTCACATTGGATTTCATGGGAAGGTTTACGAAATCCATGAAGTCTCTTTCAAAGATGAATTTCAGAGTATGTGGTTAGGATAAACTGGAATATCAAATAATATTTTAATATTATTGTAATGATGGAAGATGAGCGCAAGAGATATTGGTATTAAAATAATATTTATTAATGTCGATGATTTTTAGTTTCTATAGGAGCTCTATACTATCAATCGTTGTACAATTTGGTATTTAAAAGCATAATTATCTTGAGAAAAATATTGCATGAATAGTGGTCCAGTTTTCCCTCAACTCTTTACTCTTTCATGGGTTCATGGCATATTAAATACCTCATATATTGAGACCAAGGGAGTCACAACAATTGTTTATTCCAGTCACAACTTATCCTAAGGAAGTCGTATGCCCAATAAGTAATTTTCAGCTATTGGTTGAGGTTTCGTATAAGATAAAGACATGTAAGAGGGTGACATGGAGTATAATGGAGTTAACATAGTTAAAGACATCGGTGAATCCATTATTCCTTGTGAGTTGTGATTCCTTCATGTTTCCTTACTCCTTACTTGGTCATCATAAACCATAGGGAAATAAAAAACAACCATAAATAATAGTTGTTGAAGCATTGGAATAGGTATGATCTTGGTCAAGGGCTCAGGTCAACAAATTATTGTGGACATTCATTAATATTTTAATACAGTATGAGTGAATATTTTTTAGCATTTCTCTTATGAAATATATCATTTTTAGACATACAGTTGTTGGATATTTTGTTTATCTTAATCTCATGTATGTAAATGAATGATATATGTTAGATTATTTTCTCCCATAAAGAGAAAATAGCTTTCTAGCAAATTGAATCCAATGTAAAAAAGGAAAAAAGGATGTGTGAAACTATTAGTGGTTTGTTGGTCATTTAAGCATGTCTTATAGAATCATTAACAAGTCTCCAAGGTTTAAATGAGATTTCAATAAAAGGGAAAAAGGAGTATCTGTTAGAAAATATTACATGTTACCCATGATCTTAATCCATTTCCTACATAACCCGTGAGAGATAAACATGCATACAAGTTGCCAAAATGCATAGATCAAATAGACAAGCCACAAGATAACACAAGATATACCGTAGGAAAACCCTCAAGAGAGAAAAACCCAACCTCCAAAAGCATCCATACTCATCATATTATTCAACAATAAAGCAATACAAGAGTTACAATGAATATCTTTGAAGCATCAAGCCCTCCAATGCATTCCCATGTGTCCAAGCATGAATCCACACATCCCATGCCATGCTTCACAAATGCACTCCTCAAGAAGACTCAATAATGACAACCAACCCACTCATCCAACCTAAACGACTACACATGTGTTTGCTTTTATAGACACAAGCTCACAAAAAATACAAATAGTGGTAAGGTAAAACTACGTACCACAAAGCATGTGAATAAACCCCTTATTTAATATTGGGTATTAAGACTTCACTTTATTTAATATTTCCCCAATATTAAATTATTATCACATGTCTCCCACACATTAAATAATAATACAATGTTACAATACAACATCAAGTGGACCCCAAATAATTACCTAGTGTGATTAACCACACCACCAAGGTATCACAACTAAATAATTATTTAATTACAATATTACGATAAATCAATTTATGCAATGGTGTACAACACCATATCTCAACAATATCCCTATATTTTCCTTTGAAGCATATTATGTTGCATTTTAAGCTTTAAATCTCTAAAATAGTCTTTTTCCCTCCAACAATTGACGCCCATAAAGAGAAGGAAGCCCTATTTAAAAGAGTCAGGTTTGTTGAAAATCATGTTAGTAGTCTACGTTTAGAAGTCTTTTAGGTTATCTTTTATCCTCTTGAATAGATCAAATTCTAGGATATGAGATCATATTCCTTGTTTCTATGTATGATATGCTTCAATTAAAACCAAAGGATGCTTGGCACGTAGAGAAATGGGGCTTAATATCTGTCCAAGGGAGAAATGTTACAGCTACCCAAGATGTCTCATAATTTAATGCATAAACGAATGAAGTGGAAGGATAATACTTAATATGAAGAACTCTTTGTTTATGAGGATCTGGAGATGATCTGCCATGATACATGACATGTGTAGAGGAAAAGGATGGTTTCTAGGGCTATTTCATATATTGATGGGGAGGCTGCAAGGAAGGTTATGTTGTTTTGACAATCTTAGGTTCAACTTCATATCCATCTGCAAAGAGTGCATCCTATCTATTTATATTATTATTTCAGTTCTAGTGCCTAAATAAATGGTAGTTTCATATCTAAAATCATTCATGATGGAAGAAGTGTATATTGCAATGATATCTTGTCCGCAGAATATTACTGTTTTATTCCAATGCAAGCTTGTGTATGAGGAAATAGTGTAAAAGGAAATGTCACATAGATGATAGTAACAGTCGTGAAAAAGGTTTTCAAAGAGCTTGTATGGCCACAACAAGTTAGATGGTGACTCAAGCGCAAGGTTAGGACTGTGGTTATAGGATAACCATGCAATCCTCAAGGGTTGTATGGAAGATTAGCCTAGCATGCCTAAAGGTCACAGTTTCTATAATGAAGAGAATAATCCTCTGATAATGAGACAGCATCACAAAAGTGAGAAAATGGCATTCTTGTTGTTTGAGATGGTTACTATAAAATACTATGAAACTCATGTTCTAAAAGTTTTTGTCTAATTTACTATGACTCTATCACATTTTGCCAAAGTTGAAGGCTATAGAGATAATGCTAAAAGATGGAAAATTCTTGTTCATGGTCAATATTCCTCCAATACTAATTTGTGTTTAGAAGCAGGGCCCTTCAAATTACTTTGCATAAGAAAGGACAATGAGATGCAAAGTTGGGGTGTACTTTGTTTTCATAAGGAGTAACAGGGTTTTCCTTTTGTGCCCAAATAATAAGGATAAAATGATTGTTTGTTCCTCCAAGATTATCTAACTTTCAATCATGCAAAAGCAAGGAATAGTGATGAAGGGTAAAAAACGAGAAAAAAGGGTTCTATCATAGTCATAAAATCTTGGGAGGAGCAGTCTTCAAAGGGCTATGATGGTGTCTTGAAGAATGAAATAATGTTTTCTCTTTGGAAGCAAGATAGTTAATAATGAGGATACTTCACTGGGTTTAGTCTTGGTTGTTTTCAAGTGGATTGATAACTTCTTTTCTTTGCATTGTTAGTTTCACCAGATTTAATGGTCAACCCATTATCTCAGAGAAGGATACCAATGTGTTGGTGTTGGCAACACAAGGGCAGACAACTGAGAGGGGGGGTGAATCAATTGTCACATAAATTTAAACTTATTAAACTTATTAACCTTATTCTTAGATTTGATAAATAAGCAAGAAAGCATAAACCATCACCACATCAAAAACACACATAACACCAAGATTTTTTTACGTGGAAACCCTGTTAGGGGAAAAACCATGGTGGAGGTTAGTCCACAAGATTATACCCTGTTAAAAGTATAAAGGAATAAATGGGGAATGCACATGCATTCAGGCACACTGCCTACAACTCACTACTTAATTACAACAAGGCTTACTGCCCAAAGGAAGACACACTGTCTTACAAAAATATTCGGATTACATCTGCAAGATTTTGAACTGAGAAAATAGCATCTACTAATGCCTGATTACAGTTCCAGTTAAGCACATGAACACTTCTTCACACTCTACTCACTCTTCTTCACACTCTACTTTTGCCTTCAAATGATTAGGAAATTATTCATGCATCTCATACCTTCAAATGGAATAAACAATCACTCATATATATCTGCAACTAGGAATTACATCAACTCCATGCCTGCTTTAAAAAAATAAAAAAATGTATACAAACTGTCAGCCCAAAACATAAATAATTATTAATATGAATCAACCAATGTCGGCCACAACATAGTGAAGACCCAAAACATCCTCGAACACGAAACGCCTCGAACAATTATTCCTCAAAGATCCACAACACGCTACAATCACCCTACGACCATGAACATGAAAAGCATGAACACACAAAAGAAAATCACCATCGCGAGCACACCGATCAATGCAGACATGCAACAAAGATAGAGCATAATCTAGAAACATCCATGAGCATCATGAATCACTAGAGAAGCATCCACAACAACTCAACTTACTAGAATCACATTATCTTCTTTCAGGAACACCAACTGAAGCAATAAAATAACTGTCAGAACACAAATACTCATAACTCGATCAAATCGTCATGCGGATCTCTGAAACTTAATGTGGATAAACTATATATACTTGAAAATAAACCCTTTAATCCACAACCTCTGATCATCAACACATCGAGCTAGCCAACATACTGAACTTCACTACATCACTGGCAACTTGCAACTTACTTTATTACAATTTTCTCAATATTCTCGACATATACAACCTTAATGCCAATAGTGTTGACATCAATGACAATCACATATCAGCAACATCCAACAATTGGAATATGGGCACAAGTCTTCTTGTCCATAAAGAGTTGATGTATGTTGTCGCAGAAGTAGATTTATTTAACCATAAGATGTCAAAGAAGAGGATGTTCACTTTACATCTGAGTTGAAGGTCGATGATTTTAATATTGATTGATGAAGAGCATAATGACGATTCACTCAATTAAATTTTAGACTTTGCAGTCTCTAAGGAATATGATGCCAGTTTATATCCACGCCTTAATTAGAATGGCATTAATGAAATTCATGATACTTTCTTATCCTCAAAACTTGGGAAGTGATAATGAAGTTTTGGAAATGATTCTAGTTAAGGATGTCAAAACAGATGATTAGGTCTTCAATACATATGGAACCTTGACATGTATGGGTTCGTATTGCTTTGTGGAGGAGATTGGGTTGTACATTTCAAGTATAATGACAGATAAGTTTCTAGCGAGGAAATGGAGTAAAAAAAATTGTAATCTTGGAGGTGATGGATTAGATCAGTGAAAGACATGGACGACAATGATTGCTGGTTATGGAATGTGTGGGGTTAGTAAGGAAACTAAGAGATTGGGTTTTTAGAGAAAGTGATTGTGAGTGACTGTTTCAAGACTCCTTCATTTGTCGCCACAAATCTGAGTCAATTTGACCCCAAAAAGAGCATCGCTAGTGGAAATGTTGCTCTATATGGAGTTACTGGTGGAGAAACAAAAGCTTGTTTACGTTTTGAATTGGGATAATGCTGCTAGTCTTACCATTGTGTTTCCTTTAGAAGCTTACAAATCTCACATAATAGTATAATGTATATTTGATGTTGAGTGTGGTTGTTGTTACCAAATTGTGTTTTTCAACCCAATTTGGTCAGGCGGAGACAACACCGGTGTTTTTGTTGTGAAGACTTAAGAGTGAAGGTACACAAAAAGAAAATTTTGCTAGATTCTCATTATCATGCAAATAATGCCATAAAATGAAATATTGTAGTTTTATTATGCAAGTGTTTTATAAGAGAAAATATTACACAAACTTTACATAAAATTATTGTCTTTTGTTCATTTTACAAAAAGTATGCTTAAAGTGTCCCACACAAGCCATGGGAATAACTGATATGATACAATAAGAAAAAGAGATTGAATAACTGAAAGAAATGACATATAAGAGAGGAGGGATTTTTCATTTCCTGAATGACGAACCCCACAGTTGATCAGCTTCATCTTCAGTCCCTCCTCGAAGTTATGTTGTTGTTTGCATGAAGCACCTGAAAGGGTCAAAAGGAAGTGTGTTAGAGCTCGGATTCCAACACTCTTACATAGAAAATAGACATGAATTCAATATATTTCTTATTAAGCATCATATCAAAAATTCAGAGATAAAAGCATCACAAGTATCCGGGAAAAGCAGAAGATCATCAATCATTATCAAGCTTTGAGCTTCATTATTTTTATTAACTTATTTGTTCGTTGTGCAGGTATAGGTAAATTTTCCATTACAAGATTTCTTTATTCAAAATCATAGTATGTGGAGGAAAATGCGGCTCCCACAAGGGTTGAGCCCAGCATACTATCCTCTAGCTACAAAAGAGGAATAAAAAGTAAATTTCATAAAATTATGAAGGGTTTCAGTCATAACAATGCTACATGATGTCATGATTTCCATACATTATAAAGGCAACAACATTGTTTGCAATATCAAGATAAAGAAAATGAGTCACATCATGTCAGAAGTGATAGCATGAAGGGAACAATGCAAAAGGAAAATGGCATTTCTGTATACAAGGATAAAATAATGCAGTCACAGTGGTTCAATAGTGGAGACCTTCCTATTAAGTTAATCTTCATAGTCAATCAATCTTAAAGGACAGTCACATTAGTTTCCAGAAAAATAAAAGGGGGCAACCATTAGGAAGAGAGCAAGTGATAGTTAATTCAATGGACAGTCATAGCACCAATAAAACATGACTACAAGATCAAGAGCAATCATAGATAGTATAGTCATCAAATCATTAAGGAAAAATGACTGTCATTATAGTCAAGGCCAAAGTCACAAAATCTTGCATTCAAGAATAGTGAATACAATATGAGATTGATCCTAGAGCATATGATAAAATGACAAATCTCCTAAGAGCAATCCAACTCCCCATGCATGATTACTAATTAAAAAGATAGTCAAGTTATGCTACCAGCCGCAAAGAAATTAGAGGACAATCATGATAGTGATAGTCATATCTCGAAAACCACAAACTGGGTTTTCATGATTTTTTGACAAAAAATAGGGAACTTTTAGATAATAAAAAAACCCATTAAATTTCACAACAACCCAGTTTATGGTTTGAGAGAAAACTTCACTAGTCTAGGACAATGAAGATAAACAATTTTGATCATGCATCAATTCAAGGACAATGAACAGATCTCCAATAAAGAGCAACATTTGATTTTCAAAATCACAATAAATACAACCTATATGACAACTAAAGGAGGTTAGGGAAAGAAAGAACAATAGTCCTCATACTCATAACAACCACCATGCATAGGTTCTAAAGGGTCTAAAAATCTACTAAGTGCAATTTGTAAGAGTCATGAGTGTTGCAGTAGATGCACAATCAAGGTCACCCAATGAGCTATAATGAAGAATGGATTTTAGAAGACAGTCATAAAGGACTTTTAAAGAATAATGCTTCATCAACTATCAAATGGAAGTTGTAAGATATTTAAAAAAAGAGAAGCTCGAGATATCAAATTCCTAAAGAAGGCAAAAGAATTGTAGTGATGCCAATAAAAGACTAAAAGAAGGGTTGTAAATGAAAGCTAAAGTTTAAGAAAGAAAAGATAAGTTGTCAGGGTTTCACAACTTGAAGCAACTAGAGAGAAATAATAACAAGTGAAGGTTGATTCAAGGAAAAATCAAGCAGTTCATCAACAAAATCCAAAACACCTAAAATGCTTCTTTCACAGAGATAAAATAATGAAAAGAAACCCAGTTTTTACCTATTCACAAAGGATACACTTACAAGTAGCTATGAAAGAAGGGTTTTCATCGTTTCTTCTAGAAAATAAAGGAATATTTTACATTTTCAGCAAAGCAAGGAGAAATACCATGGAAAAAAAAAGCAGTTTAACTTTTTGTCACAACCAGAGTATGCAATCATCTCTTTCACAAAGAATGAAAGAATTTCATCATTTCAAGTATGAAGAGCTACTTACCAGCAATAAGAATGCATTTCAAGTCTTTGAAAAATCTCCAGAAGCTCCAAAACCTAGTTACTCCATGGTGACGTAGCATGGACAACAAACTTGATACAATGGGAAATGCAAATGAACTCATGAGTAGTGTTAGGCTTTTCTTTAGGTTTTTTATGAAACCTTAACTTTTGGACACCCCAAGTGATTTTTATCACTTTATTTTATGAAAATTCATTTGTATTAATACCTTGGCCTTGTTTAGGTCTTTCTTTCCAAATACCTAATAAAGAGAAGTATGGAGTCCACAAGAGATTAAATATATTAAGATTGCCCCTTATGCTTTTGCATAAAGTTGAAGAAAGTTACCTTAATATTTATTATATAATGTAAGGAATAGAATTTCACATAATACATATTAAAGTAAATCATTATTGATTACCTTTAATATTTATTCAAACACTTCATCCTTGTCCTAAAGTTATGGAAAGATAAAAGAGGGAGTTATATTTTGACTTCAAGTCAAATTGAGTTTATTTTGGAGTTCTCTTAATTCAAGCCATCATTTGAGGGGGATTTTAAGGCATAAAGGGAAATTTGCATCAGTTTTGGAGTCCCACATGGGTTGATCATGATTGAAGGTGAGTTTGTCACCTAAACATTTAGTTTGCTTCACTTTTGAAGATCCTTTTTCATGGTTTTCAAGTTTGCACGACAGAGAAAGGATCTTTCACATGCATAGATTAAGGGTGATGACTAAAGCATCTATTCCAGTCAACTAAAGATCCTTTTAGGCCTCCTTTTTGCATATATTTTAAACTATTCTCATTGTTGAGGTTGGTTTTTTATTCTCCTTCTCATTTTGATTTGAGAGAGATTATTGTAACACAAATTATTTTCATGTAGCAACAACTTTTTCTTTGAGATCAATAAAGAAAACAGTTGTAATGACTATTCTTGCTGCTAGGAAGTTATTATTCCAAGATTCAAGCATGGTTTTGCAGACTTTGTGAGAGTGGGCAGAAGCTAAATGACATAGTAAAATATTTGGCACATGAATTACAATTTTGAGAATACATCATTGGTGATACAAGTAAACTTAAATCTATGAAGAGCTACGAAGCGAAAGTCAAAATTTTCCTATTTGTCTGATTTTATAACATTCAAATTGCCTCAAAGATCTACCCACAAAGAGTTCAACTTTGCCACCAAAGGAGACCATCAACAAAAGACAAGGTTTATGGTAAAGGAAAAAGCAATAAAATGGATTACAAATCCAAGCATCAAATATCATGCACGAAGTAGGGTTTAAGAAGATTTGAGAAAAATTTATACAAGAAGCAAAAAATAACTGTACAAACACAAGTATGCCACAACAAGGATTTCATGAAATCTATATATTGCCAATGGGAAATAGAGGAGGTCTACCAAGTATGAATGGCTATCCTTTTGTTGTCAGTAACTTTTCAAAGAAATTTCTTCATTATAGAATGAGTATTCCGCATTATTGTGACATATTGATAAGGTCTTCATGAGCATTGGAATTCACAAAGGACTATCACGCTAGTTCCAAACGCCATGCAAAGGGGAGTGTTAAAATTAACATATATTTTGTAAATTGAAGGAAATTCATAAGAAGTCATGCAGAAAGTTTGCACAGTTATGAAGAGAATTATCAAGTTTTCAAAAGGAGCTTTAAAGGCTTTAATGAGCATTTATGTTGACCATAAGGTGGATAGTACTTCATCCGAACATGGAGGCAATGAAGAGCAGGCAATAGTAAAGGGCAGATATGGAGTAATAGTCAACAAGTGGGGAAATCTTCAAAGAAAGAGTCATAAAGAGCCTTGTTCTTGCCATTAAGGGAGTTCAAGACAGTTACAGAGATATAGGAAACATGTCCTATATTCATGATGCAAGCAGTTTTAAGAGTAATGGCAAGCAAGAGAAAAAGTAGATGTGGCAGCATCATCATCATAGTTGAAGAAGTCAAACAATTCATCCCTCCACGCCTTATTGAAGATCTTTTGTTTTCAATAGAGACAAATAAGGGATAGTAGTTTTGAGTGCTCAAATGAAGGGGAAGCAGTCAACTAAAGTTAAGTGGTCATTTATGATCTTTAAGAACCTGTCCAATCTTTCCTCTAACATAGGAGATAAAGAGAGGTTTATCCACATTTGATACTAGTTCTTTTCTCTCCAATCATTATATTGTATCTTCTTGAGTTATTTTATTGTTGGAGCAACAATTGTAGCTCATTTTCAAACTTATGTACAACTGTGTAAGCACCGTTTATATCAACAAAATCAAGTTTTTCCTTCTCAATATTTTGTTTTATTGTGTGCAACAAATGATTGATGTATTATCTTGTGATTTATATGCAAATCCTTTATTGTATGTCTCATATCTCAGCACCTTCAAATAGAAAAACTCATGTTTAGTGTAGGTTGTAGGTGGTGTTGCTCATTTAAACAACCATTAAGTGTGAAACATTTCTTTTCCTCTTAAACTATGAAACTTGAACCTTACTATGAAACACTTATGCATCAATATGTGTAAATTTTTGAGTTATGTGAGAACCAATTGAATTATTGAGGGAACTGTGTGTTCAAAAAATAGTGTAGGATTTAAAAAAAAAAATCATTCAGTGCATCACCTTAGGAAAAAGTAGGTTCATTTTCATTTTTACTTCTTACTCTTTTCCTCAGCAAAGCATTAATTTAGTTAAATTAGGTGAAGTTACCAAGGAACCAACCTTCTTTAGAGGTTCCTTTCCGTCATAGGTGACCCACAAATCTGGAAAGGATCCCATGTTTCACCAATAAGCTAAGTTTTGCAACTTAGCAAGGGCGAAATATTGAGTGAAAACAATATCAATATGGGAAAATGAGAGATACAATATTATGTTGATTTTTGTCCCTACCTATCAAACAATACGAATACCAAACTCAGTTCAATTTGCAGCCAAGTGTTTGACAAAATGCCTCTTCACATAAATTGGTGGAAGTGAAAAAAAATTGTATAGTAAATTAGCCCAAGGTACTACAGTGGTATCAAAGCTAGAGATTTTTCCACTCGTGGGGTTTGATGCATGTTTTTAGTAGCAAGATTTTATGATAAGTTTGAGGTTTCCTACTAGCCTATATGGGTTATGTGACTCAAAAAAAAATAGAGTTATTTAACAATCGTTCAAATGGGAAAACTTGTCTCTCTTAGAGAAAATTAAAATAAAATGCTTGAATCTCTTAGAGAAAATCAAAATGAGATGATAATTACTATTCAAAAATTCTTACAAAAGGAAGAGGATGAGAAGGCAGTAATGAAAAGAGAAGCCACTAAAATTGTTGTTGAGCACTAGGGATTACCAAATGATTTTAAAAATCAAGTTTCTTTTGATGAGTTTTTGGGAATACTTGAAGAAGGAAATCCAAGTAAGACAAAGCTATGTAACTATATAAAACAAAAGAAGCACACAAGTCAAAAATTGGGCAAAGGATAGAGACTAACATTTGTAAAAATACCAGGATGAGGAGGATGAGCACTGGGCAGGAGAGAGGTTTTGAATTTTTTGGGCGGCAACGACAAGCTGGATCGAAAGATTCTCGTTTTGGACTAGAGGACAACCTTTTTGGGGATGCGGCAGGTGAGAATGCAGACGAGGAAAAAGGGGGAGCAGTGTCCGAGGACTGGGGCCTAGAAAAAGGCAGGGATCCAGGTGGAAAGGTTGATTCTGAAGGTAAGTGTTCCCCTAACTCTTTGTCAAAGGATGGGGCTTGTGGGTCTGGATTCCTTGGAAACCAGGTTGAGGACAAAACTCGTAGGGATCATTCACGGGAGGATCCTAAGAAGAAGTGGGTTTCACTTTTTGGAACCAAGCCAGTTGGAAAATCCTTCTTTCCTCTGGTTACTAATATTTCATCACCGGAGAGTGGGAAGTTTTCCATTTTGATTCCTAATCCTGTAATAGACCATAACATATCTCTAATGGAGTCATCTCTGGTTGGTAAATTTATGGGTCCAAGACCAAATATTGATGTGGTTAGGGACTTTGGGAAGAAGAAATGGAGAGTTAAAGGACAAGTAGAGGTAGCTGCTCTACCTAAAGGCTTCTTCTCTTTTGCTTTTTCTTGTGAAGAAGATAAACTTGTCATCCTGTGTGGGGGCCCTTGGGTTATTGGTAAGTCCTCTTTGGCTATTAGGAAGTGGTCTCCAAAAATGAACCTCTTCGATGATGCCTTTGAAGCAGTACCTGTTTGGGTGTGTTTACCTGGGTTACCACTAGAGTTTTGGAATGAGGATGTGTTCAGAGGGATCGCTAGCTCATTTGGGGAACTTTTATCCATTGACTCTATGACCTAATATAGAAAGAGGCTAGTTTTTGCTAGAATTTGTGTGGAAGTTACCTAGTCCTCAGATCTCCCTTCGTCGATTGAGATAGTTTCAAAACTTGGAAAATGGACCCAGAATGTTGAGTTTGAGACTTTACCCTTTGTGTGTTTTACTTGCAAAAAATTTGGGCATTGGGCGAAGAAATGCCCGAATAACAAGCCCAAACTCAATGAAAAGGCGACCCATAAGGAGGCCAAGATGTGGAAGGTTAAAGCTATGGAGAAGCCTTAAGAGGAGGAGAAAAGTGATGAGCTATTTAAGGAAGGACAAATAGCTAGCAGAGAATATAACTTCAGCCCTAAAAAAAGGAATGTTGAGGATTCTCACATAGGATCTGAAAGCTTCGTAAATCCTGAAGGTGAGATTAAAGGTCCTGAAAGAGTAGAGGTCGTCTTGAGTACCGAGGCTTCCCAGGAGAAGGATGATAGAAGAATATGAAGGATGGATGAAAAGTAGAATGTGATCCAGAGTGTCATCCCAGATTCAGTAACTGATAGTCTAGAGGATACTTCTCGCTCACACTAGAGCTTGGAAAGGGGGGCATAGGTCTATGAGAGATCGAGGGAGTCTATCTCTCCAGGTCAGGTGGAGCCCCATAGGTCTCCAGAGATAGTGAAATCCACTTTTGGGATCTCTACTGGATCTCCCAAGGGGGGGAATGAGGATAGTAATACCCTATCACATTGTGTTGTTGCTATGGATGTCTTTTTGGATGGGCAAGAGTTTCTGGGATTAGAGGATCTAGATCTAGAAGAGGAAAACCTATACACTAAAGTTGAGAAGAAGAAGAGTAAAAAGGGGAGTAACATAGTGGGGGTTTCTACAAGAAATAGGGACAAAGTGGATGTGGGAGTGCTGAAAGGTTCAGGTAGAAAATCAACTAAATGGCACAGGGAGTAGGAATGTATTCAAAATATTGCGGATGGAACCCAAAAAACCATCCTAGATTTATGTAGAACTCCATCTAAAAAATGAAATTTATGTCTTGGAATATTTGGGGACTAAACAGTTCCCATAAATAGGAAATTTTGCACAATTTTGCTTGAGATCATAAGCCAGATATTCTTATCATTTAGGAGACTAAAATGGCCAGAGATCGTGTGGAGTTGATTAAGATTTTTAAGAATGGTGGTGTGCAGGGTTGCAGTTCGGAAGGTGCCTCTGGGGGCTTGGTGACCTTTTGGAATCAGAACCGTATTCAAGGTACTCCTATTTTGGGAGATGCTAACCATGTGGCTACCCGTTTTAGGCATATTAGAGATGGCTTCAGTTGGATTTTGTCTAATATTTATGCACCTAACAATAAAACTGCCAAAAGGAAATTTTGGAAAAAACTTGAGTCTTTTAGGTCCTGCTTTCCAAATGAGAACTAGATCATCATGGGGGATTTTAACACTCCCTTGCTGGAATCTGAAAAATTTGGTGGATCTCAGATTCAGTTGGATAGTAAGCTGGATTTAATGCACTTTATCAATTCCCAATGCTTGCATGATATGGACCTCAAAGGGGCCACCTACACCTGGTCCAATAGGAGAGTTGGGAATGATCTCATTCAGGTTAGGCTTGACAGAGCTCTAATTTTGGATAATTGGTTGAAGGACTATTGTTGCTCGTTAAATGCCCTCTCCAGAATTGGCTCAGATCATTTCCCTATAAGTTTTTTGGCAGATTATGTGTCTGGTAAGAGGAATTTTCCTTTCAGATTTGAGAAAATGTGGCTATCTCATCTTAATATTTCTAATTGCATCCATGAGTGGTGGAACATAAATTTTTGTGGTACTGCCATGTTTAGAGTGGCTAAGAAACTTGGTGAAGTCAAATCTAGGATTAGAACTTGGAACAAGGAGGTTTTTAGGGATATTTTTGGGTCAAAAGTTGCCATTCAACAGGACTTAAGGGATATTCAGGACTGTATCCAGAGAGTTGGTTATGTTGGGGATATCCTCTTGAAGGAAAATGAAATTCTCTCTAAATATCATAATATTATCTCGAAGGAAGAGGTTTATTGGAAATAGAGATCTAGATGTGCTTGGCTTGCTGATGGGGATAAGAACACTAGGTTTTTTCATTTGACTACCATGAAACATAGGGCTTCTAATTGAATTTCCTATATTATGAAAGATGGGGTCAAAATTGAGAGAGAGGAAGAGATTAGAGGTGAAGCTATCCATTTCTTTGTTGACCTTCTTTCTGCGGGTGAAGACTTGAATGTGGTGGCTCAGAACACCCTTATTGAGACCATTCCTAATGCCTTGGATGATCAACATAATAAGCTCTTGACGGCTATCCCGTCAAAGGATGAGGTTAGGAAGGTTGTCTTCTCTTTCAAAGGTAATAAGGCCCCTGGCCCTGACGACTTCCCTATGTTCTTCTTCCAAGTCTTCTGGGAAATTGTTGTTGATGATATAACGAATGCTGTTAAAGAATTCTTTGGGGCTAGAAAATTGTTGAAATAGCTTAATGCTACCTTCGTCGTCCTGATACCTAAATTCCCTGGAGTTGACTCCTTTGACTCTTTCTGTCCTATCAGCTTATGCAACTCCTTTTATAAGATTATTTCTAAAGTGATTACTTTTAGGTTGATTGAAGTTCTCCCTTTGCTGATTTCTCCCCAGCATAGTGGTTTTGTTCTGGGTAGACAAATTTTGGACTCAATAATTACGGTTCATGAGAATATCCACTCCCTCGAAGTTTCAAAAAACCAAGGCTTCTTGTTTAAGTTGGATACGGCTAAGGCCTATGACAGGGTGGACTGGATTTTTTTTATTAAAGTCTTACAAGCTTTTGGGTTTTCTGAAAAAATTTCTACAATTGATATGGGAATTGATCTCTACCACAAGCACCTCGATGATTATAAATGGGTCTCCTTCCTGATTCTTCAAAGTGTTAAGAGGGGTCAAACAAGGGGATCCTATCTCCCCTATTCTTTTTACCCTTATGGTTGAATTCCTTGGGAGGATTATGCATAAAAAAGTGACTGAAGGTAGCTTGAAAGGTCTAAAACCCTCCTCGACTAACCTGGTCTGTTCACACCAGCAATTTGTGGATGACACAATGCTGATGGGAAGTGCTACTGTAGGTGAAGCCCGTGTTGTAAAGAGTTGTCGTGTTCTTTATGAGGAGGGCTCGGGGCAAAAGATAAACAGGACTAAAAGTTCCCTCTATTTTTTTAATACCCCTGAGCACAGACATAGGAAGATTGCTAACATCATTGGATGTAGTGTTCATCCCCTTCCCTCTTCCTATTTGGGCCTTCCCTTAGGGTCCAAACCTCCAGATTCCTTCTGGGTTACTCTAGTCGATAGATTCAATAGGAAGTTAGTTGGTTGGAAAGGTGCCCTTTTGAGTCAAGCCAGAAAAGTTCTGTTACTTAAGGCTTCTCTTCAAAATCTGCCCGTCTATGCTCTCAGTCTGTTCAAGATTCCTGCTAAGTTTGTTGATATTATTGAAAAGATCCAGAAACGGTTCCTCTGGTCGGGGGTGGAGGAGAAGAAGAGAATTTCGTTTGTGGCTTGGGAGAGAGTGTGTAGACCCAAGAAGCTCAGAGGCCTTGGCCTTAGAAGCATCAAAGTGTTTAATAAAGCGCTCCTAGCTAAGCAAGTTTGGAGAACTTTTGTGGACGTTCAGGAGTGGAACTCTATTTGGCGAAGCAAATACTTGAGGGAGGTTAATTCCCTTCAAGATTTCCTCAATTCTTAGAACCTTCCCTCTGGATCCTTTCTTTGGAACAATACCATTAAAGCTAGAGACTTGGCTGGTAAAGAAGATTTCTGGAAGGTGGGTGATGGGCAGAAAATTTGGTTCTGGGAAGATAAGTGGATTGGAAAGGAGTGTCTGTGTAATAATCCTATCTATAGTATCTATATGGAGGACTGCAAGTCCAGGTTTGGTCGATTGGTTGGGGATTATTGGAGGTTTGATCAGTGGGTTGAGATATCTGCTATCAGTTCGGCTCTTCAACCTCTGCAGGTTCTTCTTAATTCTATTAAGATCAATTCTCAAGGGAGGGAGGACACTTTGATCTAGAAGCTTTCGTCCTCTGGCACCTACTATGTTTCTTCTATTGTTTCCTCTTGTTACTTTGACATTTATGTCCATGATTGGGATAAGGTGTGGTTGAACAACCTTACTCCAAAATTTAATTTGTTTGCCTGGATCCTTCTTTAGAATAAGCAGCTTACTAATGATAATCTTCATAAGAGGGGGTTCTCCTTTCCTAACAGGTGCTATCTGTGTTTTGTTGAGGCTGAGACCTCTTCTCATCTATTTATTCTTTGTCTGTTTGCTCATGCCATATGGTGTAGGATTCTTTGAATGTGGGATCTCAGTTGGGTTTTTCCTGGAACTATTGCGGATTTTTATAACCAATGGAAGGCCCCCTCAAAGAATTGGGCCCTGAATCTACTCTGGAATTATATCTTTCCTCACCTTGCCTGGGGTTTATGGAAAGAACACAATAACAAAATATTTTGAGATGCTTCTCTCTCGGAGAAAGTGGTGTTTGGTAAGATAACTAGAGCTGTGGGTGAAAACTTTAATTTGCTTAACAAGAAGTTGAATGGCAAAGGCAAGGTCAATATGCAGGAGTATGATTGTAGAATTGTGGAGGCCTGGAAGATCAATGTGGAAATTTTCAATATGTCTAAAAGCATTAAGGACCCTAGAGAGGGCATATGCTGGAGTCTTCCCCCCCTTGGCTGGGTCAAAATCAACTTTGATGGCGCGGCCAAGGGAAATCCTGGGCCTGCTGGGTGTGGTGGGGTGATAAGGGATGAAAATGGTGCTTTTATTGCGGCTGTGGCGGTTCCTTTAGGTACTCAGACCAACCATGTGGTGGAAGCCTCAAGTGTTTTCCAGACATTGAAATTGGCTAGCCAATTAAAGTTTAAATACGTCTGGATTGAAGGTGACTCAAACAATATCATCCAATGCTTAAAGGGACGCCAGAAACCCTCATGGTCAATACAAAATTGGATTGATCTCTCTAAGGAAATAATTAATACCTTTGAAAAAAGTGTCATAAAGCATGTTTACCGTGAGATAAACATGGTGGTGGATTTATTTTCCAACAAAGGTGTCAAGGCTACAAGTAAGGTGATTTGGCAGGGGCAGGATGAGTTGGAGGCTAACGTCAAAGCTCTGATGACGTATGATCGTACCCACGGCTAGGTGCAGTTTCCCATTCTTTCGAATGATGGCTAAGTGTCCTCCCTTGCAGTCTCGGGACTGTGTTTTAATTATTATTTTGAGTTGGCCGAGGGATAATTATCTCATCCCCCGGTTGCATGTGATTTACTTCGCATGCTTTCTGGGAATTTTAGTTGTTTGTTTCCACAGGGTTCTGGACTATTCCTTTCTTGCTGGAAAAATGATGGGTGGCGAAAGTCACAAAGTGGAACCGATTAGCAGCGAGCATTTGAAAAGCAATTCTAAGCTATGGAAGAAGCTGGAGAATGGTGGCATTATTGTTTACATTGAAAAGATCCATGGTTGGGACCCAGAGGTTACGAGGGTTTTCGAGAAAGATTGGCATAATGGCAAGATTAACCTGTTCAGTGTACATGTTACTATCAACGAATAGTTGATTGCTGAGGTTAATGGTCTATCTACGGAGGGCATTAAATTCTATAGGGACAAGAAGCAGTCTGATGAAGTTGTTAGCAAGTTCCCCAAGTCGGAGGCAAAGAAGGAGGAATTACATAGGACCTCTAGAAGCTACTTCAACACGGATAGTATTGTATTGCATTGGAGGAGGGTTCTGAATGTGTTGATGGAATATGTCACTTTGGATGGGCGTTATACTAGAGTCTTCGGGTATCACTTCGTTCTGCTAAATCATTTCAGGCACCAGGTTAGGATCTCGTTTCCTTTTTATTTGGCTTCTTCTTTGAATACTAGTCTGAAAAACCATAGACACAACCCTAGTAGGTATCCTATCCTTCATGAAGGTTTGCTTGTCCTCATTTATGATCATTTTAAAGCTATGCCGGCTCTGCCTCCCCAATCGCCTAAGGTCAGGGCTGATGACAAGGACAAGAGTAAACCTAGGGTTTCTTCTTTGAAAAAGGGTAAGAGAAAAATGTCGGAGGACCCCTCCTATGATGTTAATGATGAGGAACAACAGTCAGAGTCATTGTCTAAGTACTCCAGCTATCTTGCGAAGGACAGAGAAGAGAGATCCCACTTCCCTATGGACCCCAAGGTAGGGGATCACTATTTTAAGGAGGAACGGGAATTTCCCATTGATGTGCTTGCTATTGCCCGCAATGGTGCGGTGGATAATTTTAGGCTCATGAGATGAGAATTTTTTGAAATCAAGGAAATTAAGCTTAACCAAAGAGCCATGAGTAGAAAACTAGAGAAATCCATGGAGGATAATAACAGAGGAAGTGGAAGTGGTCGGGCTACTAGGTTGTGGACGAAAGAGGAGAAGAAGTATATGGTGGAATGCCTCAAGAAAATGGTGGAGGAATTACAGGATTTTAAAGGCAATCACAATGGTAAGCAGGCGGATATGGAGGAACAGTTGAGGAATATTAAAAGTTCGCTCCACAAAGTGCTAATCATGAACCATACAATTTTAAAATCAACTGCACATACCATGAACACCATGTTGGAAAATATGGAAAAATTCCATTAGGTTAAAACTGCTATTTTTCTTGACTTGGATAATGAGGAAGGGCAACCGGAATGTGGGGGACCAAGCAACAGGACCAGAGCTAATTTGAAAAGAAATGTTGACCAAGCGTTGGTCAACATCCAAGAGATCAAGAAGTTTGCGCTCAACATGAACAATCTAGAGCAGGAAGCGACAGAGATTCTTCAAAACCTGGCCTAGTGGTCGGTTGTTTTGTGGTTTTTTGTCTGTTCTGCCTGAGTTTTCTTTTGTGTATCTCTTTGTGGGCAGTGTCTTGTTTTTTATCTGTGCTATGTGAATGTTCTATCTTACACTTTTTGACTGTTAAAGGTTTCGGGTTTCCTCTAAAACCTATTTGTTCCATAATAAAAAAACTATATAAAAAAATGAAAAAGGAAGAAAAAAATAGAAGTTATTAAAGAGATCATTGAGAAAAAAGAAGAACCAAAGCTACAAGAAAATGCCTTAATTCAAAAGGTATGCATGACCAAGTTCCAAAATGATTTTATTGAAGGATTTATAGCTAAAAGTGATGGGAATTTCATAGCAGCAACCTTGGCTACAAATTTAGATCAATGTGGTAAAGCTTGTGAAAATAATGGCTCCTATGATGACAACATTGGATGGTATGAAGAATTTTATAATTTTGGTTTGTCTACTAGTAGCAATTTAGTATCTATGCAGGAGTCTAACATTCATGAGGCAAGAAAGGAATTAATCACATTGCAGATAAGCACACCAGTTGTAATGAGGAATTGGGAAATTGTGATGAATGGCTAAGGATGGCTTAGGAAGCGGAGTTGATAGCTACTCGAGCAAAACAACATTTACAAAAAATTAAGGAAAAGGTTGCTCACATGGACAATTCTTATGATATCTCGAATTATGTAAAGAATGTTCCAAATCAAGAAAGTTATGAGGTGGAGTTCCTAAACGATCCAAACAAAAGGTATGAAAATGATAAAATTATTGAGATTGCTAATGTTTTTTCAAAAAAAGAGTAGGATGAAGTTGAGTATGTTGAAGTTTTTAAATCGGCATATAGTGAAGAATTTTTACATCACTCTAGTGAGGATAGTTCATATGTTGGGGAAGAATTTCCAATGTACAATGTATATCAATTTGATTTCCAAACAACACCTATGGATAAAATGTTTAGGTTAGCTTCAACCCTTTTGATTTGGAAGGTGATTTGTTTAAGGAAACAACCATTCATGGGAAACACAATGAGCATACTTGTTCAGATCAAAACCATCAACTCATAAGTCCATGGGATCTAGGTACTTTGACACTAAAATATGTTGGAGAGAAAGCTTATGATGAAACCTCTTTCGAACACAACATTTTATTTACTATAGAACATAAAATATTCAAAGAAAATGTCATAGAGGTAACTAAATTTAAGAGTCTTATTCTTGAAGACAAATCTGAAAATTTATTTTGTGAAGCTGATTTTTATCAAAGGCTTAATGAGTTACATGATTTGAAGAATCAATTGATGGTCACTGAAGATGAGGTTGTGGCAACTATAACTCATTTTGATAACTCACACAAATTCATTGAAAAGCTCTTTTGAAAGGTCCAGGTTGAAAAGAGACAAAAGGGCATTGAAAGGGAACCCTTTCTTGCATATTTACAGGTAATCAAAGAAGCCTTGAGAATAATAAAATCAAATTTCTTCTAATTGCTATCAGATACCTGGATCATGCTATCAAGTTGGTTGAAGATAAGGAGAGAAAGGTTGATGAACTCAACCTAGAATTAAGTTTGACTCATTTTTCACTCTAAAAGATGAAAATTAGTCATCTATTGTAGCTACTTGCAAGGAATAAGAATCTAACACAAGAATCATGGAAGTTAGGAAAATAATTGATGAATTTAATAGGAATTACATTTTGGATCCAAGTTAGACTTGGATACATGAAAAATAATGCATAAGTGATGGAATAATGCATAATGATTTCTACACTCTTTGTACCATAAAGTTTCAAAATGATGATCATTTATGGGAAGAACATCAAGATTGTAATCTCAAGCAAGTGATTAAGGAGCTTGAAAAATCCAAGAAAAATTTGATCTAGAACATAGTCCTAAAATTTCATGTTCAATTAATGGACAACAAGAGGGTTGGTCTAATTTTGAAGGTGGGAATAATTTTCAGTCTATTGATAACCCACTATTGGTGATGGGTGTTGATTTGTCTTTCAAAAATCCACTCCTTGAATTGGAGGATGAGGTATCTCCCATTTTTGGTAACACCTATGAGATATTGGATTTAGGTGGTGTGTGTAATTATGAGGTAAAATTAGTTGAATTACCTATTGGGTCACCCAGAATTGTTGTTGGTTTACTTCCTATAGTTGACTATTTTGGATTGGATCATCATGGGTCGACGATTGACCTTGTTGGATTACCACAAGGAAGGGAGTTCTTTTCTGGCCTATAGCTCGATGGGGTGGATACCTTTGGTGTTGAATCTCCAAGCACCATCACATGTACTATTGGTGGGGTCCACAAGGAAATTAGAGTAGTGTAGTGTCAACATAGTGGAATTACTCTTTGGGTTGGTGTATATGCCCAATATCTTTTTCATGGGCTATTGGTGACTAATGATGGAAGAAGCATACCCTAAGATATTGTGGGCCTAAAGTGTGATAATAATGTTGTTCTTATCTCCTTACTAAATCATCATGTGAGTCCATTTGAGCTCCTACAAGTGGACTAGAGAGAGATTATGAGAAAAAATTGGTATTCTACTGAGTTGGTGACTTTCTGGGAGACATTTCTAGTCAAGGGAATGGTCAGAAATTTTATTTTGGCTAAGGTTATTCAGCATTTCAGCAACTATTATTCTTTACAAGTGATGTATTTTGAAAAAAATAAATTTGAACAACTACAAATTGGAGCAATTTCAGTCCAGCCAACTCATTGGCAGGGTTAATTTGGGGTCTCAAATGGAGAGGATGATGGATTTAGTTAACCAATTTTGGTATTGGCTGGGGAGGCAAGCACCAAATAATTATTATTTCTTATTTTTGACTTGCACTTATATGTGGGGTAGCAGATTATATTTCAATGACAATATTTATGTGGGAATGCATGGCATTGGAAATATGACCTAGCTAATACTAACCTCCTTATGCTTACTCCTATGGTCCCTAGGGTTGGTTTTTTCGAAGAGAAATTGTCTAAGGAGTTGATAGAGTTTTTGCAATATTTGATTGTTCTTCTTGTAGTTAGATTTTAGGAGGTCACTTGTGCAGGTTCCCAACAGGATAGTGGTTTGAGTAGATGGAACCACAAACCTCCTAGGTTGAAGTGGGACCTTGGGATCATAATCAGTTTTAGTTGGGATCAATCTTGTGACTTTTGGGTTGAGTTGGAATTGCTTGAGGACAAGCAATATTTGGGAAGGGAGGACTATAGTGTCCCCATTTTCAGCCACTTCAACCTCAAAGTTAACTCTGACTTTATCGGTGAGCGCCAACTTTGTCAGAAGGGAATTCAGTGGCTAGCATTGAGCTTTGGTGTTTTTACTAAGTTCATTGATTCTTTTTGAAAGAAGTTTCTTCCTATCAGGTGCGATCCAAACATCTTGGAAGGAAAGGTTATTTTTGAAAAGTGCTTATTTTTAGTAAGAAATGTCTCTAGTGAGTTTTGAAATACATCAGTGTCTTTGGTTTTTAGTTCTAAGCTACTGTCACATTTTTAGTACCTTTAGCTGGGGGTACAAAAGATAATTAATAATTAAATATTTTAAGTTGTCGAATAAAAGCAATTTTAAATGACAACTTAAATTAATTATTAATAAAGTAAATTGACTAGTGTGCCAAAACTATTAAATATTTAAATGAAGTCACTTTTTGGAGCAGTGAGGGATACAACGTGAATTTAGAAGCTCATTTGAAATTATGCATTAGATATTATTCTACTTTGCCATTTTGGAGAGCTTTCAAAGTTTGAATCCTAGGATAGAAACCCTAAGGGTGAATGGTTTTGGTGGTGCAACAAATCTACCCTAGCCAGTCTATTCAAGAAATTATACAAGTTTCTCACATTGGATTTCATAGGAAGGTTTATCAATTCACGAAGTCTCTTTTAGAGACGAATTTCAAAGTATGTGGTATGGATAAATTGGAATATCAGATAATATTTTAATATTTTTGCAATTTTGGAAGATGGGCATATGAGATATTGGTATTAAAATAATATTCAGTAATGTCGATGATTTTTTAGTTTCCATAGTAGGTCTATACTATCATTCATCGTATAATTTGGTATTTTAGTTAAAAGTAGAATTATCTTGGGAAAATGTTGCATATATTAGAACAGTGGTTCAATTTTCCCTCAACTCTTTACTCTTTTGTGAGTTCGTGGTATATTAAATACCTCATATATTGAGACCAAGGGATTTGCAAACAATAGTTTATGTAAATTACAACTTATCCTAAGAAAGTCATATGCCCAATAAGTAATTTGCAACTATCGTCTGAGGATTCATACAAGATAGAGATTTGTAAGACGGTGACATCAAGTATAATGGAGTCAACATAGTCAAAGACCTCAATGAATCCTTTCTTCCTTGTGAGTTGTGATTCCTCCATGTTGCCTTACTCCTTACTTGGTCGTCGTACACCATAGGGAAATCAACAACAACCACAAATAATAGTTGTTGAAGCGTTGGAATAGCTATGATCTTACTTAAGGGCTCGGGTCAAAAAATTATTGTGGACATTCATTAATATTTTAATACAGTTTGAGTGAATATTTATGAGAATTTCTTTTATGAAATATTATTTTTAGACATATAGTTGTTGGATATTTTGATTATCTTAATCTCACGTATGTAAATGAATGATATCAATATTGGAAAATGAGAGATACAATATTATGTTGATTTTTGTTCCTACCCATCAAACAATATGAATACCAAACTCGGCTTAGTCTATAGCCAAGTATTTGACAAAATGCCTCTTCACATAAATTGGTGGAAGTGAAAAAAAATTCATAGTAAATTAGCTCGGTGTATTACAGTGGTATTAAAGTTGGAGATCTTGCCAACCAGTGGGTTTTGATGCATGTTTTTAGTAGTAGGAATTTCTGATAAGTTTAAGGTTTCCTACCATCTTGTATGGGTTATGTGATTCATAAATTTCCAGTTATCCAACAATGGTTCAAATGGGTGGACTTGTCTCTCTTAGAGAAAATCAAAATGAGACGATAAGTACTCTTAAAAAATTCTTACAAAAGGAAGAGGATGAGAAGGTGGTATGAAAAGAGAGCCCACTAAAATTGTTGTTAACTACCAAGGATTACCAAATGATTTTAAAAATCAAGTTTCCTTTGATGATTTTTTGGGAATATTTGAAAAAGGAAATCCAAGTAAAACAAAATCTATATAACTATATCAAAAAAATGAAAAAGGAAGAAAAAAATCAAAATTTATTAAAGAGATCATTGAGAAAAAAGAAAAGCCAAAGCTACAATAAAATGCCTTAATTAAAAAGGCATGCATGACCAAATTCCAAAATGATTTTATTGAAGGATTGTAGCTAAAAATGATGGGAATTTTATAGTAGTAAACTTGGCTACAAATTTAGATCAATCTAATAAAGCTTGTAAAACTAATGGCTCCTATGATGACAACATTGGATGGTATGGAGAAATTTTTGATTTTGGTTTGTCTACTAATAGCAATTTAGTATATGTGCAAGAGTTTAGCATTCATGAGGCGAGAAAGGAATTAATCACATTGCATACAAGCACACGAGTTGTAGTGGGGAAATAGGAAATGTGTGATGAATGGCTAAGGAGGGCTAAGGAAGTGAAGTTGATAGATACTCAAGCAAAACAACATTTACAAAAAAATAAGGAAAAGGTTGCTCAAATAGACCATTCTTATGACATCAAATTATGAAAAGAATGTTCCAAATCAAGAAAGTTATAAGGTGGAGTTCCTAAATGATCCAAATGAAAGGTATGCAAATGATAAAATTATTGATATTGCTAATGTTTTTTCAAAAAAAGAGCAGGATGAAGTTGAGTGTGTTGAAGTTTTTAAATCGGCATATAGTGAAGAATTTTTACATCACTCTAGTGAGGATAGTTTAGATGTTGGGAAAGAATTTCCAATGTCCAATGTATATCAGTTTGATTTCCAAACAACACCTATGGAGAAAAATGTTCAGGTTAGCTTCAACCCTTTTGATTTGGAAGGTGATTTGTTTAAGGAAACAACCATTCATGGGGAACACTATGAGCATACTTGTTCAGATCAAAACCATCAACTCATAAGTCCATGGGATCTAGGTATTTTGACACTAAAATATAGTGGAAAGAAAGATTATGATGAATTCTCTTTCAAACACAACATTGTCTTTACCACAAAACATAGAATATGCAAAGAAAATATCATAGAGGTAAGTGAATTTAAGAGTCATATTCTTGAAGATAAATCTGAAAATTTATTTTGTGAAACTAATTTTTATCAAAGGCTTAATGAGTTACATGATTTGAAGAATCAATTGATAGTAAATGAAGATAAGGTTGTGGCAGCTCTAACTCATTTTGATAACTCACACAAATTCATTGAAAAGATCTTTTGAAAGGTCTAGGTTGAAAAGAGACAAAAGGGCATTGAAAGGGGATCTTCTTTTACAGATTTATAGGTAATCAAAGAAGTCTTACAAATAATGTAGTCAAAATACTTGCAATTGTTGCCAAATAAGGATCATTCTATCAACTTGGTTGAAGATAAGGAGAGAGGGGTTGATGAACTCAACCTAGAATTAAGTTTGACTCATTTTCCACTCTATAAAGCTGAAAAACTAGTCATCGAATGTAGCTACTTGCAAGGAATAAGAATCCAACACAAGAATCATGGAAGTCGGGAAAATAATTGATGAAATTGATGAATTTCATAGGAATTGCATTTTGGAGCCAAGTAACCCTTGGATACATTAAGAAGAATGCATAAGTGATGGAATAATCCATAATGATTTCAACGCTCTTTGTACCACAAAGTTTCTAAATGATGATCATTTAGGGGAAGAACATCCATAGTGTAATCTCAAGCAAGTGATTGATGAGCTTGATCATATCCAAGAAGAATTTGATTTAGAATAGAGTACTAAATTGCATGTTTAGTTATGGGATGGTAAGAGGGTTGGTCTAATTTTGAAGGTGGGGATATTTTTTACTCTATTGATAACCCACTATTGGTGATGGGTGTTGATTTATCTTTCAAAAATACAATCCTTGAATAGGAGGATGAGGTATCTCCTATTTTTGGTAACACAAATGTGATATGGGATCTAGGTGGTGTGTGTAATTATGACGTGAAATTAGTTGAATTTCCTATTGGGTCACCCAAGATTGTTGTTGGTTTACTTCCTACAGTCAACTATTGTGGATTGGATCATCATGGGTTGACGGTTGACCTTTTTGGGTTACCACAAGGAAGGGAGTTCTTTTGTGGTCTATAGCTCAATGGGGACGATTCCTTTTGTGTTTCATATTAATATTGGGCACCATCACATATACTCTTGGTGGATTCCACAAGGAAATCAGAGTAGCGCAATATCAACATGGTGGAATTACTCTTCAAGTTAGTGTATATGCTCGAGATATTTTTCATGGGCTATTGGTGACTAGTAATGCTGGAAAAAGTATACCCTCAAATATTATGGTCCTAAAGTGTGATAATAATGTTGTTATCTCCTTGATCATCATGTGAGTCCATTTAAGCTCCTACAAGTGGACTAGAGATAGATTATGGGCAAAACCTAGTATTCTACCGAGCTGATGACTTTTTGGGAGACATTTCTAGTCAAGGGAATGGTCAAATTTTTTATTTTAGCCAAGGTTATTCAATGTTGTAGAAATTATTATTCTTTATGTGATTGAGTCCTCCATCCATGCATCATTTTTGTTTTCTTTTCTCTCTTTTAAAGAGGGGTTTTTTCCCATAGGGTTTTTCTCCTTTTCTCCAGTTGTGAGATATTTATTTTTGTAGTTGTAAATGGGAACCTAACATGGTTGTGTGGCCAGGACCCATATTGCATCTTCATATTTGCATTTGCATTCTCCCTAAGTTGCACTTAAGGGGGGTGTTAGAGTAAATTATATTTACCTTAGGCTTAAGTTAACTCGGGCATAATAATTTTATTAATTTGGGTGGTTTCTTTCCCGTATCAGGTAGTTTTACACCCACCATATACTTTATGCCTTTAAAAGGCTATAACATTGTGTAAATTAATCATATCTCATTTGTCATTTCCTCTTCTCTGGTGAAATAGTGTGCAATGCTTCTCTCTTTTTATGTGGAAGTTTATCCTGCAAACGGTAATCTTGGGCTCCACTTACACTTTACAAGTGATGTATTTTGAAAAATCAAAACTGAACAACTATAAATTAGAGCAATTTCAGTCCAATCAACTCATTGATAGGGTTAATTTGGGGTCTCAGATGGAGAGGATGATGGATTTAGTTAACCAATTTTGGTATGGGATGGGGACGTAGGCACCAAATAATTACTATTGCTTATTTTTGACTTGCACATATATGTGGGATAGCAGATTAGATTTCAATGACAATTTTTATGTAGGAATGCATGGTGTTGGAAATGTGATAGCTAATGATAACCTCCTTGAGCTTACTCCTATGGTGCCTTGGGTTGGCTTTTTCAAAGAGCAATTCTCTGAAGAGTTGATAGATTTTTTGTAGTATTTGATTGTTATTCTTGTAGGTGGATTTTAGGAGGTCACTTGTACAAGTGTCCAACAGGATAGTGCTTTGAGTAGATGGAACCACAAACCTCCTAGGTTGAAGTGGGACCCTAGGATTGTCACACCCCATTGTGCATTTACCTATTTACTATTACTATGTTAGGGTAAATTATTGCATATGTGAATGTATTTGGAATTCTAATTGGATATATATGTGTGTGACTGTACTTGTTTATCAGAAAAGAAAGAATGAATGTTTATTTCATTTAATGTTAACGAAATGGAAATCGAGAATGTATGGTTATTGAATTTGATATTCTAATTATGAAAAGTATAATGCAAATTTTTGTATTGATGAATGAATGACTACCATGAAAATATGTTAAGTTGAATGCAGGTTCATAATCAATCCTCCGAAAGTGAGGGGAAGTATCACTCAGGAGAAGAACTTGGTGAAGTAACCTATAACAAAACCTAATTGAGATTATACACACATACACTCACTAATAGAATGGTTGAGTCAAGTCATAGTGTTTTGGAATTGGTAAGATATCCTTTAGCTTAATTTGTTTGCATTAGAAAGGATCTTGATTTCTGTTAAGGAGCATACTTGGGTTATGTTTAGTGCTTGGTGCATGAGAGTACTTTATATTGCTATACTTGATTGATGAGATGTACATACGTTGAAAGCATATATATGTATACATATGCATGTCGACAATAGACCATACACATAAAGGAACACGTACATGAGAGCACATAGGTAGGCGTACCTATGCACACTTATGGACAGGTTGCTTATGGGCATGGTGATATCAAGAGGACAATGTGACATGTATGTATGTATGTATATATATATATATATATATATATATATATATATATATAATCACATGTATATATACCTACCAATAAGATAGTAATTATTTGTGTATGTGATTGTGTAATCAAATGTGTGTATATATATATATATATTTATGTATGTATACATGGATCGATATACACATGTAAATGACAAATGAAAATGTCCATATGAATATGTCGACATATGTATACATACACATACATGTATATAGGTATATATAAATGTAGATATATACAAATGATATTGTATATGAAATTTTAACTTGATCTTATTCTTTTGAATATCAAATGCATACATATTTATTACCAAGGAATATATATGTAGAATTGAAAGCTATTTATTTGATATATATATGTGTGTGTGTGTGTGTGTATATATATATATATGTGTGTATATATATATATATTATGCAAAGTATAAAGGTCGATTCATATAAATATATTCTAAAGTCAATCAAATAGGAAATACAACGTAATATGTAATAGTGCACTATTAAGTATATAGCCACATTTATCATTAATGATAAAGTGTGAAGGAAACTTATAAGTTTAAAGACTATTTAGTAAAGATTAAATAAATCACATATTATGCAACGTACTTAGTCAATGTATTAACAACAATATAAATAAATAAGGTCAAACCAATGTAATGTGTCGATAGACATGCGTTGACTAAGTCGACTGAGTATGTGCAGCCAAAATATGATAGACCATTTCCACTATTAAATCGCAGGCTTAAGAATAGGGAATGTGTTGTAAACTTGGTGCCATATTATGAATTATCTGATCACTTTAGAAGTCTTTCAAGCCTGGAAACTGATTTGCTATATAAAGCATGTACTTTATGAATTTTTCAAACCTGCTATGGCAATCATATAATCAACTTGTTGTAGACTTCTGTTGAGTAACTTGATAGGAATCTTCCACCTTACTATTGGAAAGCCGAGTTGATTGTTTATGGTTGAGAAGTGGCATAGAATGATCCTTGTTTATAGCCTTTAGAAGCTGGATTTTGAGTATAAATATAGGCGTACTCACCTCATTTGGAACACACTTTTCATCTGCAACAATATGCTACTCCATTTATGTTGTAGTTTTCATTGAGTGATTCTTAGTTTACTAAGAGCTTGTGTGAGAGAATTTTAGTGAGATTAGTGAAGAGAAGTTGATTGCTAAGTTGATAATAAGGGGAGGCCAAGCTAGGGATTCAAAGAGTCGATTGGATTAAGCGATTAGCAGGCATGGAAAACTATTCTCTTTTTGTTTTATCTTATAATTTGAAAGATTTTTTTCCTTGTATGTTTATTTGGATTTGCACTAGTTGGCTTAAAAAAGAGTAATATTCTATTTGCTTATAAAAGAGGAAATGTCTTGTTGATATGATTTCCATACAAGTGTTTGTATTTACTCCATATTAAGGAGTGATTGATTGACATCTATAGTAGTATATACTAGGAATGACAAATTTGGAATAGCTTGTTAAGTTATTTTATGAGAAGTTGTTTTAAAAATTGGAAAGCTTATGAGTTATACCTAGGGTTAGATTATCCATTGAAGGGGGGGTAAATTATGCTTTTGTTTATGTGTGTTTGGTAGATATTCCATTAAGATTTGGGAAAAGGAAATAGGTCAAATTTGAGGTTAATGTTTACCTATTGAAGGTTTACCTAAGCATAGATATAATGTTCCAAAGTTATAATGAGCTAGGGTCGTGTATGTGAATAGGATGACTATCACTTGAAGTACTAAGTGAGAATACTTTGGCCAAAGTATTGTGTTTACCTTTGGCTCCACTATCAGTTCAACGTGTTTCTTTTTATGTATGCTAGATTAGGATTGTAAGGTCTACAAGTTCTTGTTATGTAGGGCACAACACTAAGCTCATTAAGGTTAAGTTACAAGGTCTCTTCACCAATCTCTTCGTCAAAGGGTAGGGCCATCTATTCTATGATAGATTTGTGAGGGACCGGATATGAGTCTGTGGTTAGTAGAAAAACGCTTGAATGATGCTTCTCCTCCTCAGTTGGTGATCAAGTTTTGTAGAAGATTATCAGACCATCTATATCTATTGCTTTGAACCTTGGTTGAGCTATGTATGTAATTTTTTACAATCTTGGAAATATTGTAACATGTTGAATATTGTATTGAAACTGAAATCAATGGATGAAATTTTTTTGTCATTTTTGTTCATTCTTTCTCTCTTTGGAAAATAAAATTTTCACTGTGATGGTTTGAAACATAGTTTATTTACTTAGAAGTGAAAACTTAGGAAATTTACTTGCATGGATAATTGGCATGTTACACGTGGTATCAGAGCTACCAGGTTTAGCTCTAGAACCTATGTGCTCATCATGCTTTCCATCCAACATTGAATAAGACTAATGTTTGAAAATTCTTGTGTTAGGATGGTGCGTCTTAGGTTAATTGCAAGAAAGTCAATAATCGAAAACAAGCGCTACCTAAAAGCCAAGAAGGAAAAAGAGGCCATTATTCATATGATAGAGGGTACCAACTATGATAATGTTGTATAGTTAAGCGATATTGAAACCTTCAGATACACTCTTTCTTGGATTAGTAAAGTAAAGAGAAGGACGAAGGAGGAAGCCAATTTCAACTATCTACCTCCAGTTTCACCAGCAAAGTTTGATTCCTTGTCACTTTCTAGGGATATGCCCTCGAAAGGGAGTGTCAGTCCAACATTCATATTTAGAGACCCTAGAGTTCTTTTGATGTCAAAAGTGATTGTAATTTCCTCAAGTAATGAATTAAAGGGTTATGTGCTTTGCAACTATGTATCGGGTGATAAATCTGAAGGTTACTATCCATTTTGGGATAGAGAAGATCAAATGAGAGATGAACAAAATTTTGTAGGGTATACACCATTAAGTTATGTGTCGAAGAGTGAATATGAGGGATACTCTACACTTGACTATCTGAATAGTCACTCTATGTAATTGAAAGGATTTCAAGATCCTCAAAAGTATTAAAATCATGTGTTTATCAAAAGCTTGTGCTCAAATCTTATGTGAAAATTATTTTATGTGCAAATGAATTCTCTTTTAATTGTTGTCCATAAGATACTAAGAACATGATTTAATCTAATAAAGATGAAACTTTAGGTATGAACCTTTTCTTACAAAGATGGTGAGAACTAGGACCAATCTTGGAGGGAGTCATGAAGTCGAACAAGGTCCGATGGGTGATGAAGCTAAATTGGATCAAATTTTGGCTATCATTCACGAAACCAATGCAAGGTTGGGGAATCTTGAGTAGGAAGTTTAAGGATAAAAGATAGAGCAGAGAAGGAAGTTCCAAATAATGAGGATGAGGGAGAAAATTCTCACAATCATGGTCAAACCCACAAACATGAGAAAGAGAATTCACCTTCTTTATCTGAGGGAACTAGTAAGAAGCGTATGGCTACTGAACTTTCTAGGGACATGAGGAAAATAACCCCACTTAAATTTTAAGGTAGCACGAACGGGGAAGAAGCTAAGGCATGGTTGATCCAGATGAAGAAATATTTTGAGATAAAAAATTATTCAAAGGTCATGGAAGCAGTATGGGGAACCTATCAGTTAGTGGGATAAGCCTCTAACTAGTGGATGAACAAGAAAATGGAACTCGATCTCAATTCTCTGAAACTTACATGGAACGAGTTTGTGGAAATATTTTGAAAAATATGCTTACCTCAACTCTTTTTTGACCAAAAACTCATTGATTTTCAAAATTTGAGACAGGGAGAAATGTCAGTAAATGAGTACTAGGAAAATTTTACCCGACTGTTACATTATGTACCAATGTATCAGAAGGATGAATGATTCCGCACAAGGAAATTCATCAGGGGGCTTAATAGTCAGATTGGGGGTGAGGTACATGCTCATGGTCCAACCACTATGGGTCTATTGTATGAGAAGGTTGTTAAGTAGGAGAAGACGCTCAAAGCCATCTCCATCTCCCAAGAGAATAGGAACCATAAGAAGTTCACAGGAGCTCAAGTTAAACCAAATCCAAGGAAGTTTGAAGGGGTGCAATATTTTCAGAAGCAAGGGGATAAGGTACCTTGAAATAATGGGAGAGAATCAAGGAAGGAACACAAAAGGAATAAGTTCAATGGTGGTAATGAGAACAATGTTGGAAGCAATGCTAGTAAACCTAGTGAATCTGCAAAGAAGAAAGGACTAGCAATGAGATGCTTCACATGTGGAGGAGACCATTATGCATCAAATTGTCCCAATAAGCCTTCTAGGTCATGACCTTATGGAAATCCAATTCCTTCCCAGCAAGCGTTCTAGCAGAAGATTCATGTTGCTTTGAATGATTGTCAAGTGGAGTACCAAGTTACCCAAGTGGAGACTCCAGGTATTTTGTTTGGCTTACCCATTTCCATACTTATAGATACTGGAGCTACTGAGAATTTTGTTTCACCTAGAACAGCAAAGCAAATAACTAGGAAAGTTGGTTACATGGAAAATTCATGGGTTGTAGAATATGCAAACCAGACAAGAGTAACGGTGGAACAATGTTTGTTTGAAGCTAGGATTGAGCTACCTTGTTTTTCTATAGAGGTAAACCTATATGTAGCACCCTTAGGATCCTATGATGTTGTCCTAGGAATGAACTAGCTTTGGAAGCATAAAGCCAAGGTAGATTGTCATGCCAAAATTGTAGAGTTCTTGGATGATTTAGGTAACCAAGTGATGCTTTAAGAGATACCTAGGGAAGTCAAGTTACGTCAAATGTTCACTATGCAACTGCTTAGGGATAAGAAGAAATGATGTAATATTTTTGCAGTAAAGATATAAAATCTTGAAGAATATAAGGGAATAGATTCACAAGATAGTATGGTAAACTATGGATTAGAAGATTACCAGGAGGTGGAAGAAAGTGAAATGATGGAAACTGGAAAGACAGATATGGAAAGATATCCTATCTTGCAGAAGTTTATGGTTGTGTTTCCAGAAGAATTACCTGAACTACCACCAAAAAGGATTTTCAATTTCTCCATTGAGATAGTGCCAGGATCAGAACCTATTTCCAAAGTGCCTTATCGAATGAAAACAACTGAGTTAATGGAGCTTAAGGCACAACTAAATGAATTGTTATCTAAAGGATTGATAAGACCAAGTGTATCACCCTAGGGAGCACCAACAATATTTGTGAAAAAGAAGTATGGTACATTGTGGTTGTGCATAGATTATCAGATGCTTATAAAGTTACGGTAAAGAACAAGTATCCATTGCCACACATTGATGACCTTTTTGATCAAATGTGAGTTGTTGTGTTCTCTAAGATTGATCTATGATATGGATACCACCAGTTAAGAATCAAAGATGAAGACATCTTCAAGACTACTTTTAAAACAAGATACAAGCATTATGAGCTTACAATCCTGCCATTTGGACTAACTAATGCATTGACAACTTTTATGAATCTAATGAACAACGTGTTTAGGTATTTCCTAGATAAGTTTGTCTTAGTTTTCCTTGATGATATCCTAATCTATTCAAAGAACAAGGAGGATCATTTCAAGCATTTGGAGATAGTTCTATAATGACAGAAAGAACATAAGTTGTATGGAAAACTTTCTAGATGTATTTTCTTCTAGAAGAAAGTGCAGTACTTTGGACATGTGATATCGGCTAAAGGTATCTCAGTTGATCCAACCAAGGTCACAACAGTGTTAGAATGACCAGTACCTAAAAATGTTTCCAAGGTAAGAAGTTTTAGTGGTTTGTCGAGATATTATAGGAAATTTGTTGCAAACTTCTCCAGAATAGCTTTTCCAATTACTTCTTTGTAGAGGAAAGGGAAAAAGTTTGAGTGGATAGAAAAATTCCAAGCAACATTTGATCTACTAAAAGAGAAGTTAACTATTGCTCCAATTTTGAAAGTACTAGATCTTGATGGTGACTTCACTGTTATCACAGATGCATTAGGAGAAGGCTTAGGTGGAGTTTTAATGCAAGAAGGGTAAGTAATTGTTTATGAATCAAAAAATTTGAAACCCTATGAGAAAAATTATGCATCACATGATTTAGAGTTAGGTGATGGTTCATGCATTGTAGATGTGGAGGCATTACTTATTAGGGAAGCCCTTTGAGATGAAAACCGATCATCACGGGTTGAAGTATCTATTCACTTAGCCTAATCTAAATGCATGAAAAAGAAGATGGTTGGAGTTGATAGTTGATTATACTTCAATATCATCTACATCAAAGGAAAAGAAAATCAGTTAGCCAATGCCTTAAGTCATAGAAGAAATATTGCCTCAATAGTGACAATCCAAACCAACTTTAAAAGTAAAGTATTATAGAAATGTAAAGAGGATGAGTACTATTTGCAAGTTAAGCAAGCACTCACAAATAATCCACGAGATGCAAGTTATGAAGGATTTCATTTTGAACCCAATGGATTTCTTAGGTATAAGGGAAGAATGTATGTGCTTGACTCTAAAGAGTTGAGAAATCTTGTGTGGAAAGAATCTCATGAAGCACCATACTCAAGACATCTTGGTGTGACAAAAATGTTGGCTGATGTGAAGCCATTATACTTTTGGAAAGGGATGAAAAGAGATGCTGCTAGATTTGTAGCTAAATGCTTGGAATGTCAAAGGGTGAAAGCAAAACATCATCATCCAGTAGGCTTATTATATCCACACGATAGTCTAGAGAGTAAGTGGCAAGTAATTAATATGGACTTTGTGCAAGGATTGCCTATGTCCAGAAATAATCACAATGCCATTTTAGTAGTTGTAGACAAGCTAACCAAGGTAGCACATTTCATGCCTAGGAATTTAACTGATGGAGCTCATGTCATAGCTTAGAAATTTGTGCAAGAGGTGTGTAGACTACACAAAATTCTTGAGAAGATTATCTTGGATAGGGATGCACGTGTAACCTCAAGGTTTTGGCAAACTTTATTTTCCATGCTAGGGACTCAACTAGCTATAAGTTCATCATATCATCTGGAAATGAATGGACAAACAAAAAGGGTGAATCAAGTACTTGAATACCTACTAAGAATGTATTGCATGGATCAACAATACAAGTGAGAGGATTACTTACCTTTAGTGGAATTTTCTTATAATAATTCCTACCATTCTACAATGAAGATGGCCTCTTTCGAAGCATTATATGGCCAAAAGTGTCAAACCCCGATAAGTTGGGATAAACTTGAGGATAGGTGAGTCTTGGGCTAGAGATGTTAGCTAAGATGGAGGAACAAGTTAAGATTATCAAGCAAAGGCTAGCTAAATCCAATGATAGGCATAAAAGCTACACATATGCAAAGAGAGTACCTAGGAATTTTACAATAGGTGATAAGGTGTTGTTAAGGGTAAAACCGCATAAGAGTTCCATCAAGTTTGGGAAATCATCCAAACTAGCTTTGCGCTATGCTTGGATGCATAATGTCTTTCACATATCTTAAATAAAGAAGTATATACCAGGAGATAATCATGTAACTGATTGGAATGCTTTACAAGTATAGGACCTCAAAGTGGTAACAATTGAGCCTATCAAGGTGCTCGAATTATGTTAGCTTCACTTGCGTAATAGGGAGGTTCTGTAGTGCAAAGTCCAATGGGACCAGTATTTAGAAGATTTTGCCACTTGGGAAGACTATGCTAAAATAGAACAAAAGTTTCCACATGTCTTATGTGCTTTTGAAAGTGCTTGAAAAACAATGTTTTGTTTGCTTTATTTAGTTTATGTTGCTACATAAAATCATCGAGGACGATGATTCACAAGGGGGGGAGTATGTCACACCCCATTGTGCATTTACCTATTTACTATTACTATGTTAGGGTAAATTATTGCATATGTGATTGTATTTGGAATTCTGATTAGATATATGTGTATGAATGTATTTGTTTATTAGAAAAGAATGAATGAATGTTTATTTCATTTAAACATTAATGAAATGGAAATTGGGAATATATGGTTATTGAATTTCATATTCTAATTATTAAAAGTAGAATGCAAATGTTTGTATTGATGAACGACTGACTACCATGAAAATGTGTTAAGTTGGATGCAGGTTCAAAATCAATCCTCCAGAAGCGAGGAGAAGTATCACTTAGGAGAAGAACTTGGTGAAGTAACCTGTAATGAAACCTAAGTGAGCTTATACACACACACACACTCACTAATAGAATGGTTGATTCAAGTCATAGTGTTTGGGAATTGGTAAGATATCCTTTAGCTTAATGTGTTTGTATTAGAAAGGATCTTGATTTCTGTTAAGGAGCATACTTGGGTTATGTTTAGTGCTTGGTGCATGTGAGTACTTCTTTATATTTATATACTTGATTGATGAGATGTACATACGTTGAAAGTATATATATGTATACATATACATGTTGATGATAGACCATACACATAAAGGAGCACGTACATGAGAGCACATAGGTAGACATACCTATGCATGCTTATGGATGAGTTGCTTATGGGCATGGTGATACCTATCAATAAGATAGTAATTGTTTGTGTATGTGATTGTGTAATCAAATGTGTGTGTGTGTGTATATATATATGTGTATGTATGTATGTATGTATGTATATATATATGTGAGATATATACATATGTATACATGTATATAGGTATATATATACAAATGATATTGTATATGGAATGTTAACTCGATCTTATTCTTTTGAATATCAAATGTATACATATTTGTTTCCAAAGAATATATGTGTGTGTGTGTGTAATATATATATATATATATATATATATATATATATATATATATACATATATATATATATATATATATATATATATACATATATATATGTATGTATGTACATGCACATATATACATATACATATATATATACATATATATACATATATATATATATATATATATATATACATATATATACATATATATATATATATATACATATATATATATATATATATATATATATATATTTATATGCCGCATTTATCATTAATGATAAAGTGCGAAGGAAACTTATAAGTTTAAAGACTGTTTAGTAAAGATTGAATGCATCGCATATTATGCAACATACTCAGTCAACGTATCAACAACAATATCCGTGAGTGCCTGCTTTATCAGAAGGGAATTTATTGGCTAGCATTGAGCTTTGGGTTTTTGCTAAGTTTGTTGATTCTTTTTTAAAGCAGTTTCTTCCTATTAGGTGTGTTCCAAACATCTTGGATGGAAAGGTTATTCTTGGAAAGTGCTTTTTTTAGTAAGAAATATTTCAAGTGAGTTCTTGAATACATCGGTATCTTTGGTTTTCAGTTCAAAGCTACTGTTGCATTTTCAGTACCTTCAGTTGGGGGCACAAAAGATAATTAATAATTAAATAATTAATTGTAAGTTGTCGAACAAAAGCAATTTTAAATGGTAACTTAAATTAATTATTTATAAAGTAAAGTGACTAATGTGCCAAAAATATTATATATTTAAATAAAGTCACTTTTTGGAGTAGTGAGGGATATAACATGAAATTGGAAGATCATTTGAAATTATGCAATGAATATTATTCTACTTTGTGATTTTGGAGAGTTTTTCAAAGTTTGAATCTTAGGAAAAAACCCTAAGGGTGATTGGTTTTGGTGGTGCAAAAATCTACCCTAGCCAGTCTATTGGAGAAATTATACAAGTTTCTCACATTGGATTTCATAGGAAGGTTTACGAAATTCATGGTCTCTTTCAGAGACAAATTTCAGAGTATGTGGTGTGGATAAACTGGAATATTAGATAATATTTTAATATTGTTGCAATGCTGGAAGATGGGCGTAGAAGATATTGGTATTAAAATAATATTCATTAATGTCGATAATTTTTTAGTTTCTATAGTAGCTCTATACTATCAATTGTTCTACAATTTGGTATTTCAATTAAAAGCAAAATTATCTTGGGAAAAATATTGCTTATATTAGAATAGCAGTTCAATTTTTCCTCATCTCTTTACTCTTTCATGAGCTTGTGACGCATTATGTTGCAAGTATGAGTAGTTGGTGTTGTCATTGATGTCAACAAGCTTATGTTGTGTTGTCATTAATGTCAAATACTGATGGTTGAGAAGTTGTGATGATGCTTTGATTAGTTTCATTATGTTGTCATTAGTAAGTGCTATTGATGTCAACCTCTAGTGTCTCTTTGATAAGATTTTGTTTATGGATGTTGTTGGTTTGGTGATGATGAGGAAGTGTTGAAGATGATGAGCATGTGTCTTTGGTGCTTGGTTTCCAAGTGCTTTTGAGAAAATTTGAATAAAAGAGGAAATAGTGTGTTGTAGAGGTGTTCTAGTGTACAGAGAGGTGTTTTGGTTTTGCTCCACATTTATTTTGTGTCAATGATATGCTTGTGTGGTTATGATATGTTGATCAAAGGTGTTCATACATGTTATATTCAAAATTTCTTAGTTTGGATTGTTGTGCAAAGAGAATTATGTTCACTAGTGTGTGAACTGTGTTGTAGTGTTGTCTGAGATAAATGGTTTTGCTCCACATTTCTCCGCAGTTTGGTTTTTGGTCTTGCAATTTTGAAAGTGTTATGATAAGGTTCATATCTACTTTCAGTTGAAGTTGTTTGTGGTTTGGTGTTCTGTAAGGTGGTTTCTTGAGTTACAGTGTATGGAAGGTTGTCTGAGTGGACTGGGTGTATACATTCTTCAGGTGAAAGTTGTTGCAAAGGAATTTGTTGGATTTCAGCATGTTTGTGGAATATTCTAGATTGCGTTCAAGTGTGGTGTGTGTTATGCGAGTCATCCTTGGATTTGAGTAAGCATGTACTTAAATGTTAAAGGTGTTTACACAAGTTCAATTGACCTTGGGTGTTTACACTAATTATGGATTTGCTTTGGTAATTGTGGAAGCATGGCATGGTGTATATGTATGATTTGGGTATGAGTTAAGAAGTGGTGTGGTCCAATTTCATTCCTTTCCACCACAGGAATGGTTAGTGCTGACCTAATTTGAATTTG
>VDFB02075321.1:210741368-210851814 GCA_007258455.2 Sequoia sempervirens | reverse complement strand
TGGATGCATAATATCTTTCACATATCTTAAATAAAGAAGTATATACCAAGAGATAATCATGTAATTGTTTGGAATGCTTTACAAGTATAGGACCCTAAAGTGGTAACAATTGAGCCTATCAAGGTGCTCAAAATATGTAAGCTTCACTTGTGTAATAGGGAGGTTCTATAGTGCAAAGTCCAATGGGACCAGTATGCAGAAGATTCCCCCACTTGGGAAGACTATGTTGAAATAGAACAAAAGTTTCCACATGTCTTACGTGCTTTTGAAAGTGCTTGAAAAACAATGTTTTGTTTTCTTTATTTAGTTTATGTTGTTACATAAAATCATCGAGGACGATGATTCACAAGGGGGGGAGTATGTCACACCCCAGTGTACATTTACCTATTTACTATTACTATGTTAGGGTAAATTATTGCATATGTGATTGTATTTGGAATTCTGATTAGATATATGTGTATGACTGTATTTGTTTATCGTAAAAGAATGAATGAATGTTTATTTCATTTAAACATTAATGAAATGGAAAATGGAAATGTATGGTTATTGAATTTTATATTCTAATTATTAAAAGTAGAATGCAAATGTTTGTATTGATGAATGATTGACTACAATGAAAATGTGTTAAGTTAGACGCAGGTTCAAAATCAATCCTCCAGAAGCGAGGAGAAGTATCACTTAGGAGAAGAACTTGGTGAAGTAACCTGTAATGAAACCTAATTGAGCTTATACACACACACACTCACTAATAGAATGGTTGATTCAAGTCATAGTGTTTGGGAATTGGTAAGATATCCTTTAGCTTAATGTGTTTGTATTAGAAAGGATCTTGATTTCTGTTAAGGAGCATACTTGGGTTATGTTTAGTGCTTGGTGCATGTGAGTACTTCTTTATATTGATATACTTGATTGATGAGATGTACATACATTGAAAGTATATATATGTATACATATACATGTCGATGATAGACCATACACATAAAGGAACACGTACATGAGAGCACATAGGTAGATGTACCTATGCATGCTTATGGATGAGTTGCTAATGGGCATGGTGATACCTATCAATAAGATAGTAATTCTTTGTGTATGTGATTGTGTAATCAAATGTGTGTGTATATATATATGTATGTATGTATGTATATATATATATGTGAGATATATACATATGCATACATGTACATGTATATAGGTATATGTATACATGTATATAGGTATATATATACAAATGATATTGTATATGGAATGTTAACTTGATCTTATTCTTTTGAATATCAAATGTATACATATTTATTTCCAAGGAATACCCATATGTGCGTGCGTGTGTGTGTAATATATATATATATATATGTATGTATGTATGTATGTATATATATATACATAATATATATATAATGTATGTGTATATATATATACATACATACGTACATATATATATATATATATTTATTTAGCCACATTTATTATTAATGATAAAGTGTGAAGGAAACTTATAAGTTTAAAGACTATTTTTATATATATATATATTACGTATATATATATATATATGCATACATACATACATACATACATATATATATATATATATATTTATTTATTTAGCCACATTTATTATTAATGATAAAGTGCGAAGGAAATTTATAAGTTTAAAGACTGTTTAAAGTAAAGATTGAATGCATCGCATATTATGCAACGTACTTAGTCAACATATTAACAACAATATCTGTGAGTGCCTCCTTTATCAGAAGGGAATTTATTGGCTAACATTGAGCTTTGGGGTTTTTGCTAAGTTTGTTGATTCTTTTTTAAAGAAGTTTCTTCCTATTAGGTGTGTTCCAAACATCTTGGATGGAAAGGTTATTCTTGGAAAGTGCTTTTTTTAGTAAGAAATATTTCAAGTGAGCTCTTGAATACATCGGTATCTTTGGTTTTCAGTTCAGAGCTATTGTTGCATTTTCAGTACCTTTAGTTGGGGGCACAAAAGATAGTTAATAATTAAATAATTAATTGTAAGTTGTTGAACAAAAGCAATTTTAAATGATAAATTAATTATTTATAAAGTAAATTGACTAATGTGCCAAAAATATTATATATTTAAATAAAGTCACTTTTTGGAGTAGTGAGGAATATGACATGAAATTGGAAGATCATTTGAAATTATGCAATGAATATTATTCTACTTTGTGATTTTGGAGAGTTTTTCAAAGTTCAAACCTTAGGACAAAATCCTAAGGTGACTGGTTTTGGTGGTGCAAAAATCTACCCTAGTCAATCTGTTGGAGAAATTATACAAGTTTCTCACATTGGATTTCACAGGAAGGTTTACAAAATTCATGGTCTCTTTCAGAGACAAATTTTAGAGTATGTGGTGTGGATAAACTGGAATATTAGATAATATTTTAATATTGTTGCAATGCTGGAAGATGGGCATAGAAGATATTGGTATTAAAATAATATTCATTAATGTCGATAATTTTTTAGTTTCTATAGCAGCTCTATACTATCAATTTTCCTACAATTTGGTGTTTCAGTTAAAAACAAAATTATCTTGGGAAAAATATTGCATATATTAGAATAGCAGTTCAATTTCCCTCACCTCTTTACTCTTTCATGAGCTTGTGACATATTATGTTGCAAGTATGAGTAGTTAGTGTTGTCATTGATGTCAACAAGCTTATGTTGTGTTGTCATTAATGTCAAATACTGATGGTTGAGAAGTTGTGATGATGCTTTGATTAGTTTCATTATGTTGTCATTAGTATGTGCTACTGATGTCAACCGCTAGTGTCTCTTTGATAAGATTTTCTTTGTGGATGTTGTTGGTTTGGTGATGATGAGGAAGTGTTGAAGATGATGAGCATGTGTCTTTGGTGCTTGGTTTCCAAGTGCTTTTGAGAAAATTTGAATAAAAGAGGAAATAGTGTGTTGTAGAGGTGTTCTAGTGTACAAAGAGGTGTTTTGGTTTTGCTCCACATTTATTTTGTGTCAATGATATGCTTGTGTGGTTATGATATGTTGATCAAAGGTGTTCATACATGTTATATTAAGAATTTCTTAGTTTGGATTGTTGTGCAAAGAGAATTATGTTCACTAGTGTGTGAACTGTGTTGTAATGTTGTTTGAGATAAATGGTTTTGCTCCGTATTTCTTCACAGTTTGGTTTTTAATCTTGAAAATTTGAAAGTGTTATGATAAGGTTCATATCTACTTTCAGTTGAAGTTGTTTGTGGTTTGTTGTTCTGTAAGGTGGTTTCTTGAGTTACAGTGTATGGAAAGTTGTCTAAGTGGACTGGGTGTGTACATTCTTCAGGTGAAAATTATTGCGAAGGAATTTGTTGGATTTCAACGTGTTTGTGGAATATTCTAGATTGCGTTCAAGTGTGGTGTGTGTTATGCGAGTCATCCTTGGATTTAAGTAAGCATGTACTTAAATGTTAAAGGTGTTTACACAAGTTCGATCGACCTTGGGTGTTTACACTAATTGTGGATTTGATTTGGTAATTGTGGAAGCGTGGCATGGTGTATATGTATGATTTGGGTCTGAGTTAAGAAGTGGTGTGGTCCAATTTCATTCCTTTCCACCACAGGAATGGTTAGTGCTGACCTAATTTGAATTTGCATGGTTGAGGTGCATAGTTGACCTTGGAGAATGTTTTCAAGGTTGAAGAAGGTATAAATAAGTGTTGTGTTGATGGAGGATGAGTGTGTGAAGGTTGTGATTCAAATTTTAGAGTTGTGAAGTGTAGTGGGAGCTTAATGAGTTAGACCACTAGAAGCAGTGAGTAGAAGGTTTCTACAATCTTTAAAGAGGCTGCAAATGTGTCAGTGATGAAATGGTGGAATTTTTTGTTGCATTGAGATGGTTTCTCACTATAACATTCTTCTTTTCTTCTTTTATGTGATCTGGTAGTGAGCCTTTGGCAGTGAGCCCTTCTTTCTATTGGGCAGTGAGCCCTCCTACAGTGAGCCTTTTGTATTTGGTGTTGCAATTACTTTATATTGTGAGCTAATCCTCACTATGGTTTTTCCCTTCTTGGGTTTTCCATGTAAATCTGATGTTCTATTGTGCATGTCATTGATGTGTTTGAGTTTTATGTTATTTTCCTTCATGCTAAATCATTCTAATAGATTAAGGGTTAATTAAGTTGATGTGGATCTAAATGTTTATGAGGGTTTTGAAGTTTTAATGAACAATTGATTCACGCCCCCTCTCAATTGTCTTGTGTGCATTCGACATATTAAATACCTCATATATTGAGACCAAGGGAGTCACAACAATAGTTTATGCTAGTTGTAACTTATCTTAAGGAAGTCGTATGCAATAAATAATTTACAACTATTGACTAAGGTGTCATTCAAGATAGAGACTTGTAAGAGGGTGTCATGGAGTATAATGGAGTCAACATAGTTAAAGACTTCAACGAATCCTTTCTTCCTTGTGAGTTTTGATTCCTTCATGTTTCCTTACTCCTTACTTGGCCATCGTACACCACAGGGATATCAATAACAACCACAAATAATAGTTGGTAAAGCATTGGAATAGGTATGATCTTGGTCAAGGACTCTGGTCAACATATTATTGTGGGTCACATTCATTAATATTTTAATATAGTGTAAGTGAATATTTATGAGCATTTCTTTTATGAAATATATCATTTTCAGACATATAGGTGTTGGATATTTTATTTATCCTAATCTCATGTATGTAAATGAATAATATCAATATGGGAAAATGAGAGATACAATATTTTGTTGATTTTTGTTCCTACCTATCAAAAAATACCAATACCAAACTCAGTTCAGTCTGTAGCCAAGTGTTTCACTAAATGCTTCTTAACATAAATTGGTGGAAGTGAAAAATATTTACATAGTAAATTAGGTTAGAGTATTATAATGGTATCAGAGTTGGAGATCTTGCCAGCTAGTGGGGTTTGATGCATGTTTTTAGTAGTAGGAATTTCTAATAAGTTTAAGGTTTTCTACTAGCCTATATGGGTTATGTGATTTAGAAAATATCAGAGTTATCCAACAATGGTTCAAATGCGTAGACTTGTCTCTCTTAGAGAAAATTAAAATAAAATGTTTGAATCTCTTAGAGAAAATAAAAATGAGATTATAAGTACTCTTCAAAAATTCTTACAAAAGGAAGAGGATGAGAAGGTGGTAATGAAAAGAGAGCACACTAAAATTGTTGTTGAGTACCAAGGATTACCAAATGATTTTAAAAATCAAGTTTCCTTTGATAAGTTTTTGGGAATAATTGAAGAAGGAAATCCAAGACAAATCTATATAACTATAGCAAAAAATTGAAAAAGGAAGAAAAAAAGCAGAAGTTATTAAAGAGATAATTGAGAAAAAAGAAGAGCCAAATCTACAAGAAAATGCCTTAATTCAAAATGTATGCATGAACAAGTTCCAAAATGATTTTATTGAAGGATTTGTAGCTAGAAATGATGGGAATTTCATAGCAACAACCTTGGCTACAAATTTAGATCAATACAGGAAATCTTGTGAAATTGATGGCTACTATGATGACAACATTGGATGGTATGAGGAAATTTCTTATTTTGGTTTGTCTACTAATAGCAATTTAGTATATGTGTAGGAATCTAGCATTCATGAGGCGGGAAAGGAATTAATCACATTGTAGAAAAGCACACCAATTGTAGTGGGGAACCAGGAAACGTGTGGTGAATGGCTAAGGAGGGCTAAGGAAGCAAATTTGATAGCTACTCAAGCAAAACAACATTTGCAAAAAATTAAGGAAAAGTTTTCTCACATGGAGCATTCTTATGACATCTCAAATTATGAAAAAAATGTTCCAAATCAAGAAAGTTATGAGGTGGAGTTCCTAAATGATCCAAATGAAAGGTATGCAATTGATAAAATTATTGAGATTGATAATGTTTTTTCAAAAAAAGAGCACGATGAAGTTGAGTATGTTGAAGTTTTTAAATTGACATATAGTAAAGAATTTTTACATCACTCTAGTGAGGATAGTTCAAATGTTGGGAAATAATTTCCAATGTCCAATGTATATTAGTTCAATTTCCAAACAACACCTATGGAGGAAAATGTTTAGGTTAGGATCAACCCTTTTGATTTGGAAGGTGACTTGTTTAAGGAAACAACCATTCATGGGGAACACAATGAGCATACTTGTTCAAATAAAAACCATCAACTCATAAGTCAATGGGATCCAAGTATTTCGACACTAAAATATGGTGGAGAGAAAGCTTACCATAAAACATAGAATATGCAAAGAAAATATCATAGAGGTAACTGAATTTAAGAGTCATATTCTTGAAGAAAAAATTGATAATTTATTTTGTGAAGCTGATTTTTATCAAAGGCTTAATGAGTTACATGATTTGAAGAATCAGTTGATAGTCGATGAAGATAAGATTGTGGCAGCTCTAACTCATTTTGATAACTCACACAAATTCATTGAAAAGCTCTTTAGAAAGGTCCAATTTGAAAAGAGACAAAAGGGCATTAAAAGGGAATCATCTCTTCTAGATTTATAGGTAATCAAAGAAGCCTTGAGAATAATGAAGTCAAATTACTTCCAATTGTTGTCAGATAGGGATCATGTTATCAATTTGGTTAAATATAAGGAGAGAGGTTGATGAACTCAACCAAAATTAAGTTTGACTCATTTTTCACTCTACAAAGTTGAAAATCAGTTATCTATTGCAGCTACTCACAAGGAACAAGAATCTAACACAAGAGTTGTGGAAGTCAAGAAAATAATTGATGAAATTGGCGAATTTCACAAGAATTTCATTTTGGAGCCAAGTTACCCTTGGATACATGAATAATAATGCATAAGTGAGGGAATAATACATAATGATTTCAACACTCTTCGTACCACAAGGTTTCAAAATTATCATTTAGGGGAAGAACATGAAGAGTGTAATCTCAAGCAAGTGATTGAGGAGCTTGACCAAATCCAAGAAGAATTTGATTTACAACAAAGTCCTAAAATGACATGTTTAGTTATGGGATAACAAGAGGGTTGGTCTAATTTTGAAGGTGGGAATAATTTTCAGTCTATTGATAACCCACTATCAGTGATGGGTGTTGATTTGTCTATCAAAAATACACTCCTCGAATTGGAGGATGGGGTATCTCCCATTTTTGGTAACACCTGTGAGATATGGGATCTAGGTGGTGTGTGTAATTATGAGGTGAAATTAGTTGAATTTCCTATTGGGTCACCCAGGAATGTTGCTGGTTTACTTCATATAGTCAATTATTGTGGATTGGATCATCATGGGTTGACGGTTGACCTTGTTGGATTACCACAAGGAAGGGAGTTCTTTTGTGGCCTACAAATCAATGGGGTGGATACCTTTGGTGTTGAATCTCCAAGCACCATCACATGTACTCTTGGTGGGGTCCATAGGGGAATCAAAGTAGTGCAACATTAGCATGGTGTAATTACTCTTTGGGTTAGTGTATATGCCCAAGATCTTTTTCATGGGTTATTGGTGACTAGTAATGGTGGAAGAAGCATACCCTGAGATATTGTGGGCCTAATTTGTGATAATAATGTTGTTATTTCCTTACTCAATCATCATGTGAGTCCATTTGAGCTCTTGCAAGTGGACTAGAGAGAGATTGTGAGTAAAACTTAGTATTCTACTGAGTCATTTACTTTTTGGGAGATATTTCTAGGAAAGGGAAAAGTCCAAATTTTTATTTTGGCTAAGGTTATTTAGTGGTGCAACAACTATTATTCTTTACAAGTGATGTATTTAAAAAAAATAAATTTGAACAACTACAAATTGGAGCAATTTCAGTCCAATCAACTCATTGCCAAGGTTAATTTGGGGTCTCAGATGGAGAGGATGACGGATTTAGTTAACCAATTCTGGTATTAATTGGGGAGGTAGGCACCAAATAATTATCACTGCTTATTTTTTACTTGTAATTATATGTGGGATAATAGATTAGATTTAAATGGCAATTTTTATGTGGGAATGCATGGCAGAAATGTGATAGTTAATGATAACCTTCTTGAGCTTACTCTTATGGTGCCTTGGGTTGGTTTTTTGGAAGAGCAATTCTCAGAGGATTTGATAGAGTTTTTTGTAGTATTTGATTGTTCTTATTAGAGGTGGATTTTAGGAGGTCACTTGTGTAGGTGCCCAATAGGACAATGCTTTGAGTAGATGGAACCACAAACCTCCTAGGTTGGAGTGGGACCCTAGGATCATAATAGTTGGGATCAATAGTGTGAATTTTTGGTTGATTTAGCATTTCTTGAGGACAAGCAATTTTTGGGAAGGGAGGATTGTAATGTCCCCATTCTTAGCCACTTCAACCTCGAAGTTAACTCCAACTTTATCGGTGAGCACCAGCTTTTTCAAAAGGGAATTCAGTGGCCAGTGTTGAGCTTTGGGGTTTTTGTTGAGTTTGTTGATTCTTTTCGAAAGCATATTCTTCCTATCAGGTGTCTTCCAAACATCTTGGAGGGAAAGGTAATTTTTGGAAAGTGCCTATTTTTAGTAAGACATATTACAAATGAGTTCCAAAATACATCGGTGTCTCTGGTTTTCAGTTCTAAGCTACTATCGCATTTTCAGTACCTTCAGCTGGGGGTACAAAAGATAATTAATAATTAACTATAATTTATCAAATAAAAACAATTTTAAATGACAACTTAAATTAATTATTTATAAAGTAAAGTGACTAATGTGTCAAAATTATTAAATATTTAAATAAAATCACTTTCTAGAGCAGTGAGGGATATAAAGTGAAATTGGAAGCTCATTTGAAATTATGCATTTAATATTTTTCTACTTTGTGAGTTTGGAGAGCTTTTCAAAGTTCCAACCCTAGGATAGAAACTCCAAGGATAACTGGTTTCGGTGGTGCAAAGAATCTACCCTAGCTAGTCTATTGGAGAAATTATACAAGTTTCTCACATTAGATTTCACGGGAAGGTTTATGAAATTCGTGAAGTATCTTTCAAAGATGAATTTCAAAGTATGTGGTCTGGATAAAATAGAATATCAGATATTATTTAAATATTGTTACAATGGTGGAAGATGGGTATAGGAGATATTGGTATTAAAATAATATTCATTAATGTCAATGATTTTCAGTTTCTATAGCAGCTCTATACTATCAACTGTCGTACAATTTGGTATTTTAGTTCAAAGTAAAATTATCTTGGAAAAAATATTGCATATATTAAAATAGCGGTTCAATTTTCCCTCGACTCTTTACTCTTTCATGAGTTTTTGGCATATTAAATACCTCAAAGACTTCATCAAATATTTTCTTCCTTGCGAGTTGTGATTCCTTTATGTTGCCTTACTCATTACTTGGTCGTCGTACACCACAAGGAAATCAACAACAACCACAAATAATAGTTGTTGAAGCGTTGGTATAGATATTATCTTGGTCAAGGGCTTAGGTCAACAAATTATTGTGGACATTCATTAATATTTTAATATAGTCTGAGTGAATATTTCTGAGCATCTTTTATGAAATATATACCATTTTCAGACATATAGTTGTTGGATATTTTGTTTATCCTAATCTCATGTATGCAAATGAATGATATCAATATGGGAAAATGAGAGACAATATTATGTTGATTTTTTTTCCTACTCATCAAACAATGCGAATACCAAACTCGGTTCAGTCTATAGTGAAGTGTTTGTTGAAATGCCTCTTCACATAAATTGGTGGAAGTGAATTTTTTTTGCATAGTAAATTAGCCTGGGATATTATAGTGATGCATAGTTAATTAAGAATGTGGAATTTACAACCAAGTATCATACCTCAACAAAATTTTATTGTGGACATGTTGAGGAATCTTCGTATCAATATCAACAAGAGGACCATACTACATTACAAAAATGATCAAAATATTACCTGTCCTAAAAAGTTGTATACAAAAAAACTAAAATAGACTATTTATAATAAGTCGATCAAATAATAAACAATATTGTAATATTGCTAATTCAAAACTAAATGCCAAAAATGAAAACACAAATAGATTATAGAATAACAATTGAGTTATCTTAAACTAAAAGAATTGTGGTCAAAATAAATTACATAGCCATTGAAAGTGCAAAGCATGGGTTCAAATCATAAAACCAATGTAAATCTAATTTCCACAACTTTTGGTAGCATGCTACACACCTTTGTCAAAACGAGAGCCTATGAACTAGAGTTGAGACAACCTTTTTGAGCATGCTCTTCACATTAATGTTACTACAAACAATAGAAATACAAGGCATCCACAAACAATAGAAATACAAGGCATCCTCAAACAAGGTGATGCTCTAGTTTGAAGTAAATATTGACAAAAGAAATATGCTATTATAGAATATTTCACCCACTCTTATCAATTGACAACAAAAAAGACTAATTAATTATTCATGATTGATGCAATGAGTTGAGTAAAAGGAATACGAAAAATCGTGAACCGAACAATACACTCAAAAAAATGGTAGCCAAAAATGAAAATAATTTCACACAATGTAGTTTCATGGAATTTCATGATTGTAAGATATGTAAGAAATGGATTTTTAGAAAATGCTTTATAAACATTCAAGCAAATACAATTAGCAAGTGTAAATCCAAATTTTATAACTTTTGCTCGCATTCTACCTGCTTGTGCCAAAATGAGAGCTCTGGAATAGGGCATGGACATATATCAAAGGATAAATCAAGGGGAATTTTGTGAGATGTTTTATTTTCAACTACATTGTAGACATGCATGTAAACATGGAAGAACAACCAAGACATGTAAATTATTAGACGTAATGGATCAAGATATGTATTTTCTTGGATTACAATTATTAAACATTAAGTGGAAGAAATATAAAGAAAAGAAGAATTAAATGGTAGTGGGGAGATTAGATGATGGAGGATAGTAATTGCAATTGGTTTTGGTTGAAAAATATGATGGGAAGCAAAATCTCCACCCCCTTCTTAACACCCTCATGCCACTACCATTAATGTTAATATTCAAAAACCTAAAATATTTTCATAAGCCTTCAAAATTGAAGTTGAAATCAATTTTTATTGGAGATGCATTATGGATATTATACCATTTAAAGCATTTGCACATAAAAAAAGTATGGATTTTCCTTTTGAATTTATACCAACACAATTGCAACCATAACTCCTACTAAATTTTCTTGTTCCTATAACTTAGCATATTGCTACAACATTCTTATTGTCTTTTCTTAGAACTTCCTACAATTGGGTTTTCAAAAATAGAATGAAGCTAAACAATAAATTTTAGGTTTTAAAATATAATATATAGTTAAAAGTGCTTGAACTTAACAAAGACATATATTTACAAATATTACAGTACAATCAAGTATAGATTTTGTCTTAGAGTTCCTATAATCCTTCAACGTTGTGTCTACAACAAAGCAATACTGTTAATCACCTAGATGGATAAAATTTGGTACACTTGGTATCTTTATAGTATATAATTGACACGTTGTTTCCAAAAATTAAAGTATTAAACACTACAACTATGAAGCAAAAGACCCTAATACTGAATCTATCAAAGACTACATTAAGAAAACGAATTAACTCAAATTGTGTTAAAGTGATGGGAATTAGAAAACTAAAATGATGCAACTTTTAAATCCTAAACAACCTTGATATTGGTTCATGGCAAGCAAGCACATGTTGTTTACAAGCAATCGATACAAGCCATTTACCTAAATTTGATAATAATTTAAAAAAAAATTGATGTTATTTTTTACTATAAATATGATCCAATTTTTTTAAAAGCCTCATAATTAGCTCAATTCCAATAATTTACATAAAATTCAATAAGTTTGCAATGCCCCTATAAAAACATAGTAGGTCTTCCCAACCCTTCTTAGGGAAGATTCTAACCTTATCAAAAGTGATCAATAATAAAACTTGTGCCTTACATAATAATTATGTATGGACCCCAAGATCTTGAACAATGACTAACACTAAACCTAGAAATCACCTACTAAAATATAAGATCTTGAAAATTGTTTAAGTCGAACAAATAAGGTTTTAAAACCTGATATATATCAAAATTTGAACAAACCTAATTGTTAGAGAAAACACAAGAAATATGGAAGTACACATTAAAAGATAAAACATTTATTTCCAAAAGTCCAATATAAAAACCTAGAACCCTAAACTTCATTAAAAAAACCACTAAATATGATAAATACATAAACCATAACAAACAAACTTAAAAAACACTCCTCCCAGAGATAATAATTTTTGAAACTTCTACATGATAAAGCTATAAAACACTAAACATTACTTGGTTGTCTTTCCCCCTATAATTTTATTTAACCTTCTTTTGTTGGCTTCTTTGGAACATTAGAATCCAAGTTTAATTATCATCCTCACAATTTATTATTGTTTGTTGCTTTCTCCTATAATTTTAGAAATGAAAATTCATATAGTTAATTGACAAAATTTTTTAAAAAATAATAATGAAATTAGAAATTAGAAATTGTGTTTTTTGTGAAATAAAAAATGATAAATAGCAGACATTAGAGAACAGCGTGTTTTTTTTTTTTCTTTGCATAATTTATGAGGCATGCTTAACTATTCCTAAGAAAACATTTTAAAGCTTTAGAATCCCTACCTTATGCCTCAAAGAAATGTAACTCCATGAGCAACAATGATTGTATTATGTGCATAAAATGTTGCATGCAAATTATATATAGAGGTTGTAGAGATTGAATTTACTCTTATCAATTGTATTTGCTTCAAAGTATTAAAAGAATTTTCTACAAGACTACATCTATTTCTGTAGGTGGGTAGATTAAAACTTCTAAGGTTTTTTCAACAGACACATTTTTTTGCATGTTAGATAATCATTGCATTCTATAAGAGCACATTTCTTTTGAGTATTTTGCAAAATAAATATTTTTTAAAATTATAATATCAATTCTAGCTATAACTATGGTCCAAAAATTAAAATAAGACTCATACTTAGCTCAATTTCAATATATGATAAAAAAATTCAATAAGTTGTGTTGGCACCCCAAAAATTTTGTGTTGTTTTGACCTTGTGGTAAGCTTTTAGCTTTCATCTCCCATTGTTGATAATTGATTTGAAATATCTAATTTGGATGGTCCTTTGCCAAATTTCTAAGCACAGTTGGGTAGAGCATGAAAAATTAAGTCTAGTTGCCTTTTGCAATTTTGTGAAATTCACTGAGGAGTGAAAGTTTTACCTTTGCAGGTTTTCTCCTTCTAACTCGCCCAAATGTAGTTCAAATGATTTTTCCCACAAAGTGTTAATTCAATTGGAAATCCTTGCAAGAGATAGTAAAAATGTAAAAAAATTGGCTAAGTATAGTCTTGTTGATCTTGATCTTTAACTAAACTTCACTTTTCAATGTTTATCTAGTTCACTTGGATTTATCCACTTTGTGAGAAAAATTTGTCATTTGATTTTGCAAGCATGCCCATCTTAACTGTCTTAATTTTGATTATTGATGAACTTTCCATATTTCCACTTGTTGATATTTTTCTCACAAATGTAGTTAACTTCAAAAAAAATTGAGTGTCTTTGCAAGTGGATGGAACCTAGCTTCCCGCATTTGTCCTCGATGACATCATCTTCCTTTTTGGGATTTTGGATTGCTATCATTCACTTGTAAGTTTTTGGTTGGTTTTTGGTTATATGGAACTTTGGTGCTGAATTGGATAAATCTCTTTTTGATTGGGTTCAATTCGATTCTTCTGCATTTGTGAAAAAACATGTGTCTAACTAGTTTTGCAAACATTTCTAGGTGAACCGTCTCGATGTTCTTGGTGTAGTTTTTTATGGTTTTGCAGGTGCAATTGATTCAAAAATTGGTTAATTCATGCTTTTGTGAGTTGATGGAGGCTAACTTCTCGCATATTTGGTTGCTAGAAGATTATCCCATAATGTTTGATTTCTTCTTTTTGCTTAGCCTTTTGTTCTCTGTAGAGACCCCTCATCCATTTGAACTTTATTGTTGAACTCAATTTTCTAATTTCATAACATCACCTCATATAACACCCCATTATTTTGATGAAATATTACTAACATCATCAGCAAGACTTTCCAACCAGATTGGAATAATTTGTGTGTATTGTGAAGTTGGAAGTTTTGTTGCATTTCCCTGCCAAACCAGTTGGAGTCCAACTTCCACCAAAGCTAAAACATAATGAAGAAAATGTAGTAAGGTGCCGATTACATGTGTGGCTCGATGGAAGTCAATATCTTGCATATGGTGTTTTGCAAGAACCCAAAGGTCTACAAGACCTTGCAGGGATAGGGATGACATCTAGATTTATCGACTAAGACCCAAAATTTTTCCAAAACCATATGAGGTCAAATTTTCCACCCTATATTGATAGGATCTCCCACATGGGCCTAATTCTCAAGATACATCATGATCCCAATCAAATTCTTGCATCTTGTAGGGGGTTGAATCTTTGTAAGAGGTAAAAATGAAAAGATTGGTTCTCTCAGATATTGCTATTAATGATATAGACATTGTTCCAGCTACTTGTTCTTGATTTGTGGTGCCTTGTAAGAGATTTTATATTTAGTTTGGTAATTCAAGGAAGAAGAGTGGAACCCATAGTAGACATGTAAAATTGACCTAACATTTATCACACATCCTAAATGACATTTTCTCATCATCGACATTATTATCACCTAATATCACTATATTTCACATCAAATACATCAAAAACCCTAATTTCCTCTATTAATTGAATAATATTACATTATTTAATTAATTCACTTTTTCATCATTTTTTACTAATTAAATAAATTTCATTTATTTAATGAAGTTTTAATCTAACTTTATTCTTCTTGATTAATTAAATAACATCAATTATTTAATTATGTTGCTAATTAACCCTATTCCCCTAAATCAATTAAATTATTAAAACATAATAGTTTAATTAAATCACTTTCCCCAAATTTGAATAATTGAATAAATTATTCAAAACATCATTCAAAGAGCAAAACAAACAAATACAACTTTGTTTGTAAAAGTCAAACTTAATTTGCACGTTCAACTCAAAAAGATTAATTAATTAAATCAATTAATTAATTATCCTCACCCACTTTCATGATTGAGAAAATTACGATCCCCAATTGCTCTCTCTGATTGGATGATTGATCCATCTATTCCTAATAGATCAATCTATTCTTCAATTCCACAAATTATTCAATCTATTCACTCAATTCCACTGAACACTCAAATTGATTTCTTCAATCACACCAATTACGTAATCAATTTGCACTGATTATTCTTGGATCAAAATCCTCTCAACATATTTCAATTATTGATTAGGATATTTTACTATGCAATATCAAGCATTCATTTCAAAACACAAATTCTATATAACAACCTCATTTCTTCTAAAAAACAATCAGAGAATTATCATCATTTGTAGGATGAATTAATTCCAAAATCACAAACGACCTTTTGAAGCTTTACACACATCTTCGATCAATCAAATTGCACGTTCTTCAAGCTTTTTGCACACACAATGGAGGCTTTGCATTGATATGAACAACCCAACATCTTCGCGAACACACTCTGACATGGGATGGTAAAGCTACATTGTTTTGAGTTCATTGTTATTGTTTTGTTTCAATTATGTTCTTGAATTCATTTATTTTATAGTTTCATTTCGTGAGTAATGGGCATGAATCGTCTTTTTGTTTGTTTAGATTAGTTTCCATTCATTCAATTTGATTACATTGCATCCCTCGATTTCCCCCTTACACATCCATGTCTCATTTATTATCTACAATTTTTTATTTTTTATTATCATGCAACACCTCTAGGACGTAATTTCAACTAATTTTATGGGTGATTTCTCCTATTGCTTACACTCCAAACCATGAATCATCAATGTATATGTATGGTGTAGGTCAGAATAATGGTCTTCCATGCTTCTTGTTATTCAAATTGGATTTGAAGTGAACACTTGGTTATTGTGCATTGGTGGAGGTTGTAGCTAGGGTTTCCCATGTGGTACAACCTTCTAACATTCTACATATCTTTTTGTTATGGATATATCTTCCTTTCTCACCATTGTAAAGAGGCTAACATTTTTGGAGAAAAGGAGAAGCATGGTAGAAAAAGAACTTGCACAGTAGAACCAAAGGGTTCATAGTTTCTAGTTTTGGGTATAACTATTTTGCACTATAATAATCTAGGTTCATCCTAAAATTTGTAATAACACTTTCTTCAACCTTGATTTAGTGTCTCCGTGTGCATGGTGTCTATTTCTTGATGTGTTTCTGATTAGTTAGTCAACCAAAAGACTATAAAATTTTGTAAATATTTTTCAAGATTTCCTCTTAAGACAATGAAGGAAATGTATTGGTATGTTCATGGATTACTAAGTATACTCATTTAATATTCTGCAACTATTTGTTTTTTCCCTAAATGCATGTGTAGAGCCCAACTTGCTTAAATGCATTTTGGAAAACCTAGTCTTTTGTGGTGTGTTGATTAACACAATGCCTTGGTTTTAGTTGTTACATGTTTTTTGTATGAACACTAAGACTTTGTTACCTGACTAGATAAAGGCATCAGTTTATTATTGGCTTTCCCCCCTCCCATCATCCTCAACACACTCAAAATACATCAACTTAAACATCTTATGGTTTCATTAGTTTATGTGTTCTATTGCCATGTCTAAATGTCTATAACATTTAATGGGTTATCATAAAACACATTTTCAAATATCCATATGGTAGATTATTTGTTTAACAAGGTGTTCATCATTACACATCCAAACTAGCTCATAGGTATATTGTGACATATGTATTAGGATACATTGTGCATTGGGTATAGTTTCTTGTAAGGGAGTATTCAATTTGTTAATCATAATCAAGAACTTTAGGGAAACCCCCTGGTCTTGCAAAGCCATACTTGAAGGAGGTCTTACCCACCTCAATAATTGGTCCTTAGCTACCCAACCTGAAGATAATTTTGTGGCGATCTTCCCAAGTTTGACATCCTTGGAAATTCAAAAATTACCAAATCTTAGGGAATGGGGGCCTATAACTTAGATCACCAATGAATTGGTTTCATTTTTGGGGACACTCTAAATTAAGAATCAACTTGAAGACCTAGGTTACTTAGTGACCATGGTGCAACCAAGAAAGTGTTGGTCTTTAGCTTGTAAAATTAGAAGTTTGTTGATTCTGATTATTTTCTCCGTTAAGGAGTGGTGACTTTGTCAAGGGAGATCCAAAAGTTTATTTCAGAAGATAAAGAAATGGAAAGAGATTGATTCTTTAAAAATCAAGAGATGCATGAGGTTTCTTCTTCTAATGTAAGAAGGAGACAAGAATAGTGGAAGGATAAAAATGTAGGTAGGTCCTCTTTGCATAATTCAAAAAATATTAAAAAAGTAGGTACTTCGGGTAGAAGATATGCTTCCAGAGATTATGATCAATATACATCAGATGATTCAACTGATAACATGGTCAAAACTACTAGAATAAATTTTAGAGGTGATTTTGCTAGGTATAGAAAGGGAAAAAATCCTAGTGCATAAAATATAGATATAACCACACCTTTGATTTCACCCCCAAGAAATCATGTGCTTCAACCTCTTAGAAATCAAAAGGAAGGTAGACATGATACTCCTCAAACTTATGAGAAGGAGTAAAACCCCATTCAAAGATGTTGACTTAAATATTCAATTAGAGAATGAGTGTAGAGAAAGGGAGTTAGATCAACACATAGATCTTATTGACCATCTCAAAGAAAGGGAACATGAAATAGAGGCACAAATTGCACTACAACAAATCCAATTAGATTAGAAGACCATACAACCAAATCAAAATCAAAATCATGTTCAACAGGTTCAAAAAAATGTTGCCCCACCTCAAAATGCTACACAAGATGTTTTGAATTAGCAAGAGTCAGATGTGCAACAAAATCAACATAACTCAGAGCAACAAAATGTAGTAGAAAACCCCAGGGTCAACCTTAGAAGATAGGCTTTGAGATTTTCTCTATGAGACCTCCATTAGGATTGGAAAGATATAAACAATGAGATTTGTGATATTCCTAATTATCTTAGCCCAATTCTAGTTGAGATTGAAGAAAAAGTGTCAAAATTCCAAGGTAATAATGTTATCATTGGTGAGGACCACTTAAGACATTTCATTGATGTCACTAATGAATATGAGATAGAATATGAGGATGTCATGATGAATAATTTTGTGCAATATCTAAATTAAAGTGCAAAATAATGGTATAAAATTCTTCTAGATAGCAGCATAAACTCATGGGATGAGTTTATGAGAGTGTTCTAATTGCAATATGGGGAAAGAGTGGACCCAAAATTTGTAATCCACAAACTGAATACCATAATAAAAGGGAAAAATAAATGTTTTTGATGTCAACAGCATGTTCATTATGACAATGAGGAAAGTGTCTCCCCAGGTAAGGCCAAATGAGCCTATGTTCATTGTTTCGTAATGTGGAGCATTTGATTCAAAGTTGGACTATCTTTTGAGAGATAAGAACACTTAGACCTTGAGGGAAGCATATGGAATGGAAATCAACATAGAGAGTAATCTAGAGCCTTTGGAAAAGACAACAAAAGAGTTGATATAAAATTCTTGAAACCAAATGCAATCATTTCTAGCAAGCCTCTCACTATTGAAGAAAAACTAGACAAGTTGATAGGAGCTACGAAGGGCCTCTCATACAAAGTTGCAAAAACAAAAAAGTATTCCTTCTAATGTTGTTGCTACGCATTTTAATGAGGGTCAAAGGCTACATAACAAACCCTATAATTATGCTTGGTTTAAAGGACTTGGAGGTAATGACAAACAAATAGCACTAAGGAACTCCAACCAAGGGTGACAAGAGAAATACACCCTTGAACTTTTGAGGAAGGATCACGTGAATCTTTAACAAGATTTATTTTGGTGTAATATATGTTACTTGCCTCATGAGCAATCCAAGTGTGTTTTTGCAATTGCACTTGGTGAAGAGAATGAATTTCAAGAGCATGCAGGTACACTCGAGTATTATGATGATGCCAACATGGATCAAATGGATGCCTACAAGGGTGGGGAATTTTTTGAAAATGATTATGATAGCCACTGTGTTACTTACGAGATACCAAACAAATATTTTGAGAAGCTCAAGGAACATATGAAGCAAAGGTACAATAAATAAAATTTCTCTAATGAAGATGATGAGAGCCAATTATGTCCCATTTTATGGCATATTTTAACCTATTTCATATGCCTTCATATCCATTCCCACATTCCATTTTCGTTCCATATCATACTATTTCACTATTTTATGTTGCATATGATTAAATATATATAAGTGGTATTTAATAGAGTTTTGGATAAAATATGGAAATTAATGAATGGTTGTCTTTACTATTAAGCATTGTGATTTCTAGCCTTGGGAAATAAAGCTTGCAACATGCAGATCACAAATCTTCCTATCACCTTCTATGCAAAAAATCTTCCTGTCACTTTCTGGTCAGGAACTTCTATTTATCAGTTATGACCAACAACTTGTTTTTGTCATCCTTTTAAAGATGATGTCAATCTCCAAGGTGGCGTTAGTTACCTCCATGGTACTAACTATGTACCAAATTTGAATATGCACAAGAACCCATGGTTATTGCTAAATAAATTTGAATGGAGATGCAATTGCCAGCTGCATAGAAGAATCCAAAAACCTTTTATTTTTGCTATCTGTTATAATAAGACAATGTTTAAATTTGTGGACAACAACAAATAGAGAAAAAAACACTCAACCAAGGCTCCACGTGTGTTATTCTTGTGGAATAAGGAAGGAAACCCGTGCTGAAGATTTGTTGCTAAATAGATGGAGAAAAATCTACAAACCTTCACGTCTTCTATTTTTTCCTTCTATTATAACAACATTGTTTTAATATTTTTGTCTCTTTTAGTTTGTTGGCCACATGCCAAAACAAACATAATATTTTTTGTATTTAGTTGTTATCTCAATGATCCCTTTACATTTCATTAATGTGCATGAAATTGGTAAATCACAATTGCAATCTATTCACACAACTAAAGGATGTGATTTTTGTTTAATTGAATTCAAAGAACAAAATGAACAACTAAAAGATAATCCACTTAGTTCTTCTTGTCTACTTAATGAATCACAAATTTTAGAATTAATTCACACACATAAGGCAACAATTCACTATGATTCTAATTTTATCATTAAAATGATAAATATGTGTGTTGAAATTAATCATGCAATAAGCAAAGGTGAGTTATATTCCTTCATAATTCAGGATTTGTGTGAGATACATAATGAAATCCTACAAGATCTATTTATAAATATTATTAAACTCAAACATCTAGATCTTTGGAGGCTTATGATAAAACTGTGTATTCCTCACACACTTATTGATCTAGGTCCAATAATTTATTTTATGATTAAGAAGAACTAGAAGGGTTTGAATTCATTAATGACCATAGAAAAATTGCTACAAAAGGATGATCATTGATTAAATAAGGATCAAGGTATTATTAAATATGCCACTTTCTTCTTTGGATTATCTTAATACCCTCATGATCTTACAATGTGAAATTAAGTTGGGGGGGAAATCCATTGAATTTTTAAAATCTTTGGTTGATTGTTCATTGAACAAGGCTCATGGTATTCTTAAATATGTCATTGTATTTATTCATTCTTTGGATTATCTTAATGCTCTCATGCCTTTGCAGTATGAAGTTAAGTTGGGGGGGAAATCCCTTGAATTTTTTTAAATTTTTTTGGTTCATTTCCAATAATGCCTTCATTGATTGTTTCTTTGGTGCTTATAATAAAACCACGTATGTGATATTTGGACCAAATCAAGGTATGCATTCTTGTGTTAATTGGAACTAAATTTATCTTGTTTCTATACAAGCATTCATTGTAATTCATCCATTTTATTATTATCAAGTGTTTATTCATCTAAATAACTTTACCATTCATTTTCTAATAAATACATCAATTATAATGGTGGAGTTATTAAATGGATGATATTGCATTACTATGCTTGATATGCTTGGTCATGAGAATACGGTTATAGGTTGTCGTGGTTACCCAACACTTTTGCACCAATACCAATTGATGATGCTTCTCTACATGAGCATTGATTAACACACTTTGTTGGCTTTGCTAACATTTTGATGGCCTTGCTAGCTATATGGAACACCTCAATTTTCCTTTGTGCTTCACTATTGGAGATCACACAAGGATTTTTGGGTGGGATGTTCAATATTCACGGCCACAAGTTCTCCTTGATATCAACTTTGATGCAAGATCATGTGGAGGACAGTATGTAACTTGGTGTATGAGAAACAAGATACTATGTTCTTGGCTAATTCTTCACAAGCCACAAATCCAAAGACCACTTGAATATAGGCACACAAAGATTAAGAATATTGCAGATCATCACACTCTGAGATGAAAATCCACCTACCTAAGTGTGTGGACACGTTTGACAAGTTGAGAGACTACAATTGGTCTTTCACTATGCAACCTTGTCTTTGGTAAGGAAGTTGTATTATTTGCACTCTACCTTTTCATACAGCTTTGGGAACAGTTAGGGATATCTCTCATGATTAAAAGGAAAGGATAGCATAGCTTCATGATACATCAATGCGATTTGTTTCAAGTTAGTCATCATAGAACAATGTGTCTTTTAAAGATTGCAATCATTGTAAGTAATTCTTCAACCAAGTGAGTGGGCATGGATTCCAAAGTTCTCCAATCAAATTTCCAATATGGTGGCATGAGCTAAATAGATCAGGTTTATTTGTAGCAAATGTGCTATAAGAATATGCATGGTCAATCTTGATGGAGGTATCTTTCTTGTTGGTCATCATTTCAAATGCTACATACAACCCAATTTCAACAATGACATTTTGTGGGGTCATAGAAGGAACTTAGGTTTTTGATAGTGTCACTTCACCATCCATATAAAGGGGTTCCTTCTCTTTGGTCATTATATGCAGGTTATCTGAAAAAATGAAAAAAATTGAAAATTTTGAAAAAATGGAAAAAAATGGAAAAAATGAAAAAAGCAATAAATTTTAACAATGAGAACCTTCAGGCATTGTTAGACAAGTTGATAGGAGCTACGAAGGACCTCTCATACAAAGTTGCAAAAACAAAAAAGTATTCCTTCTAATGTTGTTGCTACGCATTTTAATGAGGGTCAAAGGCTACATAACAAACCCTATAATTATGCCTGGTTTAAAGGACCTGGAGGTAATGACAAACAAATAGCATTAAGGAACTCCAACCAAGGGTGACAAGAGAAACACACCCCTGAAATTTTGATGAAGGATCACGTGAATCTTTAACAAGATTTATTTTGGTGTAATATATGTTACTTGCCTCATGATCAATCCAAGTGTGTTTTTGCAATTGCACTTGGTGAAGAGAATGAATTTCAAGAGCATGCAGGTACACTCGAGTATTATGATGATGCCACCATGGATCAAATGGATGCCTACAAGGGTGAGGAATTTTTTTAAAATGATTATGATAGCCATTGTGTTACTTACGAGATACCAAACGAATATTTTGAGAAGCTCAAGGAACAAATGAAGCAGAGGTACAATAAAGAAAATTTCTCTAATGAATGATGAGAGCCAATTATGTCCCATTTTATGGCATATTTTAACCTATTTCATATACCTTCATATCCATTCCCACATTCCATTTTCGTTCCATATCATACTATTTCACTATTTTATGTTGCATATGATTAAATATATATAAGTGGTATTTAATATAGTTTTGGATAAAATATGGAAATTAATGAATGGTTGTCTTTACTATTAAGCATTATGATTTCTAGCCTTGGGAAATAAAGCTCGCAACATGCAGATCACAAATCTTCCTATCACCTTCTATGCAGAAAATCTTCTTGTCACTTTCTGGTTAGGAACTTCTATTTATCGGTTATGACCAACAACTTGTTTTTGTCATATTTTTAAAGATGTCAATCTCCAAGGTGGCGTTAGTTACCTCCATGGTACTAAATGTGTACCAGATTTGAATAAGCACAAGAACCCATGGTTATTGCTAAATAAATCTGAATGGAGATGCAATTGCCAACTGCGTAGAAGAATCCAAAAACCTTCTATTTTTGCTATTTGTTATAATAAGACAATGTTTAAATTTGTGGACAACAACAAATAGAGAAAAATACACTCAACCAAGGCTCCATGTGTGTTATTCTTGTGGAATAAGGAAGGAAACCCGTGCTGAAGATTTGTTGCTAAATAGATGGAGAAAAATCTACAAACCTTCACGTCTTCTATTTTTGCCTTCTATTATAACAACATTGTTTTAATATTTTTGTCTCTTTTAGTTTGTTGGCCATAGGCCAAAAAAAACATAATATTTTTTGTATTTAGTGTTATCTCAATGATCCCTTTACATTTCATTAATGTGCATGAAATTGGTAAATCACAATTGCAATCTATTCACACAACTAAAGGATGTGATTTTTGTTTAATTGAATTCAAAGAACAAAATGAACAACTAAAATATAATCCACTTAGTTCTTCTTGTCTACTCAATGAATCACAAATTTTAGAATTAATTCACACACATAAGGCAACAATTCACTATGATTCTAATTTTATCATTAAAATGATAAATATGTGTGTTGAAATTAATCATGCAATAAGCAAAGGTGAGTTATATTCCTTAATAATTCAAGATTTGTGTGAGATACATAATGAAATCCTACAAGATATATTTATACATATTATTAAACTCAAACATCTAGATCTTTGGAGGCTTATGGTAAAATTGTGTATTCCTCACACACTTATTGATCTAGGTCCAATAATTTATTTTATGATTAAGAAGAACTAGAAGGGTTTGAATTCATTAATGACCATAGAAAAATTGCTACAAAAGGATGATCATTGATTAAATAAGGATCAAGGTATTATTAAATATGCCACTTTCTTCTTTGGATTATCTTAATACCCTCATGATCTTACAATGTGAAATTAAGTTGGGGGGGAAATCCATTGAATTTTTAAAATCTTTGGTTGATTGTTCATTGAACAAGGCTCATGGTATTCTTAAATATGTCATTGTATTTATTCATTCTTTGGATTATCTTAATGCTCTCATGCCTTTGCAGTATGAAGTTAAGTTGGGGGGGAAATCCCTTGAATTTTTTTAAATTTTTTTGGTTCATTTCCAATAATGCCTTCATTGATTGTTTCTTTGGTGCTTATAATAAAACCACGTATGTGATATTTGGACCAAATCAAGGTATGCATTCTTGTGTTAATTGGAACTAAATTTATCTTGTTTCTATACAAGCATTCATTGTAATTCATCCATTTTATTATTATCAAGTGTTTATTCATCTAAATAACTTTACCATTCATTTTCTAATAAATACATCAATTATAATGGTGGAGTTATTAAATGGATGATATTGCATTACTATGCTTGATATGCTTGGTCATGAGAATGTGGTTATAGGTTGTTGTGGTTACCCAACACTTTTGCACCAATACCAGTTGATGATGCTTCTCTACATGAGCATTGATTAACACACTTTGTTGGCTTTGCTAACATTTTGATGGCCTTGCTAGCTCTATGGAACACCTCAGTTTTCCTTTGTGCTTTACTATTGGAGATCACAAGAGGATTTTTGGGTGGGATGTTCAATATTCATGGCCATGAGTTCTCCTTGATATCAACTTTGATGCAAGATCATGTGGAAGACAATATGTAACTTGGTGTACGAGAAACAAGATACTATGTTCTTGGCTAATTCTTCACAAGCCACAAATCCAAAGACCACTTGAAGATAGGCACACAAAGCTTAAGCATATTTCAGATCATCACACTCTGAGATGAAAATCCACCTACCTAAGTGTGTGGACACGTTTGACAAGTTGAGAGACTACAATTGGTCTTTCACTATGCAACCTTGTCTTTGGTAAGGAAGTTGTATTATTTGCACTCTACCTTTTTCATACATCTTTGGGAATAGTTATGGATATCTCTCATGATTAAAAGGAAAGGATAGCATAGCTTCATGATACATCAATGTGATTTGTTTCAAGTTAGTCATCATAGAACAATGTGTCTTTTAAAGATTGCAATCATTGTAAGTAATTCCTTCAACTAGGTGAGTGGGCATGGATTCCAAAGTTCTCCAATCAGATTTCCAATATGGTGGCATGAGATAAATAGATCAGGATTATTTGTAGCAAATGTGCTATAAGAATATGCATGGTCAATCTTGATGGAGGTATCTTTCTTGTTGGTCATCATTTCAAATGCTACATACAACCCAATTTCAACAATGACTTTTTGTGGGGTCATAGAAGGAACTTAGGTTTTTGATAGTGTCACTTCACCATCCATATAAAGGGGTTCCTTCTCTTTGGTCATTATATGTAGGTTATTTGAAAAAATGAAAAAAATTGAAAAAAATTGAAAAAAAATGGAAAAATGAAAAAAATATGAAAAAAGCAATAAATTCTAACAATGAAAACCTTTAAGCGCTGTTAGAAAACTACAATTTGAAAACCAGTTTCTGGTGGATTGTAGTTGAAATAAAATTCTTAGTGGTGAAAACTGTTTTCACAGTGCCACTAAGCAGTAAGTGATTGAAAACTAGCTTGCCAGCGGTCACTTGTTGTTATCAAAATTGAAAAAATGAAAAAAAAAGAGAAAAAAAATTAAAAAAGAAAAAGAAAAAATGCAATAATTTATGGGCTAATCAGTTTGCAGGTATAATCTATTGCTTGAATGGTTGTTTGAGCTCCTCTTGCACCTCCTGTTGCTCACTTGTGTAGATGTGCTCTCATTTGTCATGGTCAACATAACTTTGATCACCTGTAGCACAAAGTTACACATTCAGTTGAGGTGTTAGCAAACGTGAAGATAGATTCAACTAGCATCAGTATGTTCCATAATGCTTTAATCCGATGGAAAATATTTGATGTGTGGTGTGGCTACAGTCCTTGTCATGATTTTTGCTTGCTTCCTTACTGGAGATTCACAGTTATAGAGTTACATGGGCTACTAGGTCTTGGCCTTAATGGGAATACGAGTTGGTAAAACAATCAAATTTATTTTCACTATTTAATCTCTTAAATTTATTAGTATTTCTTATTATATTAATCATATCGCATAGCATTCCTACCCATCCTCTCCTTGCCCGAGGACGGTCAACCCTTTAAGTTGGGGGGAGGTCCACCATCCTTATTACCCATCTTTTCACCTATTATCCTTCATTATTCCATCATAGTCATAGTATCCATTATTTTCACTTCTCATCATTCAAATTGCCTATCATTTCACCCATTTCAAATAGCTCACAAATATGGAGATAGTCTTTTGTGATACCTCTTATATATATAGCATTTCCAATAAATAATGTTATGAAAAGAATGCCATTGAAAAATGAGAAAAAAATGATGAAAAAATCAAAATCAAAAGAGGTATGATGAAAAGGAAATTGGCAAACAAAAGAAAATCCATGACAATTGATATGCAAAGGAGCTATAGAAAAATTGAAGGGAACTCTGATTGTGAATAAGCTATAATAGTAAAGGGGTGAAGAGGAAACCCAAAGTCACAATCCCAAGGCTGCCCTCTCAGAAATAATGATTGCACGAGGATGTGCAATATGTTAAGTTGGGGGGAATGATGAGAGCCAATTATGTCCCATTTTATGGCATATTTTAACCTATTTCATTTACCTTCATATCCATTCCCACATTCCATTTCCGTTCCATATCATACTATTTCACTATTTTATGTTGCATATGATTAAATATATATAAGTGGTATTTAATATATTTTTGGATAAAATACGGAAATTAATGATTGGTTGTCTTTACTAATAAGCATTGTGATTTCTAGCCTTGGAAAATAAAGCTTGCAACATGCAAATCATAGATCTTCCTATCACCTTTTATGCAGAAAATCTTCCTATCACTTTCTGGTTAGGAACTTTTGTTTATCAGTTATGACCAACAACTTGTTTTTGTCATCTTTTTAAAGATGATGTTAGTCTCCAAGGTGGCGTTAGTTACCTCCATGGTACTAAATGTGTACCAGATTTGAATAAGCACAAGAACACATGGTTATTGCTAAATAAATTTGAATGGAGATGCAATTGCCAGTTGCGTAGAAGAAACCAAAAACCTTCTATTTTTGCTATTTGTTATAATAGGACAATGTTTAAATTTGTGGACAACAACAAATAGAGAAAAATACACTCAATCAAGGCTCCATGTGTGCTATTCTTGTGGAATAAGGAAGGAAACCCGTGTTGGAGATTTGTTGCTAAATAGATGGAGAAAAAATTGCAAACCTTCATGTCTTCTATTTTTTCCTTCTATTATAGCAACACTGTTTCAATATTTTTTGTCTCTTTTAGTTTGTTAGCCACGGGCCAAAAAAAATGTAATATTTTATGTATTTAGTTGTTATCAAACAGTGTATATATATATACATATATACATATACATATACATATATACATATACATATATATATATATATATACATACATATATATATATATATATATATACATACATATATATATATGTGTGTGTGTGTGCGCGCGCGCGTGTGTGCATAGTGTAAGGGAATATATAGACTTTGACAATAGACTTTTGGTAGTAGATTTTTGTATCAAACTTTTGATAAATAAAATAGCACTTCTTCTTATCACAACAACGTAGAAAGACTCGTTTCTTCTCACCTGCGAACCACGGAGCAAGGGCCCACTCCCTGGCGAAGCATGGTGATGTTTATTTAGTTTTTGTTGGATTTAATTTCAATAGATTTCATAGTTGCGTGATTTGATTTCCTGCAATGTTTTCTTTCTATGTGTAATTTCCTTATGGTTATTTACAATCTGGTTTTCATTGGACAGTCATTTCAGCTATTGATATTTTGTCAAGATTGGTTCTATTTATCTAAAGTGTAAAGTGCGAGTTATATTCCAGATTTATAAAAGAGCTTGCTAATGTTATTTTGTAGTCTGTAATAGTTCCCACTGCTACTATTCTTATAACAGTTTATATCACAGCTCCTGTCACTTCTGTCACGGAATCGAGCATAACAAAAATATAAGTTTGAACCAGATTTTCATTATAGGTGCTCCTTTGTGTGTTCTAGCTACTTTCATCCCCACTTAATTCACTGCTTTCCTCCCTTAGGTATACTTCCACAACACCTCTCACAAGCTTACGACCCTCAGATTGACACTTAGACCAAGCTGAAATCTTTCTTATTCTTTACCCCAGTCTTGGCCTATCAAAAGACATTAAAGCTCTCACCAAATTTGTTGTCATACAAGTACAACTTGTGACTATCAACTAAGGAACAAGAAAGTAGGTGCCAAAGACAAAGATGATGGTATAGTTTCTCTAGATGTGTTAGCTACATAGTTGAATAAAGGAAATCAAAATGGATATAATGCAAAAATAACAACAAATAAATATGTAGAGAAGTCTCAACCTAGGAAAAAGATGCATTTACCAAATACACCCTTGCAACACATATATGCCACAAGATAAAAGGGTGTCGATGTCTCAACAAGTAATATGGGAAATCCAAAGGCTCCAAGAGATATCACTAAACAAAATAAAGACAATAAAACAACAAATGATAAATAAAAGGTAGTAGAGGAGGTTGGAAAGGTAGTCCACATAGAGCTAATTGCTACTAGTGATCAATTGATGCTTTTCATCCCTAATACTAATGTTATGACAATTCCCCCTACATACCAACCAATTGACATGGCTTGGGATTTTAGTCAATTAAAAGTTCAAGTGTCAGCTAAGGAATTATTGAGGATCCTTGAGCATAAGGAAAGGATACTATTATATCTCATTGCCCCTACTATATTTTATTAGCCAAATGAGGTTGTAGATGTTTCCAAAGATAGAGAAGATAAAGTCAATGTACAAGAGACTCCTGAGATATATTTCGACACTATTTCTACAAGTAATAAACATACATTTGATCCATTTCATTCATCTATGCTAATAAATGGTTGGTTGGTTCACAATTGTATGTCAGATTCTAAACCATCCAACAATGAGATGCCATTAGAAGTCATGAACCACCTAGGATTGCAAGTTTCAAAATCTTACGAATAAATGTTATGCCATGGATTCTTGTGAAGTGAATGTGATTGAGATAGTGAATGATGTTGCAGTGCAACTTGCTACATACCTAAGTAAAACTTTTTTCAATGGATATAATCATAGTTAACTATTTAGCTAAATGGGGTATGTTGTTGTCCAATAAGTGGGTAACCTTGATGGGTGGTATTATTATGACGGGCTTATCCTATGTTACCATATCACTATGTGGAAAATAATCCAATTACATAAGGAAAAGAAAATGGTGGTTCTTATGGAGAATCCAAATGAACTAGAGAATCAAGCTTGTCACTTTGATATGGAGCCTGATTATTTTGCAGGCTATTGTGATAATGAGTTTGATAAGAAAAAAATATTTTGATCTAATTCTCCCACGTCAACATCTGGGACATGATAGATTTTGGAATAGGCATTTTGACATTGCATGTTCAAGAGAAAGAAATGGTGTGGGGATTGTATTAGTATCCCTTGAGGTCAAAAACTATAATTTCACTTTCAAATTGAACTTTGAATGCACCAATAATTTGGCAAAGTATGAGGCTCTATTTATTGGTTTGAATATGGCTTCAAAATATGGAATTAAATGCATTAGAGTGCATGATGATTCAAAACTTGTGGTATCTCAAGTTAGAGGCACACATTTTGTAAAAGAAAGAAGACTAATAATATATCAAAATGTTATTTGGAATACTATTGAAGTTTTTCATGCATTCAACATCATTTGGTTGAAAGAGAGAATAATGTAATAGTTGATGCCATTGTTGTGTTAGCTTCAAGATTTGATGCTTCTTTTGTCCCCTGTCACTGCAAGTATGATGTTGAGATTCTTACCAAGCCTAGTATTCCAAATAACATCTATAATTGATGAGTCTTAAACGATGATCAACAAATATATGATTTATTGAATTACATTAATCACTTCAAGAACCAACATATTGATTGGAAACCCATGGTGGAGAAGGATGAAGAAGGTAAGGAGGCTCTCTTTAAAAATGAAATCATTTAGCTTAAAAAAAATTCCATTCCTAGAGGTCTTGTTGCTTTGGAAATAATGTTTGGTAATGTATATTACTATAAGGCAATAAGTAAGCATGTTAGAAAAAAATATATAGAAGGTATAAATAGGAATCAAATCAACTCCTAAAATTATCTATATTGGCAAGAGGTTAAAATCATCAAAGAAGCAAATAATAATAGCATTACTGAGAGAATATAATAAGTGCTTTGCTTGGTCTTATAATGAATTGAAGACTTATAGAGAAGACTTGTTCCAACACACTATTATATTGGATCTTGGTACAAATCCATTTAGACAAAAGCAACGCTCCATCAACCCTACTTTTGCCCCTCAAATTCAGAAGTAATAAATGAAATTGAAAGAAGGGGGTATTATTAAATCAATCAGACATTCAAAATGGGTGTTTAACCTTGTTTCAGTTATAAAAAAGAATGGGGACATTAGGTTGTGTGTGGATTTTAGAAAATTGAATATCATGTCCCTCAAGGACAAGTATCCACAACCTAGTACGGACCATTTGTTGTAGTAGCAAATGGGGTCGAGTTGATGTCAATGATGGATGAATTCTCAAGTTACAATCAAGGTATGGTCAAAGATTCAGAGCAACATAAGGCAACCTTCACTATGCCATGGGAAATTTTGTGTATGTTTGGAAGGTCTTATAAATGAGATCATGGTTGTCTACCAAGATGATTTGACTGCCTACTTGAAGGATCAAAACAATCATTGCAAACAATTGGAGTTAATATTCTATAAATTCTTAGAGTATGGGATATCTTTGAATCCAAAGAAGTGTATTTTCAATGTAGAAGAGGGAAAGCTCCTTGGGAACATTATGTATAAGGAAGAGGTAAGGATTGACCCAAAATAGGTCAAGGCCTTTGATCATATCCCTCAATAGAAAATAGTCAAGGTAATCCAATCTTTCTTTGGGTAGATAAATTTTGTTAAGAGGTTTGTTCCTAATTTTGTAGAGAAGACCAAGGCCATCTCTAAAGTGTTGGAAAAGAGACAGTCTTCCGGCTGGGATAAGAAATCAATTGATTCATTCTTAGAAATAAAAGATGCACTTAAGAAGCCACCAATGCTAGCAAGTCTTGAATATTCTAAGCCTTTCCAAGTATCTTATTTTACATCTTTCTACACTATTATTTCTCCGATATAGTCTTATTGGATCTCGATTCCTAATTGAACTACACTTTTCAATGTTTATTCAATTCACTTAGATTTTTTTTGCTTTACGGGAAAAATGTGCCCATTCAATTTTGCAAGCATGTTGTGTGAATTGTCTTAATTCTAGTTGTTGATGAACTTTCTACATTTCCACTTGCTGATAGTTTCCCCACATACAATTAACTTAAAAAATATTGGCTTTCTTTGTGGGTAGATGAAGTCCATCTTCTCACATGTGCCCTTGATGATGTCATCTTCCTTTAGTGGGATTTTGGCTTGCTAAATTGTCTATTTGTAGGTTTTTAATTGGCTGGTGATTCTATGAAACTTTGGTGTTCAACCAAGCAAATCTCTTTTCATCTAGTTTAGTTCAATTTTTTTGTGTGTATGGAAAACTTGTGCCTAACTAGTTTTGCGGATATTTCTAGATGGATCGTCTTGATGTTCTTGGTATAGTTTTCAATGGTTTTTCGTAGGCGTATTTGATACCAAAATTGGTTAGGTCATGCTTTTGAGGGTTGATGGATACTAACTTCCCACATAATTGCTTGGTGGAAAATTGTTCCATGGTGTTATTTGGTTGCTTCTTTTTTCCCAACCTTTTGTTCTTAGGTGAATATCCCTCATCCATTTGAACTTCCCTATTGAACTTAGTTTTCTAGTTTCATAGCTTCACCTCATTTGACATCCCATTATTTTGATTGCATCATGTTGATGTCACCCCTGCCAACATCATGTCAATAGGACAATCCATTTGGATTGGATTATTTTTGCATGTATTATGAAGTTGGAAGTTTGGTTGCATTTCCTCACCAAACAATTGGAGTCCATCTTCCACCAAGGCCAAGACATAATGAAGAAAAGGTAGTAAGGTATTGACTTCATGTGTGGCCCAATGAAAGCCGATATCCCACATATGGTGTTTTGTGGGAACCTGAAGGTCTATAGGACCTTGCAAGGATAGCAATGGCATCTAGATATATCCACCAAGGGCCCAAAATTCTACCAAAACCATATAAGTATAGTTTTTCTATTTGATACCAATAGGATCTACCACATGGGCCTGACTCTCATGTTGCATCATGATCCTAGTCAAAGCCCCACATCTCATAGGGGTCAGATTTTTGCAAGTAAAAATAAAAACATTAGGTATTAACTACTACCATTAATGATACAACCACTATTGTAGCCACTTTTTCTTGATTCATGGTGTCTTGTAAGATATTTTAAATGTTTTTTGGTGAGAATTCAAGGAAGAAAAGTGGTGTCCATGTCTCATTTATTATCCGTAGAAACTATATATGTCACATAACACCTCTAGGACACAACTTTAATGGATTTCATGGGTAATTTCCCTTGTTTATTACACTTAAACTGATGAATCATCAATGCAAATGTATGTTGTAGGTCAAAAGAATGTTCTTCCACACTTCCTATTAATCAGATTGGATTTGTAATGGAAATTCAATTATTGTGCATTGGTGGAGGTCGCGTCCAAGGTTTCCCATGTGACACAACCTTTCGACATTATACAAACCTTTTTATTGTGGGTATATATTCCTTGGTCACCATTGTAAAGAGGATGATAACATTTTTAGAGAAAAAGGAGGAGCATAGCAGAAAAAAGAACTTACACAATAGAACTAGAGAGTTCATAGTTTCTAGTTTTGGGTATAGTTATTTTTGCACTATAATAATCTAGGTTCATCCTAGAATTCATAATAACACTTGTAAATATTGTATATTGAGTGATTGAAATCAAATTCAACCTTCATTGAGTGTATCCATGTGCATGATGTCCATTTCTTGATGTGTTTTTGATTAGTTAGTCAGCCAAATGACTATAAAATTCTTGTAAAGCTTTTGCAAGATATCTTCTTCGAACAATAGAGTAAATGCATGGTTATTTTCATGGATTACTAAGTAGTCTCATTTAATATTTTGTAACTATTTGTGTTTTCCCTAAATGTATGTGTCGTGCCCAACTTGCTTATGTATTTTGGAAAACCTAGTCTTTTGGGGTGTTTTCATTAACACATCACCTTGGTTTCAATTGTTACATTTTTTTGTCTGAACATAGAGACTCTATTTCCCAAATTAATAAAGGCACAAGTTTGTTATTGGTTTTATCCCCTCCCATCATTTTCAACACACTCAGAACACATTAACTTAAACGTCTTTTAGTTTCATTAGTTTGTGTGTTCTGTTGCCATGTTTGAATGTTTATAACATCTAAAGGGTTATCATAAAACACATTATGAGATATCCATATGGCATATTATCTGTTTAACAAGGTCCTCATCCTTACACATCCGAACTATCACATAGATATATTGTGACACATGTATTGGGATACATTTTACATTGAGTATAGTTTTTTGTAAGTGAGTATTCAGTCTATTAATCATAATTGAGCGACTTAGGGAAACCCCCTAGTTTTGTAGAGTCAAAAGTGAGGGAAGTCTTACCCACCTCAATAATTGGTCCCTAACTACCCAACTTGAAGATAGGTTTGTGGTGATCTTCCTAGGTTTGACACCCTTGGTACTTGGGAAATTACCTGACCTTCGAGATTTGGCCCGCCTACAACTTAGATCACTAACAAGTTGAATGCAATGCCCCTATAAAAACATAGTTGGACTTCCAACCCTTCTTTGGGAAGATTCTAACCTAGTCAAAAGTGATCAATAATAAAACCTATGCCTTGCATAATAATTACATGGACCCTGAAATCTCAAACAACGCTTAACCCTAAACCAAAATATTGACTACTAAAATATATGAGCTTGAAAAATATCTAAGTTGAATGAATAAAATTTTAAACCTTGATAGATCTCAATATTTTAGCAGCCCTAATTGCTGAAAGAAGAGCATAATAAATGAGTAAATACACATTGAAAAATAACATTTTTCCAAAGCCCAATGCAAAAACCTATAACCCTTAACTTGGTAAAGAAACCCACTAAATATGGCAAATTCATAAATCATAATTTGAACAAACTTCAAAATACTCCTTTTGAAGATATTACTTAGTGTTCATGTACATTTGAAGCTTGAATAGTTTGGACGAGATTGTTGGCATTCAAATATATTTTGTTAATTATTTGAAGATTTATTGGGTTTGTGTGTTTGATAATATTAAAAAATATTTATATTTTATCCCAATTAAATAATTTTAATAATCACACAAGTATAATATAATTAAAAATATATAATATAAAATATAGTGTAACATAAGATCAGTAGAGTTGATAAATATACATACTACACTTAAGTCAAAAAAGAAAAAAACATAGACATATTAGGATGCTCAACATACTTCCTAATGAGTCACACCATAGCTTCCTACTACCTCTTCCAGTTGGATTCCATTGTGTTATTTGACACCCTCTCCCTAATGTACATGGGTCATTGCATCAAGATTTGGGAACCTTATGCTATGGTGCAATTCCTTCCTTTGTTGAGCTTTGTATATGCTTTTCCCATAAAATATTGGGATAGTGTAATTGTTGGAGACATTTAGAGGACCTATATCATGGATCGTAATAAGTCCCTCTACAACCATCCACACATCCCCACAATATAGTCTAAGTAGACATAATTCCCTAAACATAATTATCAAGTCCAATTCCTCCCAACCTTTCTCTATTTGAGGCAACATATTAGTAGGTGGGGATTTTGATGCCTTTTTATTACTCTCTAGACCATTCCTACCTCGTGTAACCTCCCCCATCATCATCTCCATATTGCCAAATTGAATGAGATAAATGTACACAACCACCAAAGTCACAACCCTACATTAGGTACTTCTCTAGCCAACTTTGTTATGAAGTCAACTAGAATTGATGATTTAGATCTTGATTCTTTCGAGGGACTCAATTCTTGTCCACCCAAGATAACTTTCATAATTCCTTTCAAATACCTATTTTCCACACAACCTTTCCTTTGAGGATTCTAACCTTTACTAGAGTGATTCAAGTCATAACCATGACAAAATCTAAGAGATATAAAGTACACATCCATAATACACAAATAAATAATAGGTGGGTAAGTCCAAAATTCACTTAAGCCACAAAACTAACAAGCATCCACTTCATGACTTTAAATACATCTCTTCCCACACTTGATCACGTGTTGAGATAAGAAGAAAATAAAAACACACAAACCATACCTATGTTGTGTCGATACTTTACACTAATACCATGCATAATCCCTTTCAATATTTTAAACTTGCTCATAGTCATGACCCAACTTGTATAAATCCATCTATGCTCAATCAATTTATGTATAAAATGCATACATACAACTTAACAGACCAACAAATCCTTATTAAGCAATTCATTATCCTAGAGGTGCTACAATTAATTTATCAACTGAGGAATCATAATTCTTGGATGATGTTGGAACTATATGCGCAGTTAAGAATCCTAAATCATCCTAATCAATTCATGTATAAAAGAGTAACATAAGCAATTTAATTGAAAGCAAACTGATTGTAATAAATTTTATCTGGAAGCAAATTTAACTGAACTGAATAACATTTGCTATAGGTAACTACCCTTGTGAAGATAATGACTTGATGACTCAAGTATGCTACAACTTACTCTAATAACAATTAATCATTACTCAACAATTCAATTTAATTCTAAACTAGGAAATACAACTTAGTATTTTATTCTATTGTAATTAATAACCTAAACTACAAGGAGTATTACAGTACCTTAAGTGGCCCTTGCTTGAGTTGTTGCAATCCCATGATATCTTTCTAAAATCTTAACTCATAAATTCATGAAAAATATTGTATCTATCTTTATTGCAAATTAAATAGATAAAATGAGAACAAAGTATCAAATTGATAGGAAGAGTACTTATATTCAAATCTACTTAACACAAAATACTAGATCCTCAACCTCCCACAAGATCAGACATATATATAAGATCTTTGAGAATTTGATTATTCTCAGACCGAAAACAAATTGTAAACAATTTTTGACTCTCCAAAAAACATAGGAAGATGACTAGGTCTTATTTTAAATGGTAATGAAAAAAATAATGGAGGTAAGCGTGTCAAAATCATATCAGGGCTCTACATCTTAAAGAAGACAATTATAATTGAAGACATGCCTAATAGGGAAAAACTTATTGCAAGCCATGACCATTGTTATTACAAATATCTTCTTTCCTCCATGACCTAATGACAACATAAATTAAAAAGATACAATAATCCATAAATAAACCATTTTCACAATCTTCAACCATTGCCTCCATTAGCCACGGAAGACTGCTTGTGTTGTAGGCAATCACCCCCTTTGGCTATGGCATACAAGAATCCTTTGTTGCGAGTTGAAAAATCCTTCGCTACATGGGTTAGTTTATTTCAAAGGGGTTAGTTTATTTCAAAGGCATCTTTTCATCATTATTAACTATAATCAACATAAAACTCTATTAAATTTCGTAGACATTCACAAATTCACACAATCATTTATCAATATAATATATCATCCTTAATGCTTTAAATACTTAAAATAAGTGGAAAGGTTTGGGTAATGCCTTTGAAATCATCTGAAATATTATGAAAAGTATGAAAATAAAACAAAGAAAGGACAATTCCAAGACTCATCAACTTCACAAAAAGAAAATATTTAAGGGGGAAGATAATTTAAATATTTTTTGAGATCACACCAAGAAGAAGGGTGAGAACTATATAATGTAGTAACATGGTCTTGATATGTCCCACAATTGGAGCTAAAAAAATAACTTTATATTTAAAAATTATTCTATGATGGGAGTAGATTTCCTTCTTAAAATGCAAACCAATTTAGAACACCTCCTAAAGATGTTTCCCAAGCTTCTAGTTTTGGTAATTTCCCTTATTTAACACATTGATAACAATAAATAGGTGTACTTCTATTATCAAATTTTGCACTCCATAGATAATGCTAGTTCCATCCCAACCATCACTCCTTCCTACTTTTCTTTATTTTATTTCTAACAAAAAGGAATCCACCATGAAGAAAGCTTCCATCATCCTTCCTAAGGTCAACACTAGCTCGACTTGACCTTGGATTCCTACATGAAGACCATTCAAAATCGAGCTTTACAAAAACTTGAAGGGTATAGTACTAAGCCTCAAATTTATTTCCATCATCCTCTTCTCATTTTCCTTATTTTGATTTATAGTTAAAAAATTTGAACTTGAATTATTATTCTTAAACCTTTAACACACAACACTGGAAACCTTCTTAATATTTGGTTTTTAATACAATATCAACTTGTGTAAGAATAATCTTCATCTTTCTCAAAAACCTTAACAAGTGCAATAAAGTTAAGTGGTTGATAAAAAGAGGATTGAAAATTACTAGATTTATACATATAATAACAAAAGATAAATACATATAATAACAAAAGATAAATCTTAATGTTGCAAATGCATGATTCCTTCACATCATAGATTGCAAAATTTTCAACTATGTCATACACCAAAAATATTTGTGATAGTTGAAGCAATTTGAATTGATTGCAATTGTGCTTGTTATTCCTCCACTCCTCTTAAACATCTAAAAATAAGCAAAAGCCAACCTTTTATTTACCTCTCTCGATATAAAGAAATAGATAGAATAAAAAATCAAAATAATCATGAGACCGAATTATAGGTACAAAATCCACCAACTTATCTCTTTCAATACAAAGAAATAAATTCAAATTAAAACTAAAAAAATTGTGAGAGTGAATAATGGGGATGTATATTGCAAAAACAAGCAAACTATTATTTGTAGTTTCTATTCAATGCCCTTGCATCAAGATTTGGATGTAAATGTAAGGAGCAAATGATAGAGGGGAAATGAGGTATGATATATGACAATAGTTATGGCTAGGGTTTCATTTTAAGAACAATGCACTATTAAAATAAATTCTTTAGGTAAAGAGTGTTTAGTGCTTAAAGTTAATTTATTTAATTTATCACTTGTGTATGTATATTAATAGGCATTAGAGAGGTTTTAAAATAGGATTAAGTAAATGATTTGGTTGTTCACGTTGATAAGGTTAGAGAAAAATGTTAAATTATTGGTACCATCAATTTCAATGACTAGATGTCACGATTGTCTACCACATGTCAAGGGTCGATAAGGCCCTATTTTTGACACCTTATGCGAATGTCAATGCTATAATAATGTGAAATTGAATTAAACTCTCAAACAATAAGTATACACAAGTAAGACATTAAACTACTTGTAATAAAAAAACGAGGTCTTAAAATGATGCTACTTGGGCATCCCATCAACTCAAAATTAGGGTACAAAACTAATGGCTCCCTTATAGATTAGTTACTAATAAGGAAGCAGCCTAATAGAAGGGGTTTGTGCTCTTATTTTTTCATCTTAGGGAATTCTATAAAATTAAAAAAAAATGTAGTTGCAAGATTAAAATGGATCTTCCTTTAAAATAGAAGCCTCACATTTATAGTTGTAATTTTTCACTAGTATTAGGTTATGGTTTCATGGATGAGGGCTTTCTAAAATATTTTAGTGGATGTTGATAAATTTTTTAAGAGTATTTTAAAGTGAGTGGTCTCATGAATTTTGAAATATTTGCAAGCTTATAGTTTATGAAATTTCATGTCATATTAGTTTTTTAAACAACTAAGGGTAGGTTCCCATGCAATTGTTTAGCTTATTTTTGCTAGCAACTACTACTCAGCATTTTAAGGAGCAATTTGTAAAACTAGTGTCCCCATGAATATTTAATTTTTCTACTTATTTTTAAGCACTCAATTTTTTATTTTTTTTAAATATATTTCTTTTTCTTGTTAAATTGCTGGGATACAATAAATCACAATGAAAACAAGAGAGCTAATGACAAGCTTTATGATTGAAATTGTAGCAATAATTGAAACTCTAAATTGTAGAAATGGAGATTGATAAGATCACATACCTTCAAATGATTTGTATGAAATATGTCTATCATCAAACTATATTCACAATTGGGGCATCACCCACAATGAAAATGATATCACCATCAGTAAATTATTATGGAAATTATTTGAAAGGAAAACAATCTTTTGAGCACAAAAAATAATGAAATGAATAGTATTAATAATAATTTGTGTAGGTAAAAATTTCCAAACTATAATTCAAGGGATAATAATTTCCTTGAAAAGATAAATTGGGTTGATGATTCTAAATTATTTAAATTAAAACAAAAAACAATTTACAAGACTTTAACATATACTCAAGACATTTATATTTTTCTTAACAAGTGCTAGAACCTAGATACCCCTCAAGAGTAATGGTCAAAAGATTCAAATTCATGTGGTCGAATATTCCAAAACCAAAATTTGCATGTTTCAAATGGTTATTCTTATTGCAAAAAATTCCATTTAAGCTACATAGTTTTTTTTTTTTAATAAAAGAGGGTAAAAACTTTATTGAATCATAACAGCATTACAAAGTCCAAAGAAGGAAGCCACAAGGGGCCAAAACAACAAGAATTAATTCACACCCAAGAAGCACCTCATATCCTCAGCAACCCACTCCTCAAGAACAGGGGCCATATCAACAGGGAGATTGCTCCAATCATCCACAGACCAAGAATCAGTCTTTTCCGACGCCCATCTAGCCAGCCCATCAGCCACCCTATTCCACTCCCGTGGAATATGACGAAAACAATGGACTCCAAGGTAGAGCACAGAGAAATAATCTGTTTGACAACCACAGCTAGCTGCCAATTCACATCCTCCAAATTTTGATTATTCAACATATCAATAACCACCTGAGAATCAGCTTCACAAACAATCCGCCGCCATCCAAGGGAAACTGCACGCTCAACCGCCAAGAGAATAGCGCTAGCCTCCATAAGATTATTAGTTTGCAAACCACGATACATAGAAAAGAAGAAAACCACCACTCCAAGGCTATCTCTACCAATACCACCAACCCCAGCATGCCCAGGGTTACCTCTAGAAGACCCATCAGTATTAATTTTCAACTCCCCTAGAGCAGGTGGGCACCAAAAGCCCTCACGAGCAACCCTCTCACGCCCACGCCTACGATGCACTTTACTCATAATACACTTCCCCCCTGTGGCAAGACCCAGGGAATTTACAACACCCAAGTCCCCAGGAGCAATCGGCACAGACAAGTCACACTTTGCAGTCAAAGTCTCCAGCAAAGCCCCAAGAATTCGCCTCCAAAGTTGCCCCACGAGCAATTTTTTATCCAAGAATATTCTTCTGTTACGTTCCAACCAGATTTGCCAAACAATCAAACTAGGACCAATGCTCCAAGCAATTTTAAGAAAAGAGGTTGTAGCAGGAGAAGAACCCTGTCTCTTCCAAAAATCCTCCAAAGAAGAGACATGGCAACACGGTAAGCTCCAAAGATTCCACCAGTGATGCCAGATAGTCTTAACAAAAGAGCACTGAAAAAATAGATGTGATAAGCATTCATCATGCTGACCACATAGAATGCACATGGAGGGGCCCTGGAACCCACGTTTGCAAAGATTATCCCAAGTAAGACACTTACCTTGAACCACAAGCCAAGAGAAAAAATTACACTTAGGCCAAGCAAATTTATTCCAAGCATGCTTCCACCAAGAAACCTGGGAGCTTCCAAAGACTTGTTTATCCAAAACCTGATAACCAGAGGCAACCGAAAATTTTCCTTTCAAGTCAGGTCCCCAAGCAAGCACATCAGCCCCTTGGAGAGAATTGCAGACACGACTCGATAAAATCTTAGCAAGCTCTTGACGATCCTCCACTGCACCACCAGGAGGCCAATCCAAGGGGCTCTTCCACCTAGACACAGAAATTTGACCCAAAGATTGTTGAGATTTAAAATCTGCCACATGACTCCAACCCGCCTCCACAAAAATCTGGCACAAATCTTGGAGATGGGGATGAGATGACACAATGGGTGGGTATCCATCCCAAGAATCATACCAGAAAAGAGCATCTCGACCCCCATTACAAATCCAAAAAAGTCCCTGTTTAACCAACTTGGCACCACGTTTAAGGGTACTCCAGATCACAGAGCCTTTCCCCTCCATACTAAACCTTGATACCTCCCTACTTTCTACTGCCCCCAAATATTTGAAGGTCAGAATTTTAGCCCAACACATATGCTGTTGAGAGCACCAGCGCCAATACAACTTAGCAGCCAAGGCCTGCCCATTCAAATCAGCCCGCCGTAAACCAAGACCCCCCTCTTGCTTTGGCCTACAAACAACATCCCACTTCACAAGACTCCATTTTCTATGAAGAAGATTACCAGCCCACAGAAACTGACGAGACAATTTCTCGAAATCTCTAATAAAACTTGAAGGAGCAGAAAGAACAAAGCATTTATAAATAGGAAGAGCCTGGACCACCGACTTTAAAAGAGTCACTCTACCTGCTGAAGAAAGCCACCTGCAAGTCCAATGACTGACCAATCCTCGAAACTTATCAAGAGTCTCTTGCCAAAACCTTTTGGGGAGAGAGCGAACAGCAAGAGGGATTCCAAGATAGGAAAAAGGAAGCGAACCAATCTGAAACCGAAGGATACCAGCAATTCTCCTTTGAATACCTTTAGGAGTGTGGAAGAAATATATGAAGGACTTCCCCTCATTTATGCATTGCCCAGAAGCTGCCAAGTAACTGTCCAAAACACTGCGCCAATTGAGAGCCTCCTCAACCTTAGCCCTACCCATCAAGGCAGTATCATCTACAAATTGCAGATGAGACTGAGGGGGAATACCATCTCCCCAACTCCATCCCTGAAGCAATCCACTAGCAACCTGAGCACGAATGAGTCTTCCCAGGCCTTCCGCAAGGAGGATGAATAAGTAAGGAGATAGGGGATCTCCTTGCCTAAGGCCTCTAGAAGCACCAAACAAACAAGTGGGCTCACCATTGATAAGCACCGAAAAGGAGGAGGAAGTGACACAACTCCTAACCCATTCAATCCAACCCTCAGCAAAGCCAAAAGCTCCAAGGATTTTAAATAGAAAACTCCATTTAACACGATCATAAGCTTTAGCCATGTCTAACTTGATAAACATAGATTTATCTTTTGAGGATTCCATAGAATGGATGGCCTCAGCAGCAATAACTACCCCATCCATGATCTGTCTTCCAGCAACAAAACCCCCCTGCTCTTCAGAAATTAAGTCATCAAGCCAAGGCTTCAGCCTTTCTGCGATCAACTTAGTAATAATTTTATACACAACATTACATAGAGCTATAGGCCTAAACAAATCCAAGGAGTTAGCTCCCACCTTCTTAGGAATAAGAGCTAAAAATGTAGCATTTAGGGACTTCAACATTTGTTTATGCATAAAGGATTCTTGGACAACCTCTAAAAGGTCCAATTTAACCACTTCCCAGAACTCCTGAAAAAATTCAATGGGGAATCCATCAGGCCCAGGAGCTTTACCTTTCTTCATCTGGAATACAACCTTCTCAAGCTCCGACAAGGTAATAGGAGCAAGCAATGATTCATTCATTTCATTAGTCACCAGCTTCGGGATACAATCTAAAATTTTAGCTTCATCCTCCTCCGCAGGAGGCGAATCCTCAGAGAAAAGGGTAGAGAAATATCGAATGCATTCAGCTGAAATAGAGGCTGAAGAGGACAAAGATTCCCCATTAGGCAACAGAATAGAAGAAATAGCATTACCTTGTCTCCGATCCTTAACTGAGTTATGGAAGAAAGCAGTGTTTCGATCCCCAGCCTGGAGCCATTCAATACGAGACTTTTGTTTCCAAAAAATCTCTTCTCTTAACTCCCATTCCTCAAGCTCTTTTGTTGCAGCAACCTCTAATAAACTCAGCTCCTCTGAGAGGCCTTGATCTCGAATTTGTCTGGTAATTAGGTCTAGATTATCTCGCGCCTTTTGCTTTTCCTGAAATAAGTTACCAAAATGCTGCCTATTCCATCTTTTCAATCTGTATTTAACATACTGGAGCCTCTTTGAGAAAGAGTACATGGCAGTGCCATATGCTGGCTTCCCCTGATCCCACCAACTAGGGAGCAAAACATGAAGAGATTCATCCCTAAGCCACATGAGTTGGAACTTAAAGGTCTGTCTAGCACACCGTTGAGGCACATCAACCACTAGCTTAATAGGCCAATGATCAGAACCACGACCATCCAAAATTTCAGAGCTTATCAACCACCTGTCCCCCACCCAAAAACTAGACACCAAAAATCTATCAAGTCTTTCAGAAATAGAGGCATCGCCAATTCTCCTATTATTCCAAGTAAAAAGACCATTGCCAGGTTTGATATCCACAAGATTCAAAGCAGAGATATTGTCCTGGAGCAATAATGCAGAAGCCTCCAACCTTGCAATACCACCTCGTTTTTCTGCAAGCTCCGTGATAGCATTAAAATCGCCTCCAATAATCCAAGGATGGTAGGGAAATAAGCTACGAACTAAACGAATGTTGGACCACAAAAGTTGCTTTCCTTGCAACTCCACAGGCGCATACACATTGGAGAAGAGAGCAATTTCCCCTGACATAAAACAAGAGGCCACCATGGAAAGGGAGGACCTGAAAGACACCCACCAAAGGGGGCAAATCTTACGCGGGTTCCATAAACATGCCACCCCGCCAGAAGACCCTTGAGCACCAATGCATTGGCATCCACCATTCCCCCATAACTTAGGAACTAGATCCATCATACCCTCCACAGAGAGCTTAGTCTCCTGCAAAAAAAGAACATCAGGCGAATGACACCTAATCAAATCCCGAACAGCTTTTTGTCTAGGGCCACTGTTCAAGCCCCTAACATTCCAAGAGAGAACTATCATTTCGAGGGGCATGAAAAATGCGAATCCAGAGTCTTGACTGACCCTGACTCCACCAAAGTCTCCCCTATCATCTTAATCTTTTCCTCATCCTTCTTCCTTCCCAGCTTAGAAATTTTCTCCGGCCCCCCCTTCTTGAGAACTTTTTGCAGAACACCCAACTGAGAGGACGCCTTAATATTCTTCTTGCCCACCTCTGGACCAACTTTTTGCAAGAGGTGAACCTTATCTACACTATCTTTCACTACCTCAGCACTACCACCCAACTCAACCTGAACCTCCATTTGACGATCTGTCCCTAGAGCCGAAGTCCCATCAGTAAGCGGAGCCATAATCCCCTCTGAGTTGAGCAAAACCTGACTAGAATCTTTCCCAACCTCATCTAAGCATGACACTCCCATACCCCCCTCCTGTTGGGGAGTAAGCATTGCCTCAACTAAAGGGCCATGCTGATCAATATCCAGAGTCCCATGATCTAGATCCAAAAATCCTGGGTTCACCTCCTGTTGACTAAGATCCTCTAGCACCTCAAACCTGTTGAAGGTGTCCTCCTCCTGCCTGTCCTTCAAAGTCCTTTTATGACCTTTATTTCTGTTTCGGCCTCTAACGGGAATAAATCCATCTTCCCTACCACCAGAACCCTGAATGGGGTCCTTGCCCTTATCCACCCTAGGTGGATTAGCTGAAGGTTGAGAAGAATGAGCCTCCAAAGGCTTGGCCTTTGGACATCTGCGCAGGAGGTGACCATACTCATGACAGAAACGACAACGGAAGGGAAGTGTTTCATAATCCAGCTGTTGCACCCATGAATAATCTCCTGCACTCACTTCTAACGAGTCTGGCAATGGCTTACTTAAATCAATTTCTACACAAAACCGGGCAAAAGTCATTACCTTTTTGAATTGTGTTTGCTGAGAAGAACCCACAGGTTTCCCCAGCTTCGAGGCTAATAGGCACAACACATCCTCTCGCCAGCATTCCACAGGGAGCCTTGGAAGACGGACCCAAACCGGAACCCGATTCGGAAGTTCCTCTGCCGGGTTGAAGCCAGCATGCCATGGCTTAATAAATAAGCCCACCTGGTTATAAAAATACGGGCCCCCTTCAAAAATCCTATTCCGATCAGCCAAACAATCAAAAGTAACCATGAAGTAGTTATTTGCCAGGAGGCGGATCTCCATCTCTCCCTCAGGCATCCATGTCTTTTGAGCCCACATCTCCAAGAATTGCAAAGAAATTTTCAAACCTAAGAATTTGCAATAAAGAGAATGTCGTGCATAATAATCAATGTCTTCAGCCAACATCTCCATTGGAATGACTATGCTCGGCCTCTCTTTACACCGTTCGAGGCACCCATTAATCTTCAGAATTCTAGGCCCCCCTACTGAGCCCGTCTCGACTTTCTCAGGTTCCACCGAGAAAAGATTATTATCAAAAATCTTTGAACCCTGTGGAGAGGGTTTCGATCCAAAAGCAGAACGAAAGTCCATATTGGGACAAACCCTAGAAGATTCTCCAGTATCCATCAAAGAGCACACAACGCAAGATGAGCAAGCAAGGCCCAAATAAAACCAAGAGCCCTTCGAAGAAGGCACACTCCACTCTAAGCTACATAGTTCAAGATTGAACATTTGTTCAGTTTGTAAGCAACCTAAAAGCATTAGGCATATTTTGTTTGAATGTTTGTTTGCAAATGTTTCAGGGTGCTAGGAGAGTACTTACCAAGTCTTTTAGAAGACTCACTTTTCATAATATTGTTGTGTAGGTGGCATTAACAGTGGAGATAACAAAAGATAAATTTGTGAAGTTGATAAAAGAAGGATCTATGGAAATCAACAGGGCAAAAGTAAGCTACGGAAGGCACTGGTTTAATGAAGATGACAACATCCCCTTCATGAAAAATCTCCTTGAATTTCAAAGGAAATCTAACATGAAGAATATAGTGGCAAAATAAGAACTATGATAGCTCAGATCTATCCAAGACTTAAAAAATGTGGTTAATTAATAGTTTTTGTTCTTTGCGATAATATAGGTAAGTATAAATGTTAGTAATGTTTATCTATTAACAATAGATTGTCATAAAGGATGCATTGTTTCAGACAGTCATGTGATAGCCATGTAAAAAGGTATACAATATATGTAAAAGTCATATAATTGTCATAGCCATGTAAAAGGCATGAACGTGTAATACATATGTAAAAGTCATATAAACAAAGTATAGAAAGCTGACCTTGCAAGATCTATATGATGACAGTTGTACTACTCTTTTTGTAAATGATATCCAATACAAAACAAATTGGAAGTAAATGTTAAAAATGAGACAAAGAAATGTGTGGAACCACACGACATTTTTCTCAATATACATATTTCCAACCCCTTGCCCCCCCTCACTCTCTCCTTTTTTTCCACAGCCTATTTTCAATTTCTAAAAAAGATTCTAAATTATTCTATTTTCATAATTAAAAATTTGCATGGAACACTCCAACTTGAACAAAAAATACACTTAAACAATCACATAAAGACAATAGATAATACAAAATAATTTTAAAGAAGAAATTTTCCCTCCAAAAATTATCTCTACATTTATAAAGAAGAATCTAAATTTATCAACAAAGTTGGGTAACATCTTAAATCTGAAAACAAACAAAAAAAAATTCCTATTACCTTAAAAAAATCTAATTTATCTTATAAACCAAAAAAATTTCTCATGATACTCTCTTCCTCATAAAATAATTCCTCGAGGAGAAAATTTAAATATAAGATCCCTTATTTTAAACAGCATCAACTTAAATTTATTCACAAACCCGTCCATGGAACCAACATAAATTTGACACTGGTAGGAAAAGAAAATTGAAAAAAACAATCTCTTTCCGGGTGTTGATATAGATTATGAAAGCGGAGATTGATAGCGGTTTGGGGTGAGATAAGCAGAAGCCGGGTAGAGCAGAATGATGGAGAAAATAGGGTTTGTGAAGCAGCTGGCGTCCTGTGAAAAGAAAACGCGGGACAGAGCAGTAAGGTTGCTGGAATCATGGCTGACGGCGCAGGCGAGGCAAGTGTCTGATGATGAGCTCAAAAGAATGTGGAAGGGGCTCTTCTACTGCGTCTGGCACGCCGATAAGCGCCACATCCAGGCTGATGTCATCGAGAAGCTCGCCTCCCTCATTCGAACCCTCGACCTACCCCTCGCCACCCACTACTTGCAGGTATTTCTCCTCACTATGAGGCGTGAGTGGAGTGGAATCGATCACCTCCGCCTTGACAAGTTTTATCTCATGCTCACCCGTTTTTTGCATTCTCTCTTTCTTCGCTTAGATGCCCACTCGTGGGACACAAACATTACAAGTACTTTTATCAACATTCTCGCCCAGGGCACGTTTTTCGCCGTCGATACGTTTCCTGCCCGGGGAGTTAATTTGCACTTTGTCGATGTCTATCTTAACGAGATTGCAGAGTATTTGCCTCTCACTCAGGATGCGTTTGCCTTGGTTTTTGAGCCTCTTTATGGCGTCTTGGCCCGGGTCTCCGACAGGGTTTTGGTGGAGAGGGTTAGGTCTAATGTGTTTGAGCGGCTTGTGGAGAAGGGAAACGAGCTTCTGAAGCGGAGGAAAGATGAGGACGCGGAGAATGACGACGACGACGAAAATGTGGAGAAATTTGGACGTGTTGCGCTGACGATGGGCATTGGGAAGAGGCTACTGGAGCTGGCTGCGGAGGAAAGTAGTCTGCAGCCGAATAGAAAGGTTTTGTATGCTCTCTACGAGGAGTTTGGTAAACTGGAGAAGCTCTTTTTGGCATCTGGGGTTGATGTGTTTTCCAAAAGGGTTAAGAGGCGTCGAGTTTCTCTGGAAAGTGAGGAGGCCAGGGATTTTTCAAAGAAGGAGGAGCCTCTAAGTCATGGAGATCATCATGAGCATAAAATGGAATTAGATGGGGAAGACAGGTCAGTTGCTAAGAAGGTTAAGCGGAAGAAGGTGAAGAAGTCGCCCCAGGCAGATGATAAAATGGAGATTGTTGCGGAATGCACAGGGGATGCAATTAAGAAGGTCAAGAAGGGGAAGCGGAAGAAGGGGAAGAAAGCAGTAGATCATGATAATACTATTGTCATTGTTGAGGGAGCTGGCATGGTTACAGGTAATGGGGTGAAGCTCAAGAAGGATAAAGCAAAGAAGGTTAAGAAGGAAGCCGAATCACACACGGTTGAAGAAGGCCTAGAAAGCAGCTCTGAAAAGCTGGTAAAGAAAAGGAAGCTTAAAACCAGCTCGCAGCCTCGTGAAAAGAATCTGAAAGAGCGAATGAGTATAGTAGATGAAGCAGCAATTGATAATGGTGTGCATGAGGAGCAAAATGTTGATCCTCAGGACATGAACAGCGGAGTTTCTTTTGGTTTGGAGGATTCAGTAATCTCCAACCTACAGAAGGAGTTTGAGAAGGTTGCAGCAGAACTAGGCGAAAAGATGGATAGTTTCAGTTCCCCTGATGCCACTTTAACAGCGCCTATATCCCCTGGTTTAAAAAAATGGAAGGGAGTAAAGAGTGCTTTTAAAGAGGTTTCTAGTAATTCAAGTTTAGGACAATATAACGGGGGAAGTACAGCTGACTCTGTTGGCACTAATGGAGTTGGATCTTGTGGTAAAAGTGTTGAGAAAACTGCCAAGAAGGTTAGATTTTCTATGAAAAGAAATCTTGTCTGGAAGCCTACTAGCCCACTTCCCCCAGAGAGCTTGAGGATGCCTCCGTCTGCTACCCCAAGGGGAAGTGCCCTGAAGAAGGGAGTACCACCAGGTCCAATCCGCATTGTAAAAGAATCTCCTAGTCCTCAAAGAAGGATGCTTTTGTCCATTTCTGCAAGGAAGGGCAGAAAGAAGTTGAAAAGCATTTCATCGGGTACCAAGCTGGTTCGAAAACGGCAGGCAAAAGTTTGGAGATTAAATTCAGTATAATTTTTTTGTGGAGGTGAACCCATTCATGTCACAGTTTTTATAGTTAGGCTGTGGATTCTCAACCATTTATTTCATAAGTAGATGAATTTTTGCTGTTTGCAGCTGTTGGCAGAACTTCAAATTGCTTGTGGTAATTTCTTTAAAATTTTCAATGGAGATGGTTGAGCAAAGCTCATTTGTTGTTTCATTTTTCTTTTGTATATGAAAGGCACAGACAGTCTAGGCTGTCTAAAGTGACGTTTTGGTCACTCTTTTATTGCAGTATTATTTTATTGTTTTAGTTGTTAAAATGGAGGATGATTTCTGTTTTTTTTTGCATTTGGAGCACCACTTTAATACTGATATAAAAAAATACTTTGAACCGTGGTCATTGTTTAATTATATACATCTAATGCCTTCAAGTTCAACAATAGTTCTAATTTTCATTCTAAATAAAAATCTTAATCTTCGTGAGTTGACTACATTGAATCATTATATTATACATTGGGGGAATTATTAGTGGAACACATTATAGTTGGATGATTCATGCTATTCACCTTAGTTAAGAATAAGACAGTTTTGAGACTAGGATGATGGGAAACTGGATCAAATCACAATTTGCAGCAGGGAATTTTTATTTGGTTGGTTAGTTGGCGACACTTTAAAGTATTAGGTTTTTGTGTATTTCCATTTAATGATAAACTATTGATTTTTGAAGACAGTTTGTGGGCAAAGGTTGATCAAATTCTCACTAGCAAATATGAATGGTCCCTGCCATCCTTGTCCTCTAGTTCCTAGTGCAACAAATTTTCTTCTTTGGACCTGATTTGGTATTTTAATCTTCACGAATGTCTTTTCAACAAATTGTTCAACCTTTGGCCGGTTGATTCAATCTCAGCCAGCATTCATCTTTGCCTCTGATTTGTCGTTTTAAGCTTTTATTAATGGCGCCCTCAATGAATTGGTAGTTGCTTTTAAGTTTATGGTTTAGGATTTGAGAATATTCATTTCCTTTTCCCTTAGAAGGAAACTGTTATAACTTCAGTTGCACATTTCATTAAGGTTTTGATCAATCAATTTATTCTTTCATATGGGTTACAACCATTTCATCCATTTATGTTCAGATTTGGCATTTATATCTTGACTTTTCCAACAGGCATGAAATACTTTTTTTTTCTTAGGGTTGAGAATTCTTCTAGACGGTGGTAGATTTTGTTGGGATACACAATGATTATAACAGCTGTTTACAGTTTGGTAGATACATACAGTAGAGTGCACTTCATAGTGAACAGTCCAATGCCTGCTTGGATTTCTGCCTTGTCATGGTATGCATTTCAAAATATATAGTTCAATGTCCACTTGGACTTGTGATTTATGTCTTGTCACAGGATAACTATTAGCTACCCCAAGCCCTAGTTTGCAGATAATGGTATTAGCATAGGATAGGTTGCCAAATTCTGTTAAGTTTATGTGAACAGATTAAATGCACAGAAAATAATTCAAAATCAGACAAAATAACACAGCATATACCCTGGGAAAACCCTCCTCTTGAGGGAGAAAAACCCAGCAACAAAGATCTCTCTTATATTTGATGTAACAGTGGCAATTTTACACATTACAATGAGGTCTAACACAAGACCGATATACAGCACCTGGCAATATGGAATGACAGATGACAACCTGCTAAATCACACCTGGCAATGACTAAACACAGATCTGGCAATGTTCGCTTTGCACTGGATGGTCTTCAATCTGTGCACTGGATGGTCTTCAATCTGTGTTAGCTCAACACTGTGTAATATTCACACTGAGTAAAGTCTTGGCGCTGAATGTGTTCGCCCTGTATCTTGAATTCGCACCTTGCTTATTAGATAAATTCGCACTTGAACATCAGATAAATTCGCACTTGATGAACTGATATATTCGCACTTGATGTGAATAACCGAACTCTGCTAGATTGATTACAATGGACGAATCAAGGTGTATATATACAAATTAATGGAGAGACAAATCCTTTATGTCGGCCTCTTAAGAAATCGCTTATCTTCTTAATGAAAGTCGGCTTTGAAATATATTAAATATTCTCTAATAAAGATCAATTCGAATTCTTTCATGTCGGCCATAATATGAAATAAGTATAAAACAAAACAATGAATATAAATTGAATAGCCAACGGCTATCATTCAATTTATGTCTCCACGAAAGAGCTGAGCTGGAAGGAACTACCGAAGCTGCTATAACATTAACACTTCCTCTCAGCTAGGGAGAGAACTTCCAGCTGCATAATACGAATCTTCTCCATATGAGGTTCATCTGCCATCATTGCCTGCAATCAGATATAAAGAGAGAAATATCACCTCAACGTGATGGTTGATATCTTCTCGATATCAACCATCAAATGGTAAGTACTAGTGTTCATCACTTGCATGATGTTGTCACCTCAACGTGACTTTCACCATGGCTCTCCCAAAGGGTGAAACACAAGTACAAGAAGATCATCACGGACTCTCTCACGTGATGTTGTCATGGAGTCACACACATGACATCCACCATGACTCAGCTCAGAGGGTGGAAACAAGGGCTTTCACCTCAAATTCTTCCGTCCAGAAGAAAGTGCAATAGTAAGTACAAGTGTTCATCACTTGCGTGATGTTGTCGCGTCAACGTGACTTTCACCATGACTCTCGAGAGGGTGAAACACAAGTACAACATATGTCATGGAGTCGCACACATGACATCCACCATGACTCGCTCGAGGGTGGAAACAAGGGCTTTCACCTCAAATTCTTCCGTCACAGAAGAAAATGCATTAAGAAGGCTCACTGATACTGAGACTCATACTCAGTCAAGGCTGGATTCTCCACCATACCAAGCTTATCTCGGAAGTATACAAACTTTATCCTGGCGAGAGGCTTGGTGAGAATATCTGCCGTTTGCTCATCAGTGCTAATGTACCTCAACTATAGCCTTCCGCAATACCATGTCTCTGATATAGTGGTACTTGATCTCAACATGCTTGGATCTGTCATGAAACACAGGATTGATGAAAGCTTCACACAACTCTGATTATCACAATGAATAATAGTAGGCTCCTTTGATTGTCCAAACAATCCTGCAAGGAGCTTACGAAGCCCTGCTTCCCGAGTTGCCATGCAAGCTGCAGTACTCAACCTGCTATACTCAATGCTACAGATGCTTCTTGCTGCACCCAAATCATATAGGAACCCAAACTGAAACAGCCCAGAGGTGCTCTTCCGATCTGTGACACAGCACTGCCCAATCGAGTCAAAACCAAAGTAACTCCAAGTGCATCTGAAGTATACTTCAACCCATATCCAACTGTGCCACGCAAGTATCTCAGGATATGTTTAGCTGCAACAAGATGTATCTGTCTCGGATCACACATAAATTGGCTAAGTGCACTCACTGCATAGCAAATATCAGGTCTAGTGTTAACTAGATACATCAAGGATCCAATCAGCTGTCTGTACAACGTAGGATCCACCAAATCTGAACTAGCTGCAGCCTCCTTCAATTTATGAAGATTGGTCTCCATAGGAGTAGACATGGATTTGCAATCCATCATGCCAAATCTCTTAAGTATATCAATGGTGTACTTCCCTTGATTTAAAATCATACCATCGATTTACGCGACTTCTTGAAGTAGAGATTTGAATCAGCATCATTCTTCAAGAAATCCAAGCGATGAATCTTGATCAATCCTTTAGTACCATGCACGAGGAACCTTAAGACCATACAAGGCCTTCTTGACTTGCAAACATGAGACTCCTTCCATGAATCTCAAATCCATCGAGGTTGCTCTATGTAAACCTCTTCCTCAATCACTCCATTGAGAAAGTGTCTTCATCCATCTGGTGAATCTTCCATCCTCTAGATGCAGCAATAGCAATGATGGTTCGAAGTGTAGAGCAACAGAGCAAAAAGTCTCATCATAATCAACTCCTCTTTCGAGAAAACCCACGAGCCACAATCTTGCCTTGTACTTCTCAATTCTTCCATCTGCGGCATGCTTAATCTTGAATAGCCATTTAGAAGATACCACGGACTTGCCCTCGGGTCTAGGAACGATATCCCAAACATCATTTTTAAGAATTGACTGATACTCCTCTGTCATAGCGTCTCTCCAAACTTGAAGACTAGATGCTTCCTCAACACAGGAAGGCTCAGATTCTATAATCTGACTCATCAAGGCAACATAACTGGAGAACTTATGTGGCCTTTTGCTTTCTCTAAATGTGCCTCTAGGAGCTGCAAAGCTTTCAGCCTCTTGCATAGTGCGACTAGCCCATAGAGGTCTCTTTCTCCCAATAACAATGTCAGTAGGCCCATCAGTAGGTTCCAAGGGTTCAACTGGATCAGGATCTTCCTTTGGTTCCATTGTCTCCCTCTGAATCTCAGGAGTATGGTCAACTTCCATGTCCTGAGGAGACTCTTCATTATCAATCTCCATATGAATCCCTCTGGATCTCCTGAATGCAACATCTTCCTCGAATTTGACATCCCTACTGATTTCTATCAACTTCTGACCTGGAATGTAAATTCTGTAAGCTTTTGATGTCTCACTGTAGCCCACAAATATTCCCTTCTTGCCAGAAGGCTCCAGCTTGGTTCTCTTTTCTTTGGGAACATGAACATAGACGGGACAACCAAAGATCCTCAAGTGATTGACTTCAGCCTTCTTCCCTGTAAAAGCTTCTTCTGGAGTCATATTCTCCAAGATCTTATGAGGACTTCTGTTCTGAACATATACAGCTGTCCTAGAAGCTTCTGCCCATAAGAAAGTTTGCAAATCTTGATCATGGATCATGGCCTTTGCTGCTTCCACAATCGTTTTGTTCTTCCTTTCTGCAACACCATTTTGTTGAGGATTATAGGGAACTCAAAACTCCCTCTTAATCCCTGCATCAATACAAAAGTTTTGAAAACTACCAGAGGTGTATTCTCCACCATTGTCAGATCTGAGGACCTTAATTCGTTTACCAGAAAGATTTTCTACTAAAGCTTTAAATTCTTTAAACCTATCCAGTACTTCCTCAGATTCTTTAGATTTCAAAAAATAAATCCAAGTCTTCCTAGAGTGATCATCAATGAAAAGAACATAATACAAAAAACCACTCGAAGAAGGAACAGACATAGGACCACATAAATCAGAATGAATTAGATCTAAAATACACTTAGATCTATTTTCTCTACTATGAAAAGGGGCTTTTATATTCTTACCTAATGCGCAGCCCTTGCATGTACCTTCGTGCTCCTGGTTGAATTTAGGAAGGCCCATCACCATCTTCTCCATAATAGGTAGGGCTCGGAAGTGTAAGTGAGCCAATCTCCGATGCCAAAGATCACAAAGACTAGAAGAGTCATGAACCAACGCTTGAAGAGGATGTGAGCAAACCTTGTAGAGGTTATCATATCTAACTCCAATTACTTGAGCATCCTTGAAGCTAGAGTTCTGCATCCACACTAGAACTTTGCCTTTGGAGAAGGCAACTTGATATCCTTTATCTTCCAAGGCTGAAATAGAAATAAGATTACGCTTGATTCCGGGAACATAAAGAACATTACCCAATTTAAACGATATGCCGGAATCCAAGTGAAGTGTGGAGGTCCCAATTCCTTTTACGGAGTAGCTGGCATCATCTCCAATGATGACTTGTTCAGAAGATTCCTTTTCCACCAAACTCGATAAGTGCTCCTTGAAGCCGGTTATGTGATGAGAGGCACCACTGTCGATTATCCAAGTGTTGGTGTCGGAAGGTACACAGCTTGATAATGCTGAATGAGACAGATATTCACTTGAATCCTCAACCTTCAAATCATACACCATCTTGACAAACTGAACAAATGAGATAATCTGAGTGCAATAATCTGATCACGATCCTCAACCCCGCTCTGATACCATGTTAAGTTTATGTGAACAGATTAAATGCACATAAAATAATTCAAAATCAGACAAAATAACACAGCATATACCCTGGGAAAACCCTCCTCTTGAGGGAGAAAAACCCAGCAACAAAGATCTCTCTTATATTTGATGTAACAGTGGCAATTTTACACATTACAATGAGGTCTAACACAAGACCGATATACAGCACCTGGCAATATGGAATGACAGATGACAACCTGCTAAATCACACCTGGCAATGACTGAACACAGATCTGGCAATGTTTGCTTTGCACTGGATGGTCTTCAATCTGTGTTAGCTCAACACTGTGTAATATTCACACTGAGTAAAGTCTTGGTGCTGAATGTGTTCACCCTGTATCTTGAATTCGCACCTTGCTTATTAGATAAATTCGCACTTGAACATCAGATAAATTCGCACTTGATGAACTGATATATTCGCACTTGATGTGAATAACCGAACTCTGCTAGATTGATTACAATGGACGAATCAAGGTGTATATATACAAATTAATGGAGAGACAAATCCTTTATGTCAGCCTCTTAAGAAATCGCTTATCTTCTTAATGAAAGTCGGCTTTGAAATATATTAAATATTTTCTAATAAAGATCTATTCGAATTCTTTCATGTCGGCCATAATATGAAATGAGTATAAAACAAAACAATGAATATAAATTGAATAGCCAACGGCTATCATTCAATTTATGTCTCCACAAAAGAGCTGAGCTGGAAGGAACTACTGAAGCTGCTATAACATTAACAAATTCGACATCATTTATCTACATAGATAGAATAGATCAAAGTAGCATCACTCAGAATATGGGTGGAATGTACCATTTCATGGATTAAACAAAAGGGTGAATCAATATGATACCATAACATGTCTACTTCAATGAGTCTCATATACATAGGCAGTGGCACCTAATCAACATTGACATCAAGAGTGGTGGTGGCAGCATGCCAATGAACCGGAAGAACAGGGCCCTCGATACATGATGTACATAGAGGGGTGGGGGCCATAGTGAACACTCTATTACTGCTATTAACCCCCTGCTGCCTGCCCTCCACCCCTATATATACTGGGCAGTCTACATCTCGGGCCTTGAATGAGATCTTCAAGCAGATTTTTGTGTTCCTGGGGTTCTGAATTTCAATTTTATAGTTTTCAAAGACCAGATTCTATATGAAACATGTTCAATCAATCTTGAAATCTTTCGTAACTGTTGAAACTAAACTTTTGGAGGTTGGTCTACTTGATTTCAGTCGAGCAGGCACAATCTTTCTTGAATTTGTATGCCAGATTCCATATGTAACATGCTTCTTTTTTGAAAGTAAATTTCAATCTTTAAGAAATTAAGTTTTTCAGAAACAAATCTTTCTTGAACTTTGAAATGTTTTGCATAGATGCTTGTTGTATCACTTGTTGCAAACCTTTTCTTGCCAAAATGACATGTAAAAAAACATTCTTTGGATCTCTCCAGTTATTCACAACTCTGGGAATATTGTAGAACATGAACAGAACCATTATTTTAGTATAGTAACTTTTCCAACCATATAAAACTTGTTGATAAATATTGTTTTTGGATTCGATTGTGTTGGTGTTTTGCATCAATGTTTTGGATCACACTCCTTTCCTCCAGCTCTCTATTATCTTGATGATGGATCACGAAGTGTAATCGGAAATGTTGATGCAAATGTTAGGATTGTGAAACAAGCACAAAACCACGAGCCACAGGATCAAACAACAAACAAAGACACCTTCCATGCAAGAGATCTGCAAACAAAGAATGCAATATTCTTCAACAAGAAAAAGCTATAGAAGCAAGAGACTTTCAAGAAGATATGAAAGCTCCAGATATTCTCCGTGAGATAATTACAATGAGGGTTGAATGCTTATAAGAGCAAAACCCTAAATGAGAAAGGGATCAGATCATGACAAGTGTCAACATCACATGAGATGAGACATAATGATCTAATATTAACTCAACTAATAAAACATTCCTAAGTTTAGCTTAAGTGTGAGAATAAATTAGACTAGTAATCAATTAAAGATTAATTAATTATTAGCTAATGTATGATAACTCTAACAGCAAAAACACCAACACAATCATTCTTCTCTTCCAGCTCTCTATTATCCTGATGATGGATTACAGAGTGTGATCCAAAATGTTGATGCAAAAACACCAACACAATCGAATCCAGAAACAATATTTATCTAAAATAATTTTGCTTTAAAATTAAAAAATATTTAAATATAAATAAGTTTAAGAATTTAATTCAAAAATTTTAACTTCACAAATATATTAAAGATGATAATATATAATATTTTAAAATATAAAATTTTAACATATTGAAAGTTAATATTTAAAAAAGAAAAGAAAAAGTTCACTTTTTAAAATTTAATGTATAAATTTTATAAAAAATAAAATAAAAATAAAAACAAAACCTTATAAATAAAACAAGACGGCATAGTAAAGACAAACAAAGCATTAACAAAATTAAACAGTCAAACTCTCCCTTGCACTGCCATCTTGCAGTTACCTCAAGTTCTCAGCACAAAGCACCCGCCTTACACATAGACGAATCCAAAGTTTTACTCAAGACTAGAATAAAAACAAAACCTTATAAATAAAACAAGACGGCATAGTAAAGACAAACAAAGCATTAACAAAATTGAACAGTCAAACTCTCCCTTGCACTGCCATCTTGCAGTTACCTCAAGTTCTCAGCACAAAGCACCCGCCTTACACATAGACGAATCCAAAGTTTTGCTCAAGACTAGTGACACTGTATTCAAATAACGGTCTGTGCTTCCAGTTCCACAGCAGTGCCGTCATATTCAAATACCTGATTGCATTTTCAATTCCAAACCGGCACCACTGTCACCAATACCATGTCTATAGCAAGCGGCCAGTGAACAACACTTAGTTTTTGAATAGCAGGTGTAGACTGTCAAGGACCTGCTGGACAAAAACTTGCAGAAGTCAAACAAATTATTCTCATGATGTCTTTTTTCACAGAAAATTTTCAAAAAACCATATCGAAAAATGCTTTAAAAAACTATTTTTATTAAAAAACCCTAAGCTTTTCTTTGTATGAATCTTGGGGCAACTAGAGTGGATTTTTTTAGATTTTCTTAAAATTTGCTGAATCTCTAACTTGTAGGATTAAAATTGGCAAACCTTGTGACATAGGTTTCAAGGTTGTTTTTAGCTATTTCCATGGTGTGGGCTGAACCTTTTTGCTTTCTAGAACCCTAGGACACGATAGATCTTTTCCAAGATTGTTGATAGTTGTTTCCATGTTGTAGACTGAACCTTATTGAGTGTTGTTTGAAAAAGCAATATCGATTATCTCCTTTCCTTTTGTCTCCATCCATTGATAAATTCATCCTTCTGCTGTACTACTGGTCTGCTTCTTAATTATGTAGTTTTGAGAGCTCAGGTCTTACTGTGAAGGTCTGCCAAAAATGATTAAAAACAGCATCCCCAGTTGACAATCTAATAGATGAATCACTTGTGGGGGCTTCTTTCCTCTTCCATCACATCCAGAGTGTACAGATATTTGCCCATTTTTTGTTGCACGTGTTTATTCCAAGTTGGTTTTGATTTCAGATTTTTTGTTTTTGAGTTTGAGGAACATTGAAGCAAACTTAACTCCAGTTGTTCGGCATGCACATCTATACAATGCATGGGAGGCACATGACAGCCATGTATCAACTGATCTTTGATGTTGGTGGCCAAGGAGCATTCTCCATTGATATATCATTATGTGCATTGGAGATTAGTCATGATGTACGCATTCTTCTCTATTCACACTTTGCCCCCTCATGTAGTGTGCTGCAGCAGAGGATCTTGCTAATCCCTGCTGATGCAGGGATATATAGTGATCAAGATTCATCGGCTACTTAACTAGTGAATTAAAGTGGTACCTGCTAATGAATTAGGAAAGGATATATTTTTTCTACAGAGCCAATATTTTTTCTGTTCATTGTAAAGATGTACATTTCTTAACAAAAAAATGTTTTTAGAAAATTGAAATGATTTCCTGTTGGCTATTGACCTGAAGTTCTTATTGTTGAACTTGAAGGTATTTGTTGCCATTCAGATGTCTGAAACAGACATCATACCTAGCAAATTTCAACAGCATTTATTTCAGAATTGTGTATAGTGGCTCAAAGGTCCTACATGTATTGTATGGGGTAGTGTAGTAACAGTTGCTTGGTTTGAATTTCACTCCTCATTAAAGATAGTGACTAAAGTAACTTGGTTAACTTCTCCATATGTATGATCAGATCACATACGTTCTAACTACTATCTTGTTCATTGACACGAAATGTCTGCAAGCTTGGAAACTTTGTCCAGTCTACAGATACAAGAATGTTGAATCATTAATAGTCATACCATATATTTCAGAAACCCACTGCAAAACTTCTCAATGTTGATGCAGGGATATATTAAGAAATTTGATTTTAAAAGAAAGGAATTAATTCCCATTGTTGTGGTTGAAAAATGTTTATATTGGTCAGAAGCTCAAATTCCCAAACATATAAGGTGCAGATTCATTCCAGAGAGTTTTGAGTGTATGCACACTGCCCCATGCAAAAGAACTGACAGTTAATTTGAGCCACTTTACACAATTCATAATATCTGAAGATAATTGTCTATGTACACAGACTTTGCTAATTAAATTTCAAATATACTGTGTTGGCAAGTGGTGGTCAGGTAAAAATTATATAAATGTTAATGTATACTTATCTTGTAGATTATTATATCTCAAAAAAGGATTTCACAAACAATGAGACTCCTGCTGTTGTTCTGTAAGTTTTCGGCCAAGTCCCCTACTTTAATTTGCACCATTTTTTTTTTCTTTTATGTGGATTATAGACTTTTCCCTGCATTCCATTTGTCAATGAAGCCACCATCTTCCTGAAATAATTTTTGCCTGTAGCTATCATGCATTCAATGAAAAGAGCTGTGGCTTGGGTTTGTCCAGAAAAAGTGGTAAAGCTTAAATGGTATGTAAGGTCAGCTTCCATGGCGCACTCAAATATCCATTTGTGAAGCCTATGACATAGCAATGTTATTCTGAAGTTGAAAACAATAATTAAATCGATGTATTGCATATAATGTGCAAGATATTATTCTAGATGCATTGACGCTTCAATTATTACTTGTTTCTAGTTTCTCTGTCTACTTATATTCTCAATGTGATTAGTGATTGTTGTTTGTAAGTTGCATACAAATCATCTGACGGGCAATTACTTTCTTCTTCTTTGGATGGAATTCTGATATATCATATTTACAGTCATGATTTTTGTGGCTTTCTTTTTACGTAGGATTACATGGGTAAATGCTTATACACAATCACCAGGAGACATGTTTGTGTATGGGGCAGGAACACCATTTTCTGTATTGGGCCATAGGGTACTTAGGTGTGTTGTATGTTTGATATACACTTGTACAACCATACAGACTTCAAAATATGCAAAACTAAAATGCACTGCCATACACAATGAAGTGCAAATGAAATGAGGGCCGGTGAGGTGGTTACTCTTAGTTACTCTCTCCTGTATGATAATCTTCCTTGCAAATCTATGATGCCCAAACTAACAATTCTTTATAAATCATGTTCATTTTTCTTAAGAGATCCTACATATTGTTTTGCGTATTCTCCAGATTTCCTCCTAGGTCTTTTTTGAGTAAGGAATGGCTTGGGCAGGTTCTTTAGCCCTTTTAGGGCCTATATTTATTTATTTATTTGTAGTAGATGTTCTCTGCCAGTTAGTGTTGTCTCCGACAGATCACCCATATTTGAGGTGTATATGTGTCTCTGGAATGTATACCGTATAACCTAGTGTGTGACTGTTTTGGTTCCAGTGGTTTATTGTTTCACAATTGAAACCAATTATGCCGAAAGGATGAGGACTTCTGCATGTATGCCAAATATTGTTTGACAAGGATATATGTGTCTAACAATCAGTGCAACAAGTGGAATTCTTGCAGATTTGGATGTATAGCAGTTCAAAAAATTATTAATGTTTTTGCTAATTCTCTCAAGTGATCAACCACAGTATCAACCTGTTGCACAGGAATAAACACACGCACAACAATTACATGCTATAGCATCTCAATGTTGGTATGCCTCATTTTTCCTTACAGCTGGTCAGATAACAGATACCATGGATTTTTGAAGTTACGAAACTACCTCCTCCTTGAAGTTACTCTTCCTCTATAGCTATCATGCTTGAATGAAAAGAGCAGCAGCTTAAGTGTGTCCTTCAAAAGCTAAATGCACACTGTTGGTCCAATTTGTTTATTGTAGAGCTAGATACATTTTATATTGATGTGGACAAAGCGATGGAAGAACTCCTTTGAGAAGACATAGTGCCATATCAGAGATTTAGAAGGTCCAAAAGAACTGCAAGAGTCAAAATGCTAGTCTTAGAGAAGCAAATAAAGATGCAATGTTTGAAAGGTGCTAACCATGTTGAAATGATATAAAACTGAGTTTGCACAAGAGCAGAGAGTGATAGATAAAACCTAGATAAAGGAGGAGAGAGACATTGGACTCTTAAGGATTCAAGAAATTTAGGAGAAAATGCATTTACATAATGAAAATGTTGACAACCTTGAATGATGGCAAGACTGAACCCCAAATCTTACCAGAGTATTGCTCCCTCCGTTCCTAAAGTATTTGTACCCTCACCCTTCTCTTCCTTACTCTCCCATTTGCCCTTCACTCCTTACCCTCCCATTTGCGCTTCCCTACGCCTCTGTTGAGGATCCTGTGCAACATCACACATGTAGAGAGTCTCATTGCAGAGTATTTCCAGTAATTTTTCACTTTCTTAGTCAAGATGCAGTTTACACCTGAGGTGGAGCCTCTTTTACACTGTGAAGGCTTTGACATGTGTACACTGTATATTTTATATGTCTAAATTTATTTGACCTACAACTTTCTTTTTACATGAATTTCCTTCTTAGCATGGGCATCTTTCAACTCTGGTGATTTTTCTTCTTTTAAAGCTTAAGGGAACTTTCAAAATATTGCTTTCCCTTTTGTTTTATTTATGCATCTTATTCCATCTTGTAGATAAGATTTTTTCCTCTTAGCATTTCATTGAGTACACAGCCCCGTGTATAGGATTAATTTTAAGCACTCATTTATTACGGCAATTGATGGAATCTGGTAACAATTGCTGTTTCGTCTCCTATAAAAACTGAGCCTATTTTGTTCTAGTTACGTTGTTCATACCTAAATCAATTTTCAAATGCATGGTCATCTAAGCGAATATTTGGATTTCTTTGCCTCTTCTTTGTGCCTTTTTAAATAATCTCCTTGCAACTTTTTCAAGCTCAACCATGCCTCTGCCCGGTTTGAATAAGAATAAACAAGGGCATCCATAACTTCCTGTCCGTAGTTTTCTTATTCGACAAGCAAAGAAGTTAGAATTTGTGGGTGTTTCTGATGGGTTAGAGCGAAACATAGACATGTAGACTAATATGCCTTTACTCCAAGTAGCCTACGCTGCTGGCCATTTCTTTATTCACACTCTAGAATGGCTTTGATGAAAAACTTAAAGATTTGATCCAGTGACTTTCATGCAGTGACAAATGCAAGGTAATATGTATTTAATTAAATTACGAACTTGGGTGGCAGAAATTTAAGTTCTATGGCACAATGAAATGTCTCTTTTATAATTGCATTTTGTAATGCCCCCTCTTTGAAATTAAACTTGCAATTCATAATTGGTTTGCAGCGATCAGTCTATAATTGTCCTTGTTATTTTAATGCTTACATGGTTGCTATAAAATGCGTACATTCTAGCCGTACCAATCATCATTAGTTGTGCATATACAAACCGGTGGATTTTTTTTTTCTTTTTCAAAACTCTTTGCATTAGGTAGGTGGGATCCATCTTACATATTTGATCCTTTGGAGACTATTTTTGACACAGAAATCTGAATTGCCTTGGCTGATTTTGCTTTAAATATTTGTCAGCGAGTTCATTAATTTTCTTTACATATTCTAAAGGGATAATACGCATTGTAGAAAAATACGATTGTGGATCGTAGCATCATTAACAGTGCGGAGCCATATTTCGTATCAGTTAAAGATAGCTGTTTCAAAAACGAGGTTAAATAATATTACAAAATGAAATTATAATTAAATTTATCAATCAAGAGGCAATTGAAGAGTGACCTGTTGGAGAAAAACAATATATTCAAGAGAGACCAAGCAAGGAGAAGGAGGCATCATTGAAAAAACATTTATTAATCTAATTTCTACTCTTTGTGGAACATGAAATTATAGTTTAACTTTTTAGGTTTGGAATTGGAGGGTGAAAATTCACAATTCTTTAGAGTGATTTAACATGGATTCTTCATTGTGTAAATTTGATTAATTTTAATTCAAATTAAAATATGCTTTCAACTAGCAATAGGTCATGGCATTTTAAAGTGGATATTAGCGGTTTTGGAGGTTTTTCAAAGACATCTCAATAAGAAGTAGATTGCTAATGGTTTAAAGATAAAATTAAATGTCGTTGCAAAAGATAAATTCAATTTTTCTAGAACAAAATTTTGAACATCACATCTAATTAGAGAATAAATTACAAAATTGTAATTTTTGGATTGATTTCATAAATAAGTAATAAGGATTTCATATGTATGTTCACTTGTGCAAACTATTATGAGTGAGTTAGGATTTTATATATTTAAAAAAAATAACAAGATATTACAATGGTATCTTGTCACTTTGTGAGTTTTTTTCCCCATGCAATCAAATGATAGAGCTACTAGGTATCATCTAAGGGAACATAGAAATTCAACATCAATTTCTTAAGAATAAAGAATAAAAAATCCCTTGAAATTTGAGTTGAAAGAAGTAAATATGGAGAGAAAAAAGCTATTGAAGTCCCTAAAATTAAGTTTGACCTTGTTAGATATAATGGGGCAAATGTTACATATGATGCATAAAAACCAAAAAACATCAAATAATGCAACGAATAACAACAATCATAATGGTAAGGAAAGTTCTTTTGAAGCCACTAACAATAACCATAATAAGCTAAAAAATCTCACATAGAGAACCATGGTTGGGTCTATTGATAGACCTCTTTGTCCTACTTTCATCAAGAGAGAAGTTCTTGTGAGGGAAACACAAAGCTCAATGTAAGATGACATTCATACTATGTATGGGTGTGTGCACAAAGATGGGGACCAAAAAGTGGCTGCCACCACTTTCACCACTTTTTGGTCCATCAAAGACAAAATGTGTCTACATTTTGCCTTAAATAGATAGAAATAAAAGTAGAGTTCATTTGAGCCCAACTCCATTTCTTCCAATGCTTAAATGTGAACGAGGAAGAACACGAGTGTTTGCAAAGCCTTTGAGTGGATTCAAGCCAATATGATGTTACCATGAATTTCGTGAACTTGTAGAGGTAAGGTTTTTAGTAGTTTAAATTAAATGAGATTTGTTTTGCAATTGTTTTGACTCAATATTTTTAATTTTTAAGAATTCAAAATCCTTAAACACCTACAAACTCTAATTCACCAAAAATGTATGCATGAGATTTTTTTTTATTTGAAGAGTAGAGGTGGCCCAACCTTCTTAAAAAACCTCCTATTTTTTTTTCCATCCTTGCAAAACATAAGCAAACTTATTAGGTCAAATTGAAACTAACAAAAAAGAACTTCAAACATTGGTTGATACATAAAAAATCCCAAATACAACTAGTTCACATTATAGAACCCTCACCACATCTTTGGAATCTATTATTTCTCATTGAAATTTCATTAGTGGTCAAATAAATGTATGATTCAATCATAGGGAAAATGTAAGATAATTTTATTCAACAAAATTGTTGTACAAACAAGTGAAAGAGAAGGAAATTTTGAAATTTGATTTGTGTGCATTGTTTATTGATCTAAGAACCAATGCTTTCGTGCACACAAGTTGCAATAAATTTCTTATTTATTGGTGCCAAAACTAATAAATAAGAGATATTTTTTTAGGAAAGGTATTAGACAATTTTTGTCCACCTTCATGCAATAATAATGAGGTGCCACAATATTTCATGAGGGAACTCTATTGTATTTTCATCCTTAATGAAATTTTAAATTATTTTTATGTGTGGTTTTTAGGGCAAAGGTAAAGGCTCTATACATGATAAGAGAGGGGGCACATTGTGTCGAGGACCAAGCATTGAGACGCCTTAGCCAGGTTAGACATTCAACATATGACGATCCTTTTCATTGTGAAGGAGTGTTGAAATGGACACTTTATAGCCCATTAGTTCCTTTACACAAAATTTATCACATCAAAGCAATTTTTTTTTTGCATAGGGTGATAAAGGTCGGGTTCCTAAACGTCAACGATCACCTCACCTTTGCCATAGCTATGTATTTATCTGTGATTATAGGTTAGAGGATGTTTAGGATTTACACAATGCAGAAAATGCTCCATCATTCTAGGAGTATGGTACGCGGGCCCAAAACCATGATACATCCATATTAGATAATATGGTGTTGATGGATGATGGTGTAGGCGGGAGGCTGTGCAAATCATGGCGATGGTGAAGAGAAGTTGAGTAGGGAAGAAGAGGGGAAGGAGCAATTGGACGAAGGCAGGAAAGATGCTTCTGGCGTGCCAATGGTAGATGTGTCATTGGTCGTAGAGAACGACGCAAAGTATCTAGAACAGCAGGCCGTTATTGGACATTTTCTAGGCAAACAGTTGACAAGGAAGGTGATAGGCGAATGGGTCGTTGAAAATTGGAAGACAGATCCTATTTTGAATTTCCTTCCCAAAGGTTTCTTTGTGGCAGTGTTTCGCAATGAATCGGAAAGAGAACAAATCGTGAATGCATCGGGTCCTCCTTTCTTTTTCTGCAACGGTGGGAGAGAAATTTCAACCCTCTGGAGTTTGCTCCATGCAACGACCCTACGTGGTTATGGTTATACAATCTGCCCTTTGAATACTGGTCCGATTGATGCCTCACAAAAATTGGAAATTCCCTAGGCCGAACATTAGAAATTGACTTGAGGAAAGGCGAATCTTTGATTTATGCAAGAATTTTGATTCTAGCAATTAGGGAGATTCCACAATCAATGGACTTAGCATCGGGCGGAAGTGTGTGGAGGCAAAGCATTGAAGTTGAGACACCCAGAGTCTTCTGCATAAAGTGTAGGCGACGCAATCACAATTCAGACAAGTGCAAATGATTTCCTCCAACAGTAAAGGAAGTCTGGAAAGAAAAACAAAAAGCAGTAGTGGAGGAAGGCCCGAAAGAAGACTCACAGAAGGAGGCTGCATGCTCTATGGAACATAATGGATTACAAGCCTCCTCCTAGGTTATACTCTGGCAAATCGTCCTCGCGGAGCCCCAGGACGCTCCCTTGGAAGAAGAAGACGCTCCCTTGGGAGAAGAAGCTTTGCAATTTGAAGAGGGGGAGATTGGTCTAACAGAGGATGAATAGGCTTCCCCAATAAAAATGATTGAATGGTACAATAATGAAGAGATTGAGGATACAGATCCCCAATCGGAGAAGGATGGCCCTGATGAATTGGAGGTCACTAAAAAGAGGAGTATTAAGCAAACGACAAAGGTGACATCCTCAGCCAGGGTCGGTAGGAAGACCAACAAATAGAAAAGGGAGGAGGAGGTCCTAAAAGGTGAGCAACCCTCAATCAGATCATATATGACAAGATCCAAGGGAGCAGGGGCCTCCCTTGGGAGGAGATGAAGGTCTTTTCATGGAATGTAAATGCCCCTAACGAAAGGCGACTGGTGAAACACCAATTGGAAAGCCAGAATCCTGACATCATCTTCCTTAAAGAAACTAAACTAGAAGGAGAAGAAACCAGTGCCTTCACCAAATATTGCAAGCTCTGGGAAGGAAAATTCATGGATGCAACTAACACCTCAGGCGGATTGGGGGTCCTCTAGAGGCCTAACAAATTTAAGGTATCTTTGTTGCTTTCTAATTCAAATTGGATGAAAGTTGAAGTAGAAGTTTTACAATCAAAGTCAAAGTATGGAATGCACAATATGTACAGTCCAATAAGAATGGAAGATAAAAAGTTGTTGTGGGAGACCATATCAAAAAATCTAGGTAAATCAAAAGTGATATTAGGGGGGGGGGGACTTTAATGCTATTTTGGATTTAAAAGAAAAGTTGGGGGGTGCAAGAAGTATAACACAAGTTCAAAAGGACTTTTTGAAATTTGTAGAGTCAAATAACTTGATTGACATAAAAACTGCAAATGGTATCTATACCTGGAATAATAGGAGAAAAGATTTCACTAACATCGCTGAAAGGCTCGATAGATTTCTTGTGTTTGAAGATTGGTTGCAGGGAAATATTTTACCAAGGGCATCTATCTTCACTGTGGCAATCTTTGATCATTTCCCAATCACTCTAGTGGTCAATGAGGAGTCAAGACCGGCCAAAGGGTAGTTCAAGTTTGAGAAAATGTGGTTTTGCACACCAGAGCTTCTAGAACTGTTGAAGCAATGGTGGGTGGAGCCAATCCATGTGGTGGGGTAAAAAATGTTCATCTTTCAGAAGAAGTTACAAAGGATGAAGGAGAAATTGAAGGAATGGAACATATCAAGTTTTAAAAATATTTTTGAAGAGAAAAAATGGGTTGAAGAAGAGATAAAATGGGTTGAAGAAGAGATGGTTGTCCTAGAGGAAATTGATAAATCAAGGTATAACACTCATGGAATATGAAAAAGAGAAGAGCTGAAGGTGGAATATGAAGAGATTCTACGAAGAGAGGAGTGCTATTGGAGATCACAATCTAGGGAGACCTGGCTTCAGGAAGGTGATTTAAACATAAAGTACTTTCACAGTTCAACCAAACTACGACGAAGTTGGAATAGGATTGAACAGATTGTGGACGCGGATGGGAAAACTAAAACTAAAGAAGAAATTTAGGTAGTAGGGGTGGAATACTTCTCACTTTTAGGAGGTGCGAATGAAGCAGAGCCACTAAACCTGTGTATAGTGGACGATATTGAGCCGAAAATAACGGAGGAAGACAACAAAATGTTGACCAGGGCAACGACTTTGGAGGAAATCAAATCAACACTTTTCCAGATGTAACCAGACAAGGCACTGGGGCCCAATGGTTTCAATGCTCGTTTTTACCAGATTTGTTGGGAGTTCATGGGCCCAGACCTCCTTGGAGTGGTGGAGGAGGCAAGAAAGAAAGGGACGTTGCTCAAGGATTTGAATAACACGAACATTGGCCTGATTCAGAAGAAAGAAAAATGTGAAACCTTCGCTGATTACAGGCCAATCTCTTTGTGTAATACTATATGCAAGCTAATCTCCAAAGTAATGGCGAACAAGCTGAAAGGTGTGCTCCCAAAGCTGATCTCACAAGAACAATGTGGCTTTGTCCCTGGTAGGAGCATTTCAGATGCCATTGTGGTGGCCCACGAAGTGGCACACTCCCTCAAGCATTCGAAGTAGAAAGGCATGATAGTCAAGATTGGCATGAGTAAAGCTTACGATAGAGTAAGCTGGCGGTTCTTAATGGAAGTGAAAAGAAAATTAGGATTCAATGAAGCCCTGCTGAAATGGGTTTATAGCTGCATATCAACCCCCAGGTATTTGATCATAATCAATGGGTCCCCATACAGTTTTTTTTGTGGTACCAAAGGACTGAGGCAAGGAGACCCGATATCTCCCTTCTTGTATATTTTAATGACGGAGGCCTTGAGCACACAAATAAGGAAGGCGGCGAATGGGAGGTTGTGGAAAGGTATTCTCATTTCTGATTCAGCCCCAACCATCACACACCAATTCTTCGCGGATGACACGACTCTCCTTGCCAATGCTTTAGTGGCAGAAGCCAATATAGTAAAGGACACCCTCTAGGCTTATTGTGCACAGACATGCCAAAAGATTAATAAGGAAAAATCTTACATTTTTTTCTTCAATACAGCGGTTGGCTTGCAGAGAAGGTTGGCGTATATTTTGGAGTTTAACATCGAGTGCCTTCCAACAAAATATTTGGGTGTACCCCTCATTGATGGCCCATCCAAGTTTTGTCACTGGGAGGTGTAGACTGAAAATTGTCCTAGGTCCTTGATGACACTTTTCGCTAATTTTTCATCTAAAACTGATTAAGTAATTTATTAATTAGCGCTAATATTCTTCTTCTAATTCCCTATAATTAAATAATTTTTTAATTTTTTAATTATTGTTCTTCTAAACCATAATAATGTTCATCACTATTTCTTCCTAACTATTCCTCTTAGATTAAATAATTCTTTAATTATTTAATCCCTTACTTAATCTTTCCTCTCAAATTAAATAATTCTTATTTAATTTGTCTTCAATTTCAATCATCCCTAAAATTGCTAATTTTGAAAGGTGAGGATAATTCATCTTATTTAATTATAAAATCTTTAATTATCCTCACCTAGATTTCATTCCCACTTATTTCTCCCACTTTATCTCACTTAACTCTTTCCACTTTCCACTCATGACTCTTATTTTCCAAATCCACTCCCCACTTTCGAAAAGACAACTTTTAGTTGAAAATAAATAGTTTCCTTATTTATTTTCAATTAACTATTTTCTTTCTCAATTTAACTCATCCTTCACTCTTTCATTCCTCCAATTTCGAAAAAGTATATTTTTCATGAAAATAAATACTTTATTTATTTATTTTCAATTAACTCATTTTGTCCTCCACTTTTAAATGCAAGTTTCCCTTCTAACTTATCCTTGCATTCAATCTTGTCCATTCAATTATCTTTTTGAAATCTATAAATTGAGGACTTATTTCTCAATTTAGAGAGACCACATCTTTGATTTCCTTGCGATCATTTTGTCAAATTACTTTCAATATTTAGTGCATTTGATCACATTTGAGATCTACACATCAAATCTATTGAAGGATTAAGAAGGAAAACAAAATGGAGTGAGAGAAGCATGTCACGAGGGTTTGCATTTCCATTTCTTTCTTTATGCATTTCGTTCTCACAATTTTGTTGATGTATTGGGTTTTTATTTCATGATATTTGCTTTGTGGTCTCAACATTTTGATATCATGTATGCTTTAACCATTTTCCCTAGATACATTTGGTGAACCTGACATGAACATGCATTACACTTGAACCAATTTTGTGGGTTTTTGTAGGTTTTAGGTGCTTTGGTGACTTTGATTGTAGATCTACGTAGTTGGAAGAAAATCTAACATTCAGAGTTTCTTTGTTTACATGCAGGGTTAGATAAGACCTCATGAACACATAATCTAATTAGGTGGTTGAATTTACAACAAATATTCCTTCAATTGGTTTAAAATGAACAAAAAATATTCATCTAATGCTAATTAGGGGGTTTTAAATTGACTACAATTTCACATAGCCTAATTAGGGGTTAAAATTGATGACAATTTTTTTAATTTTTGGCTTAAAATGAATTCTACAATTCTCACATAGTCTTAATTAGGATTTGGATCAAAGAACAACAACAAATTTCTCATTTCATGCATGCAAAGGATTTAAAATGAACAACAGATTGCATTTAATCATGGCTTAAATTGATCAAATCCTTTCAAATTAAAGTGGAATTAACCTCATCTAGTCTTAATTAGGATGCAAATGGATCAATGAACACATATCATGTAAATTTTGAAATAAGACTATTTGCTTTAGTTTAGACAACAATTCATTTTCTAAGGGTTAAAGAACAAGTGTTCATAGGTCAGAGACTCGAAAGGTGAAAACATAAACACATGTTTGCTGAAGACTGAAAATTAGAAAACTACTAATGACATTTGATGCAAGACATTCGTCAAAGACTTGATTTTGAAATTGATTGTCTGCATAGCTTAGACCACATTTCGTTTGGTGCTTAAAAAGAACAAATGTCTTCTTTCATATAGATTTAATTAGGGGGAAATGAACCACTATTTTAGTGTTTGAAGGATGGTAGGTATTATGCTCTCACCTTGTGCAAACTCGGTGATCAGAAAGCCAGACCCATCCACTTTTGTATTTACCTCTTAGAGGGTTTGCCTTGGTGGGAAAAGTACTCACCCCAAGGGATCAACCCAACCGGTAATACGCTAAATCCGAGCTACTCCCAATCGGTATATAAATTTGAATGCTGAGGAAATATCAACATTATGGTCACTCCTACAGACAAGCTAGTGATTCTCCTTATAGGAGTTAATCTTGTCTCTTGTGTGGCCGCTTGAACGGGTGCCTTGATTAAAAATGATTTGTTTAGATTGCCAAAATTCTTCTATTTGTTGGTACAGGAGGTTGGACCTCTGAAGCTGTCCCACATACTCGCGGTTCTTAGTAGAGATAGCAAATTACCGGGAAGTGACTACCCAAAATTCAAAACTTGGTATGCCCGAGAAGTGAGTGCACTGTAAGGGGGAGCTTGTGCTACCAAGTTCCTAGGCTATCTACTTTGAATAAGCACGACTAGAGAAATCCAAGTGGGAACTTAGCAAATATTGTCCTTGCCAACCCTAGGATTGTGCATGATTTTTTTCATCTTGAAATCCAACTTTTTCACAAGAACAAACTCAAAAAAACTCTGTCTATTGTGTCTTGCATGTGTGTTCAAAACAAATATCAAACAAACACTACACTTGAAACTGACAACATTCAAACCTTGAAACAAACTAGGCCAACACATCCAAAACAAGCTTGACATTTAGATCTATTCAGACCAAGGACTTGCTCACTTCATCCATCCATCACCTCATCTTTTTGCATTAAAAATTCCCCATGGGTCTAAACTTTAGGTCATCTTTTTAACTTGCATTAACCTCTTGCAATAAACCTCTTGATTAGGAAGCCCATCAAACTTAGACTAGACCAGAGCTTCAAATCTATAATCTCTTGACCTTACTTTTCAGAAAACATTTATCCTAGTCCTCGTCATTTAGGTTGGTTCCTTAGCTCATCAATCCATTTTGAGACCACCTTGTCAACATATCTTATTAGTCTTTACTATACCCAAGGTCATTTCCAATCAGATTAGTTGCTATACTTATCTTAGTTTGATTAGCAACCATATCTTAGGTTTTACCCTTCATACTAGGTCATACTATTCCATCTCTTCATTCCACGCTTTGCATAACTTAGTCATAGACTATCATCACTTTGACTCTTAATCTAGGCATCATTCTTAGGCATCCCTATATATTAAAAAAATCCAAAAAAATATCACTTAGATTGCATACCTTAGGCATAGGTCCATACCTTCCATTGCATTGGCATCTCTTAGGCTTCATACCATCACATTTACATCATAGTGACATTACCTCACCACTATGTCTTCCCTTCACCTTGATATGCTTGCTAGTCAAGTTGAATACCAATTAATCCGCAATGGTCAAGCCCAACAAGCCATAGAATTCAAGAGACAATGGATTAATTCTCTATCCCAATCACCCACAACCCATGGTCAACTACCCATCTATCCCTCTTACCAACAATCCATAAACTCTAGTCCTCCATCCATCTACCCTCACTATCAAGAGTCCCTTAGTACAATCCATGCCATTAATCCACAACAAACATCCATTTATCACCCTTATCCTAACCTTGACAAGGGAAACCAACCTTCCACTAGTCCATTCCAAGCCGCTACATCCTATTCTAGTCCATCATTCACTTCTCCATTCCAAGTCTCCACATCCTCTTGCATTCCTTCGTCCACTAATCCATTCCTATTTACTCCATCCCAAACTACATTTAGTCATGAAAATACATTTGGTCATGGTCTCCAAAATCACATCACATTGCCTATACCTTGGGATACATGTCAAAAAGAAATTCCAAAGCATGACATCATAACTTCACCTTCATGTCAAGATCGAAGTAGTCCATCCCATGACCCCATCCTTAAATCCATTTAAGAAGTCCTAGATGATCATGGCATCCAAAATACACCTATACTTGATCAAGATCCCATTCCCAACCATGTCATCCAAGACAAACCCATCTTTGACCAAGACACTACCATTGATCAAGATGTCCAAAATGATCTGCCTATCAACCTTTATGCCATTAAGGATGACCCTATCCAAACTCCAACCACCACCATTTCCCAAAATGAGAAACTTTCCTCCATGGGACACACAAATGATCTTCTTCTAAAACAAGAGTCTCCTATTCTAGACATATTTGCAAATGATCAAGCTATAGCTGAATTCATAAGACTCTATGAAAATGACTATAAAGATGGTTTCAACATCAACTTGGAAGCACTGGTAGAATCATCTGAATTTGATATATCACAAAATCAAACCAAAGATGTTAATCATAAATATATCCAACATGTCAATGAAGCTACAACATCTTATCAACTAGGATCATCTATCTTTGTCAGAGCAGGCTTTCTCGCATAGGAGAAGATTTTGAGTAACAATGTCCACATACACAATGATGGGTGAGCATCTTGTTTTCAAAACAAAAATACCCCATCGCAAACAAAATATTTCAGAGCATGCATTATCAAGGAAGAGGACTAGGCCTACATGAGCAAGGCATTCAAGAACCAATACAATTTCATGAAAATCCTAGACATCAAGGTCTTGGCTATTCTTCAAGGAAAAAATCAAATGATGTTAGTGATACCTCCTCGATATTGGGGGAAACTTTATTAGATACAAACATCAAAATGGGGGCCATGAGTAGTTCTTACCATAAGATTGTTGCTAACACTCCTTCCATCCATACCATAAACCATCATTTCCAATATCTTAAACCTTCCATTTGGAACCAACAAAAAGAAAATTATTACAAATCCAAAATTCAAAATCAAATGTCAAAGGCCATTGAATCAAACAAAAATTTGAGTGGACAAATGAAATTAAAATGGATCCCAAGGAAAAATGGATCAAGAAAAAAAATAGTTCAAAAGTAAAAGTCAATCAAAATGTGGAGCCACAAGAAAAGAGGACTCCCACATATAATAAACATCCACCTCCTTCAAAACGGTCATCAAGAAAGGCATATAAAAGTGTTGGTTCCAAATGCTATCCCAATCAAAATTCCAAACTCCGTCATCCAACATCCCAAGTTTGGAAAATAAAAAGCGATTCATCCAAATGTCCAAACAATCCTTCCACATCTACCATCATTCCAAAAATCCTACCTCACGAATCTGCCACATCTTGGCAACAACTCTTTATTGTAAGGACTCTCATGGCACTCTATCACGATGTACGTATTTTAATAAGGCCAACTCTAGTATCAAAAAGGATCACAAGGACATCAATCAGTTGTATGCAAGTGCTATGATCCTAACAAGGCAACTACTCCATCAAGGTCATTATTGGCATATCATGGCACCAATCTCTATATTAGCACCATTGAAGGATTTAGAACATTCAATGATCATCTAAAGCATGAAGGCCATCCAAAAATATCAAAAATATCAAAAAAAATGTTTTTTAAAAAATAAAAAAATAAAATAAAAAATCAAGAAAAAAAGTAAAGAGACAAATTTCGTCCAATAGTGAAAACCATTTTTATGGCACTTTGGATAAGTGCCATGATGAAAACTTGGCAAAGAGGTGGCATGTGTAAAAGAAATTATCTATGTGGACCATTACAATTGGGGGCAAGTTGTCTCATCTCCCATACCCTTCACATGACATTTCTTATGACATTGCCATCCATTTTCCCACCTACTTTGATCTTGATAAGGATTGGGGTACAAACATAAATCATGCTTTGGGAAAAATCTTGACATGTCTATCCTTTGGTCGTACACTATCCATGAAATATCATGTCATAGCCTTCATAGCATTGTCCAAACCCATATCTTGGAGAAAACAAATTATTCCTATGCAATATTGTCCTTGGAGATCATATGCTAATTCTACCTTCTAATAATCCTCATATTGCTTATCTTTTACCAAAGCCATGCATCCTCCTTTTATACCTATCGCCTATCTTGGTTTTCCCTTGTCAATGGTTTAAGGATCCTCCATCATCCCATTCAATCTTGAAAAGAAGTCATTCCAAATGCAATAAGCCTAATCCATACAATCACCCTTTGCAACCTAGCACGTCATCCAAAACATTCCTTGGCATTGTTCCTAGCCTTGCTATAGACCTCGATCCTTTAGTAACAGTATCGTCATCCTCACATTGTTATGAAATGTGTCCTTCCCACATCAAACAACGTTGTCATCATCATCACCTATCAATTAGTTTTCAGCTTGACTAGGGGCAAGATCATGTTGGTCCTTGGATTCTTGTGCATGATTGCTCGTTTGCTTGTAGGCATCATTCATATGCATTTGTCATGATCCTCATAAAATGATAAAAGACAAAAAAATCAAAACATTTAAAAATCCAAAAAAAATCATAAAACTTCAAAATCCAAAAAAATCATAAAACTTCAAAATCCAAAAAAATCAAAACATGTTAAAAAACCCAAAAACATTAAGATAACTTTCAAAAAATCCTAAAAAATAGAGTCAAAGTTAGTCATGTCAATCTTTGTCATTGTCGAACTACGTTGCCTCTACGATGGGACGTAGGAAAGGCCATATGTCAGTGTGCCCCTGAGGCATTAGGTTAGTCCTTTAGTTTTGTCAAATAAATAATAAAATCATGATTCGGTCCTTTTTCATTGACACAGAGTCAAGGGTCATGTTGAACTACGAGGTCTCTATGCATTACTACGTAGGAAAGGCCATTTGTCAATGAGCCCCAAAGACCCCGTAGGTCAGTCTTTTAAGGTCCGTTGGGTTAATCAAAATAAATTGGACACTATCAACTTAGACACAACATAAACATCTGAATTTCAAACAAAAATCTTGAATCAACATGATAAGCAAGCCAACAAGTCTTCAAGTCAAATCAATCATTTGTCAAATCAACCAAACCAGTCAAATCGATCAAAACCAATGGTCTTATACAGGATGTGTCCTTCCTGAAACTAGACCTTGTCACTGTCACCCTTTGTCATTTTCCTTATACAGGTAGTTGCATGATCAAAACCAGACTTGACGTCTTATATGACATGTTTCTTTTCCTGAAACCAGGCCTTGTCAAAACAGTCAACCCATCGCTCACTTCGTCCCTTAACACACTGGAAAACACTTATTGGAAAATAATTTGAATGACTATTGATCTTGTTGGTCTAATTTGTCTTATCTTTTGTATTTTCTTTGGTCATGTTACTAGTTACCTCGAAGATGTCCCACGAAGGATTTAGAGGAGCGAGGATATCTCATGACTTGTCTTTTATTTGATTGTTGTCTGCAGTTTGTCTTGAAAAAAGATTGGGGCAACATGACCCTTAATATGAGTCAGGACATTCCTTATCTGCAACTATTAGTTTTTACCCAAAAGGGAATGCATCATCGCCCTATATTTTTGTGCCATGGTGTGCCGCATCCATTTTGCAAAATAAAAAATGACTCTTTAAAATAAAGTGCACTTATGAAAGCAAGGGTTTCATCACTACTAATTGTTCTTCTTCTAATTTTTGTTTATTTACTAACACTTCTTCAGTCCAATCAATCAATTTATTAGTCTGTCAATCATTAAATCAATCAATCAATCATCACTTGGTCAATCTATCAATCAATTGATCAACCATCAACCATCAACCATCATTCTTCACTCCTTACTAACCATTCGTCTCTTTCATCGCATTTCATATTTCTCTAACATTCTTCTTATTTCGAGAGATCATTCATGCCTTTAACGCACAAACAATCTCTCGAGGGGTCATCCTACCTCCATCTCTCAGTCTATTGGGGCATGATCTTTTAATTTTTCTTTGAAACAACACTCAAAATCACATTGTCTCAAAGAGGGGAAAAATGTAGACATTGAAAATTGTCCTAGGTCTCCGATGACACTTTTCACTAATTTTTTTCTAAAACTGATTAAATAATTTATTATTTAATTAGCACTAATATTCTTCTTCTAATTCCCTATAATTAAATAATTTTTAATTATTTAATTATTGTTCTTCTAAACCATTAATTAAATAATTTTCATTATTTAATTAATGTTCATCACTATTTCTTCCTAACTATTCCTCTTAGATTAAATAATTCTTTAATTATTTAATCCCTTAATATTTCCTCTCAAATTAAATAATTCTTTAATTATTTAATTTGTCTTCAATTTCAATCATCCCTAAACTTGCTAATTTTGAAAGGTGAGGATACTTCATCTTATTTAATTATAAAATCTTTAATTATCCTTACCTAGATTTCATTCCCACTTATTTCTCCCACTTTCTCTCACTTAACTCTTTCCACTTTCCACTCATGACTCTTATTTTACAAATCCACTCCCCACTTTCAAAATGACAACTTTCAGTTGAAAATAAATAGTTTCCTTATTTATTTTCAATTAACTATTTTCTTTCTCAATTTAACTCATCCTTCGCTCTTTCATTCCTCCAATTTCGAAAAAAAAATATTTTGATGAAAATAAATACTTTATTTATTTTCAATTAATTCATTTTGTCCTCCACTTTTAAATGCAAGTTTCCCTTCTAACTTATCCTTGCATTCAATATTGTCCATTCAATTATCTTTTCGAAATCTATAAATTGAGGACTTATTTCCCAATTTAGAGAGACCACATCTTCAATTTCCTTGCAATCATTCCATCAAATTGCTTTCAATATTTAGTGCATTTGATCACATTTGAGAGCTACACATCAAATCTATTGAAGGAATAAGGACGAAAAAATGGAGTGAGAGAAGCACGTCACGAGGGTTTGCATTTTCATTTCTTTCTTTATGCATTTCATTCTCACAATTTTGTTGACGTATTGGGGTTTTATTTCATGATATTTACTTTGTGGTCTCAACATTTTGATATCATGTATGCTTTAACCATTTTCCCTAGATATAAAAGGAAACAGTGAATAAGTGTAGTTCAAGGGTGGAAGCTTGGCGGAGCAGATGGCTAACCTTGGCAGGGAGGTTAGTTCTGATAAAATCAGTTTTAGCAGCCATCCCTATTTACATTTTCTCTTGCTTGGAAGTGTCAAACAAAGCTATAAGAAGGATGGCGGGAATTTAGAGGAAATTTTTGTGGGAAGGATCGCAAGAAAGAAAACGAATACCACTATTGGCATGGGACACGGTGATGAAATCGAAGGAAGGTGGTAGAGAGGGTATAAAAGACTTGAAGATTCAAAACAGGGCGCTTGGTGCAAAGCTATTGTGGCAGATTTTCAAAAACCCAGATGTCATGTGGTGCAAAATTATGCGGGCCAAGTATCTGGACTCACAAGAACCAGAGAGAATCTTAACCATTGCAAATCCTCAAAGAGGATTTGCGGTCTGGAACTTCATTCTCAATTCGAGAAATGTGATATGTGGCCACCTATCTTGGCACATTGGGGATGGGAGGAGGGCCTCTTTTTGGGATGATTCGTGGAATTCCTATCCGGTGTTGGGTGAGATCCCTAGGCTAGCTGAAGTTGTTCTCCCATCTAAAGCAGTGTATGGGGAGGAGGTAAGGAACTATGGCCATTGGAACTGGTCTTGGAAGCCTTTTGACTTCCTTTAGGAGCACGTAAAGGTGGCACTCATAAGCGAGCTCGAGAAGCAACGTCTCTTCATCTCAGACAAGCCAGATTTGCTAATATGGTGTGCTTCAAAATCGGGCAAATATTCAGTGAAATAGGGCTACAATCTAATAAAGAATGAAGTGGGGGTGTCATCATGGCCAAAATCGTTGTGCTGGGGCAAGTTTTTTCTTCCCAAATCAGGGGCTTTTGCTTGGGTAGCCTTGCATGAGAGAATCCTCACTAGCGATAATGGCAAAAATCAGGATTCACGGGCCCCATTGGTGCGTCATGTGTAAGAAAATCCTAGAAGATGCGTAGCACGTATTGTTAAACTGTGACGTGGTGCAAGCCATATGGAGGTTTTTTTGTGCAAAACTAGAGTGGCAGGGGCCGCTTCCAAACAGTCTCCACTTGTATTTGACTCTTGACCTAACATATATAAAGGCTCGACTTTTGGCGGTTTGTGGGATGCAATCCCAACCATGATCGTTTGGCAGATCTGGCGAGAGTGCAATGCTAGGATCTTTAAAGAAAAGGTGGCGCCGATGGATCACATACTCACTAAGGTGGAATCTGGGGTAAGTGAGCATTTGAATGGAAAACTTAAAATAAACAAATTCAGATATTTCTCGACTTGGGACAAAAGGATGGCAAGCAATTGGCGGTCGATTTAGGCTTTGGATGGTAAGCTTCTTAAAAGCAAAGGCAATAGGGCGCAGGTGAAATGGTCTCTCCCCCGAAAGGCAAGCTGAAATTGAACTTCAACGGGGCTTCGAAGGGCAACCCGGGGCCTTTAGGAGCACGATTTGTTGTGAGGGATGAAAATGGTAAGCTGTTGGCTGCAACCTCTCTCAAACTTTAGGTTGGTACAAATAATGAAGCAGAATGTACAACTCTCTTTGAAGGTCTGAACGTATGCATCTCTAGAGAATGGCACAATGTTGATTTTGAAGGAGATTCGCAGATCGTAATAAAGGCGGTTGGCTTGGGCCAAGCCCCCAGTTGGAAATTGAACCAATGGGTCTCCGAAATAAACCTGGCCTTAAGGAATTTCCACAACTTTAGGTTGGCACATGTTTTCAGGGAGGCCAATAGGCTTGCCAACTTGCTCTCAAAATCCAGCATAGAGCAGGACGAGGCGAGGAAGATTCTGGATGATGTGACAAACTGTCCAACGCTCCCAGATTTGATCCTCTTGGATCTCCATCCGCAATAAAAGCATAGCAGGGTTGCGTGGGTCTATTGAAAGTGAGTGGGCTCTCTTTGAGTTTCAGTTAGCACGAATGGCATAACTGGGCACTGGCATCATAGATCTGCTAGAAGCCCTCTTTGTCCCTCTCTCTGATGTAATGGTGGATCCATAGTTTGGGTTTGTTCTAGAAGGGAACTGTATTGTTGCTTGATGTATCTGGTACTTTTTCAATGAAATGAATGAATGTCACCCTCTTTGGTGACAATTTGCCAAAAAAAAGAAATATGGTGTTGATGGATGAGTTGTTGGATAACACATTTGACATTGATCAATGCGTAATTTTCAATAAGGTAATGCAATTTACCATTTTCTTTTTAAATCTAAGATTAACTATATTAATATATTATGAATGAAAATTAATATAAATAATTGTATGTTATGAAATTCCAAGGTTAGAGTGTTCATTCTACGTTTGTCAAACCTTAACTCTTGATTATGCAACCATATCAAGTCCATAAGTATGTAATTTATAAGAAAATAGCAAATATATTGCGTGGAATTTTTTACCTTATATGAGTGGTATTTAAAATTCATATTTGATGATGAACACGTGGATGTTGAACTTAAAATATTAGCACCTATTGGTGGTAGTGGTTGTATGTCAACTTTCATTAATGTAAGTTTTACTATTTTTAATTATTATGTCTATAAAAATGTTAGATTTATTTTGGTTAAATAACAATATTTTGTTTTAGTTGATGAGATCAATCTAGACTCCTCTTGATATTTATGACACAATGGAGGTGGGCGTTATTGCGATAATTTTGGCTTCAATGTCTTTGATAGATGTATGAGCCAATAATATGAATCTCATTTTATATTTCTTGTTTTATCTCACATTATTTAGTGCAACTTTAAATGATATTCATTTTTAGTCTAATTTACTTCTTCATGCCTGTCACAGAGGCCAACACTCCAATTCATGCACCTATCTCTCATACAGATGAAGACAAGCAACAAATGATTGAGATAGATTATCAGCTTCCAGTAAGTAACTATTCACTTGTTTCGTTGTATATTTTATTTTGTATATTAATGTACATATTGTTTGATTGTATTAATAGGTGAACATACAAAAAAATTAGAGAGGAGTTGCAATCAACAAATTATAAAGTAATAATTATTGATTGTTTCTCCATCTTCTCGATAGACAAAGAGTCATTGACTCTTCTATAATAGTCTATAGAACTATTTAATTTTTTATTGTATGCTTATATAGCTTTGTTGTATGTAATTTTTTGTTTTACAAATGTATAACATTGTATGTATATATAGCTTTGTTGTATATACATTTTTCTTTTACATATGTATAACACTATATGCCTATATGACTTTCTTTACACATTCATTGTATTCATGACATTATACATACACTATATGGTATTATCATGATATTACCCTTTGTAATGATGTATTGGTAGGATTACACTTTGTGATGATGGAATTATCATGATATTATCTTTCCCTCTATCTCACCCTCTCTCTATCACTATTTCTCTCATATGCATATGGTGTGCATAAGGGTTGAATGTAATATATGACATAATAGCATACAAGTGTTATAGATTTTATGTGAAGCATTTATAATTGTGCATCAAAATCCTATGGTCATGTGTATACTATTGTTATTCATACATCATGGTTAGTTACATTCAATCTTGTGCATGATCATGACTTTTATATCAAGGGCATAATAAAATATGTCATTGTGTTATATGTGTTTTGTTTAAAAATTTTAATGGCATATGTCATTTATTGAATTGATTTTGTTTGAAGGTTGATTCAAAATCTCATGGTGTCCCTAGTGTGCTTGTTGATGCATTATGGTTGAGTGTCATTGATTCTTATGAATGATGATTATGTGATTTTTGCATGAAGGGTCTATTGATGATTATCTCAAAGTTGTGAGTTTTATTTGAAGGTTGCATCATACATCATAGTTGTTCGAAATGAAGGTAATATTTGTAGCTTAAAACTTATAAAACTATGAGACTGTAGATCTAATTAAGTGTTCTTTGTCACAATTCTTTGTGTATGATTAATCTGTTTAGATCAATTTTACCAATTGTAGAGACAAAAGATTGTAGAAGAATGAGACAAGAAAATAGAAGTGACACAACATATACGTGGAGAAACCCTTTTGGGAAAAAACTCTACCAGAATCAATAGTGCTTATATTATTTAACCTTAGAACAAGATTACAATAATACTGTATCAATCCTTGATTGATATGCTTCCTTTGTTTTCAACAATCCTTCTTCACAACCTGCAATAAACTCTCATAGAATTCTCATCCACTTGCTGCAATTAATAGAAAATATATGAGCCTATAAACTCATAAGAGTTGTACAATACAAGAGCATAAAGCTCCTCACAAAAATATATGCCTAGATTGGGAAAGTAGAGTTCCACAATGTAATATGAAGTCAAACCAAGGTTTTCCTTAATTTAGGTGCCCCAAACTGAACACTTAACTGAAATCTAGTCAAGAAAATATCTTGCAAACCCCACCTCAAAGTTGGCGCCCAAGAATGGGCCCACTTGACCAAGCCTTGTAAATATCTTCTCATGCAAAAGGTGTTAACTAAAAGATGCCAACTTGGGCACCCAAGGTGGTCCCAAGTCAATCTTAGTTAATTGAAACATATATCTCCACCAATTCATGCAAACATTATGCATGATTGATCATCCCCACTTAAATGAAAGTATCCACCTTTTATCGGTCATGCGACTGAAGTCATTAGTCATGCAACTCAAGTCAACTAGCATTCAACTCAAAATAACTACATGCAACTGAAGATAATTGAACCATAACTAAACTGAACTGAACTGAATTGATACTGAACTCCACTCATGTAAATATCAATCCCTAATTTGTAGGATCAAAACATGCATTACTGAAGTGTTATCAATCCTCCAAATAGTTAACTGAAGCAAGATGGGTTCCACCTTCCGTGTGGGCGCCCCATGTGCTCCTATTATTTAGGAACTCTTCTTGGACATCCCCACATGTTCTTATCATTTAGGAATAATCACAAATGTCAATTTACATGTTCATTTCATTCGAATTTAATCTTTTCCTAATCCTAGTGTTGGGGAACACTTTCCAAGGACTTAGGAGATACATGAAATATGTTTAGGATTGCAATTAAATGGCATCCTATTCCCAACATTCTCCCACTTGACATTATACATTGTAATTATTCTAAAAAAGGAATCATTATTATAAATCAAGTACAGGACTCAAGGCCAATGGCCTTCCTGCACCAAGAGAACTTATCTGTAGGAACTAGTTTCGTACGATAATCTACAACATTGATCAAAGTGTCAATTTTCTCAATCAATACCTTCCCACTCTCAACAAGCATGATACATGGGATTTTTGGCTAAACAAATAGCACTCTGACTATCACATTCAAGTCTAATTTGCTTGCAATTTAAACCAATACCTTGCCCAAGTCTCTATAACCAAATTGCCTCTTTAGAGGCATGTGTAGCAGCCATGTACTCTGCTTCTATGGTGGACAAAGCAACCATGAGCTGCCTCTTACTCATCCAACTAACCATAGCTCCAAACAAAGTAAACACAGAGCCACTTGTCGACCTACGACTATCCAGGTCTCTTTACCAATCTGAATCAACAAAACCTTGTATGTCCAATGATCTGTGCATAATATCAATATCATTAGCACCATGATAAACCAAACAATACTAAGAAGTACCTCGTAAATATCTAAACACCCTCTTAACATAAGTCCAATGATCTTTACCAGGGTTAGACATAAACCTATTTAGAACTCCTGTTGCTTGGGCTATATCTGGTCTTGTACAGACCATTGCATACATCAAACTACCAACTGCACTAGCATATGGAATTTCAGACATTTCCTCATGATCAAAATCAGATTTAGGACCCATGTCTAAACTTAACTTTTTGCCAACTGATAAAGGAATATTAATTGGTTTACTATCATGCATGTTAAACTATTTCAAAATAGTATCAACATAGTTGCTTTGACTTGAGAAAAGCTTTCTGTTACCTCTATCTATGTTGATCTCCATACCAAGGATATATTTTGTAGCCCCTAGATCTTTCATCTTAAATGTGCTAGAGATTTGTGCTTTCAATTCTTTGATCATTACCTTGTTGTTACCAATAAACACCATGTCATCAACATACAAGATAATAATTAAAAGTTGATCATCAATAAATTTTATGTAAACACAATGATCTTCCTCACTCCTAACATAACCAATTATCAATGCAAAAGCATCAAACTTCTGGTACCACATTCTAGGTGACTGTTTCAATCCATATAAATATCTCTTTAACCTGCAAACCAATAATTCTTTTCCTTTTACAATAAAACCATCAGGTTGCCTCATATAAATCTCCTCATCAAGATTCCCATGTAAGAAAACAGTTTTCACATCCATTTGCTCTATCTCAAAATCATAAGCAGCAAGAATAGATAAAAAAGAATCTAATAGAAGTTAATTTAGCATAAGGAGAGAAGATTTCATTAAAGTCAACTCCCTCTCTTTTGGAGTAGCCCTTGGCTACTAGTCTAGCCTTGTACCTTTCAAGATTACCATCTGCTCCAAATTTTCTTTTTAAAGATCTATTTACAACTAATGGCCTTTCTTCCTTTGGGAGAACTTTCAAGATACCATGTGTCACAAGTATCCAAGGAAACCATTTCCTCATGCATATGACCAAAGCTTGTTCTCATATGAAGAAAAAGCTTCCCTGTAAGATCTAGGTTCATCATTAGTACTCATCAAAGCAAATATACAACAGAAATCAGGTGGGCTATACCTATCAACGAGATTTTGTTGTCTTGTGGATCTTCTCAAAGAAGGTTCTTCTTGTTCCTCAATATGCTTATCATGAGCATCTATCTCAGAACTCTATGAACTCTCCTCATCCAATACATCCAATTGTTCTTCAACATGTGCATCTTCATGCTTCTCAGTATTTATCTCAAAATGCACTATTCGAGAAGTATCCTTCACCTTTGGTTGTTCTTCTCCTGTATAAGATCTAAATTCCCTGAAAATCACATCTCTAGATAAAGTAATTTTTTGGGTTAGATGTTTCCAAAGCTTGTAACCTTTTACATTTTCACCATAACCTATGAATATGCATTTTTGTGCTTTTGGATCCAACTTAGACCACTCTTCTTTAGGCACATGAACAAAAGCCTCACAACCAAGGATCCTTAAATGTGCAACACTAGGTTTCCTACCTAACAACATTTCATAAGGGGTTTTATCTTCAATAGATGAACTAGGAAATCTATTGATTAAATAACAAGAAGTACTTACAGCCTTAGCCCAAAGGCACCGATCTAGATTAGCACTACTTAACATACTCCTAGCTCTTTTCATTAAGGTTCGGTTTATCCTTTCTACTACTCCATTTTGTTGAGGTGTATATGGAGTAGTTTTTTGTCTCACAATTCCTACATGCTTACAATAATCATCAAATTCCTTAGAACAATATTTACCACCATTATCTGATCTCAACACTTTTATCTTATGATCTGATTGTTTCTCAACTACATCCTTAAATTCTTTAAACACATCAAATTTGTTATGCATAAAATAGATCCAAGTGTATCTTGAGACATCATCAATAAATGTGACATAATATCTAGATTTTCCAATAGAGTCAATATCCACAGGACCCATAACATCTAAATGAATAATCTCTAATAATCCTTTAGCTTTATTTGTTCCATTAGGAAATGAAGATCTAGATTGCTTTCCAAACACACAATGCTCACAAAAATCATTTTTTCCAATATTATAATCAAGAATACCATCAACCAATTTCTTATTAAGAATGGTACTAAGACCTTTTTTACCAATGTGGCCCAATCTATGGTGCCACAACATACATGTATTTTTAGCTTCAGTTACATTGGTTGATTTATTCAAATTGGAGGTATTAAGCTTAAACAAAATCCCAATCCGAGATCCTTTAGCAACCACCATATTCCCTTTCACCAATCTACAACCACCTTTGTCAAATGTCACATGCATTCCAGAATCATTGAACTTAGATACAAAAAGTAGATTTCTAGCAAGTCCTAGAATATGTAAAACATCATTAAGGGTCTTAACCCTACCATCACTGAAACACGACTTTACCTCTCCTTTTCCCACAATCTTTGTTGTGCTATTATCTCCAAAGAAGACATTCCCTCCATCATATGCAGTATACTTAGTGAACCACTCCTTGTTAGGAGTCATATGATAGGAGCAACCCGAATCAATAAGCCAAGAGTCATCACTAACAGTATTAGATGTAATGATCAATGCATCATTACCATCATCTGAGGATTTCTCTATAGAAGCATCATAACTCTTTTTCTTGTTCTTACAATCCTTCTTTACATGTCCCAGTTTTCCACAGTTCCAACACCTTACCTTACTCTTACCAGGGGTTTTAGACCGTCCTTTGGACTTACCCTTTCCTTTCTTGTCTCCCTTAGGTTCCTTTTCCTTAGGCCTACCTCTTACAAACAAGGCATCTTGGGATCCCTTTTTAGACTTCCAACTCATCTCCTCTGACAGGAGAGTAGGAATTGTATTATCCATCTTAGGATTTGCACCACTACCACTGATAGCAACAATTTGATTTTCCCAAGACTCTGGTAAAGAACAAAGTAACAAAATGCATTTATCTTCATCTTCTAGCTTTACATCTATAGATGCTAACTGACTTAGAATTAAATTGAAAGAATTTAAATGATGTGCAACAAAATCACCATCTTTCATCTTTAAAGAATATAACTGTCTTTTCAGATACAACTTATTAGTAAGAATTTTGGTTTGATAGATATCACCTATCCTCTTCCACAATTTATATGTGGTAGCTTCATCTAAAAAATTCAAGAGAATAACATCAACAAGACATAACCTTATGGTCCCTCTTGCCTTCTTATCAAGCTTAGCCCAATCCTCATTTGACATTTGTGCAGATGGATTTGTCTCATTACAAACAACCAACCATTGATCTCTCTCTTCAAGGAGATCCTCCATTTTTAGTTTCCACATCTCATAACTAGATCCATTGAATCTTTCAATATCTAGAGGAGAAGTAGAACTCATTGTAACACACTTCTTTTACAAATCTATAATAACACAATAGTAAAAGCTCCCACTACAACCAAAAACCTTCAAACTTTTAACAGAAAGGCATCCCAAACCCTAACCAACCATTGGCTCTGATACCAAATGTTGCAAATGAAGGTAATATTGTAGCTTAAAACTTGTAAAACTTTGAGACTGTAGATCTAATTAAGTATTCTTTGTGTATGATTAATCTGTTTAGATCAATTTTACCAATTGTAGAAAGAGACAAAATATTGTAGAAGAATAAGACAAGAAGATAGAAGTGACACAACATATACGTGGAGAAACCCTTTTGGGAGAAAACTCCACCAAAATCAATAGGGCTTGTATTATTTAACCTTAGAACAAGATTACAATAATACTGTATCAATCCTTGATTGATATGCTTCCTTTGTCTTCAACAATCCTTCTTCACAACCTGCAATAAACTCTCATAGAACTCTCATCCACTTGATGCAATTAATAGACAATATATGAGCCTATAAACTCATAAGAGTTGTACAATACAAGAGCATAAATATCCACATAAAAATATACAACTAGATTGGGCAAGTAGAGTTCCACAATGTAATTTGAAGTCAAATGAAAGTCTTCCTCAATTTAGGCACCCCAAACTGAACACTTAACTGAACTTTGGTCAAGAAAATATCTTGCAAACTCCACCTCAAAGTTGGCGCCCAAGAATGGGACCACTTGACTAAGCCCTGTAAATATCTTCTCATGCAAAAGGTGTTAACTAAAAGATGCCAACTTGGGCGCCCAAGGTGGTCCCAAGTCAATCTTAGTTAATTGAAACATATCTCTCCACCAATTCATGCAAACATTATGCATGATTGATCATCCCAACTTAACTGAAAGTATCCACCTTTTATCTGTCATGCAACTGAAGTCATTAGTCATGCAACTCAAGTCAACTCAAGTCAACTAGCATTCAACTCAAAATAACTACATGCAACTAAAGATAACTGAACCATAACTGAACTGAACTTATACTGAACTAAACTCCACTCATGTAAATATCAATCCCTAATTTGTAGGATCAAAACATGCATTACTGAAGTGTTATCAATCCTCCAAACAGTTAACTGAAGCAAGGCAGGTTCCACCTTCCATGTGGGCGCCCCATGTGCTCCTATTATTTAGGAACTCTTCTTGGACATCCCCACATGTTCCTATCATTTAGGAATAATCACAAATGTCAATTTATATGTTCATTTCATTCGAATTTAGTCTCTTTCTAATCCTAGTTTTGGGGAACACTTTCCAAGGACTTAGGAGATACATGAAATATGTTTAGGATTGCAATTAAATGGCATCCTATTCCCAACAATAGTTGAGTGACATTGACTCTTATAAATGATGATTGTATGACTTTTGCATGAAGAGTTTAATGACACATATGCCATTCAGTTATATGGAATTCATTTCAAAGTTTTAATCGCATATATTTCATTGAGTTATAATAGAAATATATTAACACCCAATCTTGTATTGACCTAGTTCTGGCTCTTTATATTGCTCTAGTTATCTTTTTTAATAAATTGGGATAGTTTGTTCTTAGGATTGTTCACCCTTCCTCTTCATGGTAAGATTCTTTATGCTTGTGGTATTCCTTAGCACATTCCATGTGTTCATACCAATGTGTAAGTTTTGCACATTCATGGGTCCCACTTACATGCTTTCTTCTCTTTTTCTCCTTCATACTTACAACACATGACTAAATCTATTCCCTATGTGCAACCTCATTCCTCTGTGCCATGCACCATTTGTGCACCCATTCTTACACTCATTCTTAGTGCCTCAACCCTAATGATCTAGAAAAATGCTCTAATTTGCATGTAGAATTGGGAGTTGACCTAGGGTACTCTTTCATTAAATGAACCATTTAGGAAAGAGTGTGATCCCTTAAATTCAAAAATATAAATGAGTGACCTACTACCTTCCTTGAGACTCTCAGTGAAATAGTCTCAGTTGTCTCCCTTGCTTGATTTCCACATTCTAACATGCATGTATTTCTTCTATTCTTCTTTTTAACCTTTCCTAGGTTATATGCCATCTTCCATTAGGTTTTGTCTCTCCTACTTAAGCTCAACTGACATATAGATAGGTTGGTACTCATTTATCTTTCCTTAGAATTTACACCCTTTTTCTTCCTTTCATGGGTGTCAACCCACCTTCACCTAACCTCCTAATCCTCTAAGATATACACTCCCCTTACTCTTTATCATTCATTTCATCTTCTCCATAGGATCTTCTTGTTTGTGTTTCTATGCCCCTCATGTCATTATTATATTCATTCCTCTTCTATAGTCACATGATCCTCACTTGCATGCTCCTCCTCAAGACTCCCATGGGTCTCATTCCTAATAGTAGTGTGGTCTACCCCCTTGCACACTCCATATTGCACCTTTCTTGATGCTTATATTGGACCTTTATCCACAACTTCTTAATTTTTTATACCTTCCACAAGGACTTCTTTCTTTTATGTTTTTAACCAACTCTCAACGTTCCTTAGTAGTGTTATTCTCATGTAGCTAATTTTTGGTGTAGTTCTCTAGCTCCCTTCTTCTCCTATGGTTGGAACCTAAATTTCCTCTCATGTTTCTGTCTTGCATAATGTCTTACCACCTATGTTATATGTTCCTCCTTTTCCTCACTCCTTTGATTCCTTTTGTATTTTCTTTCACTTTTAATCTTCTAGCATCTACAACCATTCTAGTTGCACTTTAAGATGCACCACCTCATCTAATATTTTGACAACCAATTGGTTCTACTCTCACACTTATGCCCTTTCACCATCTCCATTTCTAGAGATTGTTTCATTCTACCACTATATCATTGCATATATTCATATTTGTAAGGTCTACTTTCTGTGAATCTTTGAGCCCCTTTCACGTAAACTCATGCTCCATATTCTAACACCCACTCTACTGGCTCATTAGGTTCCTCATAGGTAAAGTATTTATGGTAGTCATTGGGCTTTGCAATCAAAATATTTTTTGTGCCCTAGATAGCCCATCCCAAAGATTTTTTTTATAAATTCTAATAGTGGTGAAAATTTTATGGTATTTAGTATCTCTCTCAACTCTTTGGTGGCATGGTTATATTTTTTGGTGATGGGACATTCGTAGGCCCCATGAAGTCTGAGAACTTCTCCATCATAGATTGATAGTTTTTGGCTCTTAGGTCTCTTAAGAGACTCTTCTAGAAGTGTGCAACCTGGAAAAATTAGGACACTAGGGGAAGAAAATGGTGCCTCCCCTAGCATTTAGCCAACCACAATGATCTATTGGTAGAGTCAATTTGGCCCCACAAAGTGCAAAATAAAAAATGAACTCTATTGGCACATTTACATTGCTCTTAAATGATGTATTTTATAAAATCCACTCATTATTGGTATGGTCAAATGATTATGATTTGAAAAAAAAAGAGAGGTTATTGTAGAGGGGAATATTCAGTTATTGTTCCATCATAGTTTGATAATTTTTTTCTCTTAGGTCTCTTAAGAGACTTTGTCGAAAGCATGTAGCTTAGACGGATTAGGAAACTTGGGGGAATTGGGTTTCCCCTAGCATTCACCCACCACCTCGATATGTTGGGGCAGTTATTTTAGCCCCATAAGGTGTATAAAAAATATGCCTATTAACACATTTACTCTGCTCTCAAATGAGGCGTTTTCCAAGATTGCATTCATTATTGGAATGATCAAATGATTATGAGGACCCTAGATCTAGTTGTAGGTCTAGATGAAACATTTGTAGGCCCCATGAAGTACAAGAACTATTTTGTCATAGTTTGGAAATGCTTTTTTGTTATGTCTCTTAAAAAACCTTTTTAGAAGCATGTAGCTAAAATAGATTGGGGCACTTAGGAAATGAGCAAGGCCTCTCCTAGCATTCACCCTTCCACCTTGATGTGTTGGTATAGTTGGTTTGGCCCCATGAGGTGCAAAAGAAAAAATATGCTTATTGACATATTTACACTACTTTCAAATGACATATTTTGAGAGAATGCATTCATTCTTGGTACGTTCAAATGGTGTCAAGATGATGAAAACCATGAGAGGTTATTATGGAGGGAGTCCACATCCACTTGTATGTCTAAACAAAATACTCTCATAACCCAAAAAGTGTGAGAACTTATCCATCACAGTTTCATAGTTATTTTCTCTTATCTTAAGAGTTTTTGTTAGAATCCTATAGCCTAGAAGGATCAAGAAACCTATGGAATGAATCGAGGCTTTCATTAGCATTCACCTACCCACTATGTGTGGAACAAAACTTATGGATTTGGAAACATTAGGTTGAATGTAAATGACACATTTTTGCAAGAATGCATTAGTTCTAGGTACGGTTAAACAATATCAAGATGAAAAAACTGAGAGGTTATTAAGGAGGGACCCCACATGCATTGGTAGGTTAGAAAAAAATATTCTCAAGTCCAATGAAGTTTGAGAACTGCTCCATCATAGTTTGATAAAAAAATTCCCTTAGGTCTCTTAAGAGAATTTGTTAAAACCTTGTAGCTTGGATGAAAATGGACACTTGTGAAAAAATGGGGCTTCCCCTAGCTTTCAAACACACACCCCAATATGTTAGCGTATTTGGTTTGGCCCCACAATGTGTAGAATGAAACTTATAACTTGTGGCAACATTAGGCTGTATGCAAATGATGTATTTTGTAAGAATGTATTTGTCCTTGGTACTACTAGGTATGACCAAATAGTGTGAGGATGACAAAGATTGAAATAGGTTATTGTAGAGGAACCCCAAATCCACCTATAGTTCCAAAAATTAATTTTTAGATCCTATGAAGTCCAATAATTGCTCCATCATAATAAGTAGTTTTTTTCTCTCAAGTCTCTTAAGAGGCTTTGTTGGAACCTTGTAGCCTAGAAGGATTGGAACAAACATGGAAAAAAAGGGTTCTCTACTAGCATTCAAAAATGCACCCCAATGTATTGGAACAATTGGTTTGGCTCCACAACATGTAGAACACAACTTATTGACTTTTGACGACATTAGGCTAAATGCAAATGACACATTTTGCAAGAATGCATTTGTTATTGGTATGATCAAACATCATTGATATGATGAAAATTGAGACAAGTTATTATAGAGGTACCTTGCATCTACTTGTATCTCGAGATAAACCATTTACAATCCCCATGAAGTTTAAGAACTACTTCATCATATGATGATGATTTTTTGCTCTTAGGGTTCTTAAGAGACTTTGCAAGAACCTTGTAGTTTGGAAGAATTGAGACACTTGGAGAATAAAATGGGGTCTCTCCTAGCATTCATCCACCCACCTTGATGTGTCGATGTAATTGGTTTGGCCACACAACATTTAGCTTTTGGTAATATGAAGTTGAATACAAATGACACATTTTGCAAGAATGTATTCGTTCTTGGCACAGTCAAACAGTGTCAATATAAAAAAAATGAGAGGTTATTATGGAGGGACTCCTCATTCACCTATGATTCCAAAAAAATATTTTCCACAACCCACAAATTTTGAAATTTTCTCTATCATAGATTGACAATTTTATTCTTTTAGGGATCTTACGAGACTTTGATGAAACTCTATAGCTTGGAAGAATCAATATACCTAGGGAATGAAAAAAGGTCTTCTCTAGACTTCACCTTCTCACCCCAACATGTTGACACAATAAATTTTGCCCCACAAGACATAGAATACAACATATGGATCTTGACAATAATATAATGAACACCATTAACACATTTTGCAAGAATGCATTTGTTATTGGAAGAATCAAACAATGTCGAATATGATAAAAACCAAGAGAGGTTATATTGAAGGGACCTCACATTCACCTATAGGTATATACAAAATACTATTAGTCCCCATGAAGTTCAAGAACTACTCCATCATAGATTGGAAATTTTTTCATTCCTAGGTCCCATAAACTTTGAGAACTGCTCTGTCATATATTGATAAAAAAATTCTCTTAGAGAGCTCTTAAGAGACTTTGTTGGAATGTTGTATAGCTTGGAAGGATTGAGATGTCTAGGAAATAAAATATGGCCTCTCCTAGCATTGGAATCCTCACTTGACTTGTTGGCATAGCCGGTTTGGCCCCATGGCACATAGAACACAAAATATAGCTTTTGACAACAATACATTGAATGTCGTTGACGTATTTTTTAACAATGCATTTGTTCTTGGAATAATAAAATGGTGTCGAGATGACAAAAATTGAGAGAGGTTACTAAGGAGGGACCCTACATCCACCTACAGATCTAGAAAAAATGATTCTTTGGCCCCTTGAACTTCGATAACTGTTTTGTCACGATAGACAAACTTTTACTCTTAGGGCTCTTAAGAGACATTCCTAAAACTCGATAGCATAAAATGATTGAAACTTAGGAAATGAAATGGGGCCTCCCTTAGTATTCACTTACCCATCTTGATGGTTGATGGTTTATGTTTGATTTCATGATGCATATAACACAAAATATGGCCTTAACAACATTACACCAAATATTTTAGCACTAGTTGAGGATAGGGAGTAGGTGATTATGAATGCTTAGAGATTTAGGTGGGATCAAAGAAGAGGTGTACAACTATAGAGAGTAGGTGACTATGAACACTTGGAGATTTAGGTGGGATCTAAAGAAGAGGTGTGCAAATATAGAGTAGGAAAAGATTAACAAGGATGAGAAAAATGACATAGAAGAATAAGGTTTTGAGGTAGAGGAAGAGTGCAAGGAGGCATGGAATTCGATGACAATGCCCTTGATGTAAATTTATAGCAACATTTGGAGGCATAAGATTAATTAACTATAGTCAATAAGGAACAAAGAACAATATCTGACAAGAAATAAGAGGTGTAAATAAGGATACCTAAGCAACAAATTTTTTATCTCTCAAATTGGGTGGCTCCTCTTTTATGTCACGTGTAATCTTAACTTAAGATGTTCTATGGTGAATAAAAATAATGTCTTGACATGCACGATATGTTTTCCCATGACTTAGTTGTGTGTGGAGTGATCTTAGAGTTATCCATTAACTTAGTTGAAGGTAAACAAATATGATTATCTGTCAAGAGTTCTTCTAATACAATGGTGAAGGATCCTATCTAGTGAATTTTCTAAAAAGATTCAATTTAGAAATTGTATTACATAATCATCATGAAATTATGAATAATTTGAATTGAAAAATGAATCTCAAATCAAAGAAAGAAAGAATGTTATCAAAACATAAACTTAAGAACTAAACAATATAACTGTAATTTTTATAACATATATGTTATTGTAGCAATTCAATTTAATGGATCTTGTGGATCCACTCTACTCTTTATGATGTTGAATATTGCTTTGTGGTCCAACTCATAAAATTTTCACAAGTTCTTATTCAATGGTATAGCCACATATTTGATCAATTAAAATTTTGATGCCATAACATGATTATATTAATGAAGAATTTTCTTGTGTATATCAAAGTCCTCAAACAACCACACATTAAATTTCTTCATTGGGTACTTTCCAAGCAATGTTCTAGTAAGATAATTAATGTCTCCTCTATCTATAATAAGGCTCCCAGTTTCTTTTTTGTTTCAACATAATGACAAAATAACAATTTGTTCATTCTTAATTATTTTCATTCGTAATTATTGCATAAATATGCCCTGCATTGAATTGTACATTTGTTAAAATTAATTCAAAAAATTATACAAAATACCACACAATAAGATAAAATATTGATTTAATTAAATAATACGTCTATAATATTTGGTTGAACTAAGTCTAAAATATGGTCATAGTCAATTGATGATACCATCTTTGTTAGTTGTAATGTTTCTGAAAGTCAATGCATATCAAATGGAATTAAAGTTAGAAACACACCATTCATCAAACCATTATTTTAAATCACACTAACTCCAAGTAAACTTTATATATAATAACAATAGCATACCATGTGCCTCATATGAATAGTCCATGAACTTACATTTGAACTCCTAAAAAAGTGGATCTCAATTGATTCTATCAATGTACAATAATTTCATAATATTAGTTTCATGTACCAACCAAAAAAATCAACAAATTCTAGAGTTGCCTTCATTACCTAAACCCATTATAAAGTTATACCATTCAATAATGGATGCTATTTCTGTCAACTTTGCTTTATCTTTGTACTTTAATTCTTCTTGTGCTAAGGCTAAAACACATGCTTATGTACCATCATGCTCTCTTTTTTTATTCTTGGCCTTAGAGAAATTTTATATTTGTTGAAAGTCATTTATTTTATGCATCTTACTCAACCAATATAACATATGTGAGTGTATAAGTTATGATGCACAATTATTTGACCATACAATATGTTGATCAAATGTGATGTTTTTGCCACTCAAATTACCATAAAACATTTGAAAACTTCACACAAACTCTATAGAATGTGTCATCGTTAATATAAAAATGATATTTTTTGAAGACTTTTCTTTCTCTGTACTATCAGAAGCAATAATGAAAGCTATATGCACAAATATAGCAACCTAATGAGAGTTATAGTTATGTGATTTAACCTTGTTCTATAGTTGTAATGTATAATTCTCTATAAAGTCTACAATTAAAATGATGGTATGAAGAGAAATGTGTCTTCGCATAACTTAAATTGCAATTATGATATTACTATCAGGATTCAACCATGTAGTTTCGAGTCAAACTCATTGACCCATGTTTCATGAGTAGTGGTTCAACAAGAACCCATCTCTCATGATATCGAATGGTCCACTTAGCACTCATTGCATGAGTAGGATTCTAATGGTTAAATTGCAATTTTAACCATTAGAATTTATGCATATGTTTTGCATAGTCATACACTATATTATTTTAAAAAATAAACATAAATTGATATATCGATATTTTTCACTCATAGATTCACACCTTTTTGCCTATTTACCATCTTTTGAAGTGTATTCCATTGACTTATATTTTCTAAAACTTACTATAACTCATTTTCAATTGCACATTTATTCTCCATGTGTATACAATATGTTGAAATTTGTAAACTAAACAATTATCATAAATTCTATCCAAACATGATTTCTTGTAAAATAATTGTCAAGCTACTCTTTCATATAAATTGGCTGAAATAAAAATTTTGCTGATCTATGAGGAGCTATTATTATACACTCCTACAAAATTTCATTTGTATGTAAATATACACATATATATTAAAAACATCAAAATAATTAGAAAATTCAATATAAACTCTACAATAAGTTGTGTGATTTATTTTGACATAAAAATGTTATTTAAAAATAATTTTGATGAATTTTATTTGAAGATACATCTCTACAAATTTGGAGAAATTTTATTTTTGATTCATATCTAAAAATTCTTTAGATGTGACTCACGATTTTAACAATTGTTTCTCATTTTTATAACCTCTTTGAATAAGTGAATCTTGTATTATTATTATTTTTTAAATCAATTAAAAAATTTAAAACTACAACTATGACTTTATTTTTTCATAGGAGCCTACTAGAAAATACCCATAATTTATTGTTATTTGGGTCTTCAATTCTTTCATGTCTCTCAATGACTTTCAATAGTGTTTTTCTACTTATTTTTAATGCTTGACTTATTCTTCTTATTAGACAAAAATTCTTTGTTTGATTACTTACTATAGTTAATATAATTACATGTCGTGTAACATTGATTTGATTTTTTAAAATAGATTTTTCACTATCAGATGTTCTTAGGTCAAGTATCTTCATTATGAGTCTAAACTTAAGATTTATTTTCATTTAAACAAACAATTGATATCTTCTTATTTCATTTATTTAAACAAATATTTTCCATATTTTGTTAATATTTCTTCTAGAAGTACATTTGGGAATCTTATCAACGATTTGTTTTACAATGTCCTTGTCAATTTCAATTAAAATATTATTTTTTAATGTAAAATTCTAGGAGGTGATATCAATGGTAAAACTTGTTTCATTACACAAATTTGGTTCATATTCAAAATTTGGGATATTTATTGTGTTTTCTTTATCAATTAGTGTGACATCATCATCAATCATTTCATCATTTGTAATGAGATTGCCCTCATTAAGTTTCAGCCCCTTCATTTTTCCACTAAGAAAATCCATAGAAAAAGGTAAAGCCCCAACTCAGGTAGAGGGATTAGGTACAAATGGTTTCCTTTAGGTGAAGCCTTGTAATTGAGGAAGGGCTCTAAATCCCCCAAGGTAAAGCTACAAGAGGAAACTTCAATAATGGATTTCAGCTTCTAGAAACCTTTGAGGAACTAAAGCCTATAATGCATGAGCTACTCTAGCAATCCAAGAAGTGGAACTAGGCGATCATATTATCCTACCCACTTGGAGGAAACTAATGATATTTTTAATTTAAATGGCCCCTAAATATAAGTGTTGTGACTTCTCCTAGCCATTTTGAGGAATGTGTTATGATTCATAATGTTGAGAAAATGGATATTCTTATGACCGTTGCATCTCCTCTGATCACTTCTTGAGGACACCTCTAGTCTTGCTCTAATAGGACTTTTCACTCGTGACTCCAAGAAGAGAAATACTGTTGGACACCAAGAACACTGAGAGGGGGGGTGAATCAGTGTTCCACAATATTTGAATTTCAAATCAGATCTTAAACTATCAACAACAATATTGAAGCTTTAATAGCATCCACAACAAATAAACAAAAGGAAACATGCATGGACATTAACAAGACAATGTGAACACCATAACACCAAGATTTTTTTCGTGGAAACCTTGTTAGGGGAAAAACCACGATGGAGATTAATCCACAAAGTATACTCTGTTAAAAGTATGAGAAAAAGGGAACGCACTTGCATTCAAGCACACTACCTAGAGCTTACTACTCAAAATACAAAAGAGGACTCACTGTCCAAAAGAGTTTGGATTAGAACTATTCAAAATATGAACTGAGAAAATAGCATCTCTAAATGCCTAGATTCAGTTCCAATGAAGCACATGAAAGGGATTTTGGACCTTCTGTCCAATTCACACTTTTGCTCTGCTCTTCTCTGCTCTTCTACAAAAACCCTTTTGTTGCACAAACAAAATTCGCTTGATAGATTCTTTGATATTACCTCATGTAGTTGTCTTGCACCTTTTCGCGCACACTACTTCTCGCCACTTCATACATCACACAAAATGAGTTGCTGATCTCACTTATATATCCGCTAACAAGAATTTTATTTATATATGTCGACTTGCAACAAAATATAATACTCTTCCACAAGTCGGCTCCAATCACCAATTAGAATTAATGCGTACCCACGCAAGTCAGCTAGACTATAGTAGGGACCCAAACCAAAATTCCCAACACAAGAAATAGTTAAACACATACTCCTCATACATTTGGAACACGCCATACACAATAGGTCGGCCACAATGAGAAAATAAGCAATAAATCATTCTACCGAATCTCCAAACTCGTACATGGATCAATGTAATATCATAAAACTTATCAAACAGGTAGCATACATGTTTGACAAGCATCCCTGGGGATCCACACAACAAAATAATGATCTAGTGAAGTATTCAGATCAACTTACCAACCGGATACTCTGTTCTTTATGCATTTTGTCGGTAGAGTACTGTCTTCTACTTTCCTTGCCAGTAGGAACTGCTTCTAAACTGTGGACCACACTACTGACTCCAGTTGCCATCAATGACAACACTAGCAGCCAAAAACAATCTCCTAAAGCCATATGCCAACAATCTCCCCCTTTGTCATTGATGGCAACACTTAGTGAAAAATGACTGTGTCAAAACCAAAATTCAAAACTTTGCAGCACAACAAAACACTGCTCCCCCTTTGGATGTCAAGGCATTTTTCACTGCATTCTCTCCCCCTTTGACATCAATGACAAAAACTTCCACTACTTTTTTTTTCCCCTTAGCTTATTTACTGCACTCTTCCTTACTGCATTCTCTCCCCAAAAAAATTGCAACTGCTGCTAAATTCATAAAATTATTTTATACTTATCTTTCATTTCAGGGAGAAATTTCTTCCAAGATTCCACTGCAATCCTAATAGCAATTATTAGACTGCTATTTTATGATGTTCTATTGATGACCTAAACAAGGGATTCATGAATAGTAATGGCTTCTTCCAACTTTTCTCCTTTCTTTAGAACTTCAACCATTTGCTCTAATCTGCTTTCAGTCAGGTCCTTCACTTTCCAGAAGGTGTCCATAAGAGTGTTTATGGCAGTTATCTGCTCCCAGAACCCCTCTTGGCTGCTATTTCTATGTGATGGCATATGTGCCACGAATCACACCGGAAAGTGATATTTTTGTGTGATGTGCAGATGGTATGAACACACCAAAAGAAATATCTGGAAAGTGATATTTATGTGTGATGTGCAGATGGTATGCTACAATAAGGTGTCCATAAGAGTGTATCTGGCAGTTATGGAATGTTCTTTATGTTGAAGGCTTGAAGCACAATCTTTTGAGTGTTGGACAGATGGTGGGAAAAGGATATGATCTACAATTCAAAGATGGAAGATGCAAGATACGTGGAAGTTTTGGCAATACTGAAATTGTCCAAAATTATTGAATCAGTGTTCCACCAAACTCGTTAGAAGAATACAAGTGGAAGATTCAATTCCAAAATAAAATTCTCTAACTTATTATTTTGTGACAACTGATTCACCCCCCCTCTCAATTGTTTGTCCTTGTTTTTCCAAGAGGGGTTCGAGGAGTAGATAACTGTCTTTTGATTCCATGTTCTTCACAAAAAGAGTTGAACTCCTTGGAAGTGAACTCACCACCTCTGTCAAATCTCAGACACTTGATTTTTAGACCTTTCTCATTCTCTGCCATAGCCTTGAAACTTTTGAATACTTCTAACTCTGGAGGGACCACAGAGGTCAGTATATGTAACTCCATGGTGAAAACCACAAATAAAATTCAAATTCTTCCACTAATATATACGAAAGTCTAGATAAATGAGATCAAATTGGGGGGTGAATCAGTGTTACACCAGTATACGTGAAAATTGTTTTGGCAAGAATACTGTTGAATCAGTGTTCCACCAGTATACTGTTAGACAATCACCAATTTTTACTGAATCTAGACAATATTGAATGATATTTTAGAATTGTCTGGGAAACCAGTAGAACAATTTGTCGTGTATAGACCACAAATGACACGTGGATACTGGTTCCCAGACCTAAAGACAAAAATGTGATTGGTACTAAATGGGTGTTTCAGAACAAGCTGAATGAATAAGGTGAAGTGGTCCAGAATAAAGCAAGACAGGTATGTAAAGCAATAAATCATTCTACCAAATCTCCAAACTCGTACATGGATCAATGTAATATCATAAAAATTATCAAACAGGTAGCATACATGATTGACAAGAATCCTTGGGAATCCACACAACAAAATAATGATTCGGTGAAGTATTCAGATCAACTTACCAACTGGATACTCTGTTCTTTATGCATTATGTCAGTAGAGTATTGTCTTCTACTTTCCTTGCCAGTAGGAACTGCTTCTAAACTGCGGACCACACTACTGACTCCAGTTGCCATCAATGACAACACTAGCAGCCAAAAACAATCTCCTAAATCCATATACAAACAATCTCCCCCTTTGGCATTGATGGCAACACTTAGTGAAAAATGACTAAGTGTCGAAACCAAAATTCAAAACTTCGCAGCACAACAAAACACTGCTACTCCTTTGGATGTCAAGGCATTTTTCACTGCATTCTCTCCCCCTTTGACATCAATGACAAAAACTTCCACTACTTTTCTTTTCCCCTTAACTTATTTACTGCACTTTTCCTTACTGCATTCTCTCCCCAAAAAAAATTGCAACTGCTACTAAATTCAGAAAATGATTTTATACTTATCTTTCATTTCAGGGAGAAATTTCTTCCAAGAGTCCACTACAATCCCAATAGCAATTATCATACTGTTATTTTCTAATGTTCTGTTGATGACCTGAACAAGGGATGCAAGAATAGTAATGGCTTCTTCCAGCTTTTCTCCTTTCTTTAGAACTTCAACCATTTGCTCTAATCTACTTTCAGTCAGGTCCTTCACTTTCCAAAAGGTGTCCATAAGAGTGTTTCTGGCAGAGTGAATCTTTGCATGCTCAACTTGCAACTCATGAACCTTCTTCTTAACTTCTCCATCCTTTTCCTGAACCATATTGTAGTCCTATCCAATTCTGAAAAGCTCATTCTCAATTTGTTTCAGCTTTTCCTTATATTTCCAACCACGTGAGGCCACCTGGGACAGTAATTGAAGATCTTATTGGCCGAGTTAATGCATTGTCTTAGTACATTAATTTTCTTCTTCAGTTTGGTGAGAGATAGCTTAAATTGTATCTTCAGATGTGAGATTATTTCTTCCTCTTTTTTGTCCTGAGACATAGAGTCCATAGCCTCCTTGATACATTCAATAAATTCTTTTGGAAGTACATTCTGCAAATTCTTCAATTCAATGTTGTTATCAATAAGGTATCTTCCTAGAGTGTCCTCAATGAGGTCATGTTCATATGATGGACTATTTATCCATATGTCAGTTATCTTTTGCATTCCATCTTCTTCCTAAACAATCTGCAATATCTTTGCTTTGAGTAAAGCACCTTCTTCATCACTTTCTTCTGCAATTACCACAACTAGTTTTGGTTCATCTCTTGGTGTATATTCCTTGGAGTCTTCATCGACTACATCCACAACTATCTGCATTTTACCTTTTTCTTCAACTTTTGTTTACTTAAGCGTCAGAGGAGTGTCACCAGCCAACACTCCTTCTCTCTTCAACTTTTTCTCCGACTTACCACAAGATGATCCAATTTCAATTGCTTTTACCGGGAGAGGAATACCAAAATTTCCTAACAAGTTTCCAAAGAAGTTCTCATAAACTTGTTCACCATTTTCAAAAGAGTTGAAATGCTCAAAGATTTGCTTGCAAACAGGCATATTTTGCTTCCATACCACATTGTCATTTTGAGGAAAACAATTCAGGAAATACATCATAATGCATATAGCTAGGGTACAAAACCTTAAAGAATAATCTATATCCTTCGTCAATTGCACATTCTCCATGAATTGATCCTTCAACAATCCACATAGGTCAAAGTCTTCATTTTCTATTATCATCTTGTGTGCAATATAGACTACGCCTGCAGAGGTTGCACCTTCCCTATTTCTGAAGATCTTGTATGAAATTCCATATGCAATATACTTTGTTAATGGGTCCTTGATCGTTGTAATCATCAGCGCCCTCTGATCTCCTTTTACACTGGTTAGGGCTTCGACCTCAACATTTCGAAACGATTTCTTTTTCGAGACACCACCAACATTGCACAAACTTGTTAGATTTCTGATTACATCCTTAGAAATTTGATAGGGTTTATCCAAAGTAAGGATATCACCATCCAATCTGTTCAAGATAAACCGGACTACCTTCGCGTTGATGAAATGAGGAAATTCATTCCAGATGTCCAGATTCTTGTGTTTCACTCCTCCAAGCTTCTTCAATTCGACGGGTGACAACGAATTTCTTACATCCCTAACTTTTTTACTACTTTATTCATTCAAAATTACTATTCCTTTGATTTGTTTCATTTTTTGTACCGAACAGGGTTCTATCGATCATAGAATAAGTATGAGATTGATAATCAACAGAAATACCTAGAAAATTTGCCACTAAATTGACTTTCGCTCCTTCAAAATTTTACTGAGAAAGGGTTCTCCAACTGTTCTCCTTCAACAAACGATGACAAATGAGGGTTTCAAATTCGCTTTTATAACTTTGCACACCTAACTTCCTTGTCGCATTAAATGCTTTGCCCTAGAAGTTACAGTTACTCTGTTTTCAAACAACAAGAGAAAAATCCATCTGCAGATCTTCAAGAAGTGATCACCAATGTATTTGAGGATGAATAACACAACTACATACAACTTCCTGCAATTCAAAACCAACTACACACAGGGGGGTACAAAAGATTTTCATGAAAACTCCCCCTAGGCCAATGGCCTGAAATCAATTATCGGATGAACTACCAGAGGGAGCTTCCGGTACAGCCTTATTACATTCATCAGATCCATTCTTATTGCACTGATTAGCAATATGTCCAAATCTTCCACAAATGTAACATTTAACATTCCTTTTACTAACAGACATGCTTATGCATTCTAATGACTTATGACCAAACTTTTTGCAGTTAAAACATTGACCAGAAAATGATGGACTGCCAGAACTTATCTTACTTCTACACTAAGAAGCCATATGCCCAAATTTATTACAAACAAAGCAATATCCATTAAATTTATGAGCATGGGATTGTCTTACCGGATATCTTTTGCCTTTGTTCTTCTTTTCAGGGTCCTTCTGTTTAGATCTGGAGCTCACATCCTTCACATAGCCAAGACCTCGCTTATCATTTGCATCCTTTTGACTTTTAGTTATCTCATCAAGCCTAGCAGAATTGATCCTGAACTTCTCCTTAAACTCATTTGCAATAGCAAGCTCATCTTTGAGAATAACTACCTGTCTCTCAGGCTCTTGTTCATTGTTTATGGATTGTTGCAGTTCAATCTCCAGCTGAATGACTTCACTATTAATTCTGTTGCATTCCTCAGACTTCTCTTTCAAGGACTGGGCCAAATTCTCCCCATTCTTTTTTCTTTCTTCAATCTCTTTAGTTAGCTTCATCGTCACAGATTCCATTTCAAGCTTTAGAGTAGTATTGTCCTTAACAAGCTTTTCACATTCTTCTGTTATTTATTTTAGGGTTTGATTCAGATGAACATCTTTTGGGCCTCTGCTTTCTTTTTGCTTCAACTGACCACATAGTTCTTTCCTCTTTTCCCTCAACTCATTTATTTTATCCTTCAGTGATTGAATGAATTTTTCAGCATCCAAAGTCCTTGCCAGTAGAAGAATTTTGGAATTTTATTTTCCACGTATACTGAAGATTTAATATAGAAGAATTTTGGAATTTTCACGTATACTGGTGGTACACTGAAGATGCAAGATATGTGGAATTTTTGGCAATACTGAAATTGATACAACTTTTTTCCCTAATAGCATATACTGTGTGGACCAATTGTTGGAAAAATAAGAGACGGAACAAGCTGAGAGGGTGAATCGGTTGTCCTAAAATAATAAACTTTTCAAGCTGGCAATTTCGGATACGGTAATAAACAATTGTAGACATTAACATCGGAGGCAGTACCAAAGATTTCGTGAAACCACAATGGCGGAAAACCACGGTGAATGTTAGTCCACAAGATTATACCACAAGTATAATAAAAGCAATAAAGGGAATGCACATGCATTTTAGGCTGCCTAGAACTCTTTACCGATTCTGAAGGGCTCACTACCCGACAATACGAAATAGGATTAAAACTCTGGTATGAACTGAAAATTAGCTTGCAAGCTTGATTGCAATTCCCAATTAAGCATAGAAAACTCCTTCACAAACTACTTCACACTTCACTCAATCTTCTTAACACTTTGCTCTATAATCGAATGATATTCACACATGAACACATAAGAGCACACCTAGCACATGAAGCACCTTTTCCACACACTACTGCTTGATGAAACAATCGCTCTTATATACGCTACCTTGATTTGTCAACAGTAAAGCCTAGGAAAATAAAACATATTTACAATAATAAACCCAAATTTACAAATAAATTTTAATTATTGAATCCACCAAATTAGAAAGCCACAACATAGTAGGAACCCAAATTAACTCCAACACAAAAAGACTTCAATTAATTTCACCTTGAAGATCCACAACACACTACCACCAACATGTCGGCCAAGAAAAAGAAAAACCGAACATGCGCAAGAAAATTTTCCAACCACGAGCACACTGATCAATGTGGACGTGCCACAAAGATAGAGCACAATTTAGAAACATCCAAGAGCACCAAGAAACAACAGAGAAACATCTGCAACAACTAGAATTACCATAATTACACAAACTTCACTCAGGAACACTGACATAAACCACAAAAACATTGTCAGACCACAACATGATCAAATCTATACGCGGACCTCTGAAACTTCCGGTAGATGATCTAGATACACTTAGCAGAAAACCCTTTAATCCACAGCAGCTGAACTTCAATGTAAAACATCAAAAACATCTGACTACTCCCCCTAAGTAGCAGCCACAAAAACATCAATCTGGATCAGAATATAGCAATGTAGTTCACGAATTGATGCAAGTAAATGCATCTCTTAGTTCTTATCAGGAGGGGTAATTACCCCAAGCATTCCTATGAAATACTCAAAAGTATCCTTCGGCAACGGTTTAGTAAAGATGTTTGCATTTATATTTTTTTCGTGGAAACCCTGTTAGGGGAAAAACCATGGTGGAGATTAATCCACAAAGTATACTCTGTTAAAAGTATGAGAAAAAGATAATGCACTTGCATTTAGGCACACTTCCTAGAAGTCACTGCTCAAAATACAAAAGAGGACTCACTGTCCAAAAGAGTTTGGATTAGAACTATTCAAAATATAAACTGAGAAAATAGCATCTCTGAATGTCTGGATTCAGTTCCAATGAAGCACATGAAACGGATTTTGGACCTTCTGTCCAATTCACACTTTTGCTCTGCTCTCCTACAAAAACCCTTCTGCTGCACAAACAAAATTCGCTTGACAGATCCTTTGATATTACCTTATGCAGTTATTCTGCACTTTTTCGCACACACCTCACCACTTCGTACATCACACACAAAATGAATTACCGATCTCACTTATATATCTGCTAACAAGAATTTTATTTCTATATGTCGGCTTGCAACAAAATATACTACTCTTCCACAAGTCGGCTCCAATCACCAATTTATACGTGGATTCAGTAGTTGAAAGATATGTAAGTTGCAATCACCAATTTTTACTGAATCTAGACAATACTGGTGGAACATTGATTCACCCCCCCTCTCAGTTGTCTATCCTTGTTTTGCCAACAATTTTTCCAATCTGTTAAGCAACAAATAGGTCATTGTGCAGAAACCAATAGAAGAATTCCAGATCTTTAGGTCTGGAAACCAGTAGAAGAATTGCAAGCACTGATTGTAAAGAAAGAAGGCAGAGGAAAAGGTAAGTATGAAGGAGTGTTACCTATTAAATGTTTTTCTTGCAGTAAAATAGGTCATTTTGCATCAAGATGTCCTGAAAGAGTTCCTAGAACTAAGCCTAACAAGTCTAGATTCCAAAAGAAATGTTACTTTGTTGAAGAAGGAGTGACTGATGATGAGTCGGTAAAGATATTGGAAATGAAGATGAATGGGTTTTCATTGCTACCATTGAAGATAATCATGTGGCTACTGAATTTGCTAAAGATGAAAAGGCTCTTGCAGCCCGAGTTGAAGAAAAAGATGAGTGGGTCATTAACAGTGGATGCTCATATCATATGATTGGTGATAAAACAAATTTGTAAGTCTAGAGAAGTATGATGGTGGTATTATAAGATTTGGAGACAACAATGCTGGTGTGATTCGTGGCAGAGGTTCTATTTGTCTTGGTGGTAAGGATAACACTGATGATGTTCTTTATGTTGAAGGCTTGAAGCACAATCTTTTGAGTATTGGATAGATGGTGGGAAAAGGCTATGATCTACAATTGAAAGATGGAAGATGCAAGATACGTGGAAGTTCTGGCAATACTGAAATTGTCCAAAATTATTGAATCAATGTTCCACCAAAACTCGTTAGAAGAATACTGGTGGAAGATTCAAAAATACTGGCAGTGAAAATAAAATTCCAAAATTCTTCTATATTGAATCTTCAATATACGTGGAAGCGTATACTAGTGGAACACTGATTCACCCCCTCCCCCCTCCCTCTCAGTTGTTTGTCCTTGTTGGAAAAACAAGGACAGACAACTGAGAAGGGGGCCAACAAGGACAGACAACTGAGAGGGGGGGAGTGAATCAGTTGTCACAAAATAATAATTTTTCAAACTTAACTTAATTTTAGATCTGATGAATAAGCAATTAACCAAGAACAATTAACACATCAAAGAGACAGGGAACACCAAGATTTTATTTCGTGGAAACCCTGTTAGGGGAAAAACCACAGTGGAGATTAATCCACAAAGTATACTCTGTTAAAAGTATGAGAAAAAGGGAATGTACTTGCATTCAGGCACATTGCCTAGAGCTCACTGCTCAAAATACAAAAGAGGACTCACTATCCAAAAGAGTTTGGATTAGAACTATTCAAAATATGAACTGAGAAAATAGCATCTCTGAATGCTTGGATTTAGTTCCAATGAAGCACATGAAAGGGATTCTGGACCTTTTGTCCAATTCGCACTTCTGCTCTCCTACAAAAACCCTTCTGCTGCACAAACAATATTCGCTTGAGAGATCCTCTGATATTACCTCATGCAGCTATCCTGCACCTTTTCGTGCACACACCTTCTTGCCACTTCGTACATCACACACAAAATGAGTTACCGATCTCACTTATATATCCACTAACAAGAATTTTATTTCTATATGTTAGCTTGCAACAAAATATAATACTCTTCCACAAGTCAGTTCCAATCACCAATTAGAATTAATGCGTACCCACACAAGTCGACTAGACTATAGTAGGGACCCAAACCAAAATTCCCAACATAAGAAATAGTTAAACACATACTCCTCATACATCTGAAACACGCCATACACAACAAGTCGGCCACAATGAGAAAATAAGCAATAAATCATTCTACCGAATCTCCAAACTCATACATGGATCAATGTAATATCATAAAACTTATCAAACAAGTAGCATACATGATTGACAAGCATCCATGGGATCCACACAACAAAATAATGATCCGGTGAAGTATTCAGATCAACTTACAACCCGGATACTCTGTTCTTTATGCATTCTGTCGGTAGAGTACTATCTTCTACTTTCCTTGCCGGTAGGAACTACTTCTAAACTGCAGAGCACACTACTGACTCCAGTTGCCATCAATGACAATACTAGCAGCCAAAAACAATCTCCTAAAGCCATATGCCAACAAATACTCTCCCACTAGACCTTAAGGAAGAGCCTTAAAGATTTCCTCGAATAAATATTCTTAGGAAAGAAAGATCAAGAAAAGGTGAAGATAAAGGAATTGCTTGTGGAATCAAGTCTCATTTGTACACTTGATGCTCACTTTTATAATTCCAACAAATGATTGTTATTTCATGGAATACAAGGGGTTTGGGTAGCTCCCCCATCAAAAAGTTGTCTAAGATTTGATATGTGAGCATGTCCATATTATTTTTCTTCAAGAAATGAAACTCTATAGAAGATATGGCAACCTTATCTTCTAAACTTTGGAAATGTTGCAAGTGCCAATGCATAAGTTCCTAGGGATATACTGGTCAAGTAGCATGCTTATGGGATCCACATAGGCTTATTGTTTCCCTTTCTTTTGACTTGTAGATAAACATTATATGTATTTTTTTGGCTCTTGTTTTGAAACTAGTAGATTTATCCTCCTTACCAATGTCTATGCAACTATATATTTTCAAGGTAAGAATCTCCTTTGGTCTCATTTTGGATTTGTTCGGTCTTTATTTTCTTCTCCTAGTTAGATCTTGGCTAGACATTTTAATGTCTTTCTTAGCCTAAGTGAAAAGTTAAATCAACTAGATCCTATTAGAATAATTAAAATTATATCTCTTTAATGGTTAATATTGTACATATTAGATAGTTTCTATTTTTTTCTTATGTTCACGATTGTTTCGTAATAGAAACATCGTCTCTTTTAATTGCTATATGTACATTTCATTCTTTGAATAAAATCATGCAATTACTTGGCTCAATTCGTTTCATGGTATCAGAGCAGGAGATGTTAAACGGGAATTTATTTTTTCTTCTGGGCTTCGCCTTCCTAAAGAAAAATTGCGAATGTGGTGAATAGTTATTCACACATTATTCTTTGTTTGCTGAAAGATTTAATCTTCTGGAAATTGCATTTTAATTTATTTATTTTTTTGAAATTCGTGAATTTTTTGGTGCGGATTTTCGTGCATTTGTGGGCATCTATGAAAATCACGATATGGAGTTTTCATCCTCTACCAATGCATTCAGATAATCCCTGTTCATGCAACCTCCTGAGCGCATTTTTCTTCTACTATTTAGGTGTGCGATAAAAACCCCTTTCTTGGCATTTATTTGTTTTTTGCTATCCGTGTTTTTTCACGACTTTGTGGTGGGCGTCGAGTTTGTTATTATGCCCTTTTTGGAGACGCAATTGTACACGGATTTTCTCCTACATGTATTTTTGAAAAAAAAGGTGATTCTGAGCGGTTTGTCATTGATTTTTGGCACACATTTCTTGCAAAAATCGTGGCATTTTTCTAGGCGTTTTTAAGAAACGCGTTTTTCTACAAGTCAAGGACTCGCGACCTCTGCATTTCTGGACGCGATTTATCTTTTTCTAAGCGCATTTTTCCCTTCTCTAGGCATTTTTTGGTGTCGTCCCTCTCTGTCTAGCCTTGCTTTGTGACAAGTTTTGACTCTACTTTGAGCAGATTCTTGCTCTTCCTCTCATCATAGTTTGTTCTGTGTAACCTATTTTGGAATCGACATTTAGAGTAATCTAGTTGTGGGTGTTGACTTTGTTTTCTACCCATTTTGTCTCTTTTGGTTGTTTTGTATTTTTCTTTGCAGTTGGTGTGACATCATATTCGTCTTTTTTTGTTGGCTATTCTTTCCCTCCTCTATTTGAATGTGTTGTTGATTTGTGTCAGCTATTGTTGACTATTCTCCTAGCCACGTGTTCTACTTTAGCATCTCTATTTGCTCAAATTTGTGGTCACTATCGGATTTGTGCGTTCCAAGGCACCTCAAATTTTGAACCTTCTTTTTGACAAATTGTTGTTTTCTGGACCTTTATTCTATCAGAATTTTTCTTGAAGATTTTGTGCATAATGGCCAAAATCCCTGCAAATTTTGTTAAATCTTCTACCTGGTACATAGATTCAGGTGCTTCACGACACTTCACCCATTGGCGTGATTGGTTCACTGACTTCTCTCCTTTTAGTGATTCAGTTATTTTTGGAGGAGAAGAGTATACTATTGTCGGCAAGGGAAATGTTTAGATTCAATTTGTTGGGAGGAATCTCATATTCCTCAATGTATACTACATTTATGGCATGGAACTGAACCTTCTCTCTTCAGTCAAATTATGTGGCACTCTCCTTAGTTGGATGTGGTATTCAGTGCACATAAGTGTTCGATTGTTGATCGGGAGACCCACACCACTGTGGCTATTGGCATTGAGGATCATGGTCTATATAGCCTTGTAGATATAGGTGATTCTCTAGAGTTAGCCATGGCAGCCAAAAATTCTTCCATCAGCGGTCTTTGGCATCAGTGTTATGGGCACTTAAATGTGCACTATCTCTCTCAGCTATCTCGGGAGGGACTTGTAGCTAGTTTACCTGAGATCCAAACTCAACATCATGGAGTTTGTGGAGCTTGTC
>VDFB02075321.1:210706884-210741268 GCA_007258455.2 Sequoia sempervirens | reverse complement strand
ACCTTAATTTAGGATGATTTTTGTGAATAAGATTTTGATAAAATTAAATGATTTCTTATTAATCCTCTAGTGATTATTCCACCTAAACTTGATCAAATGTTACTCTTGTATATCTCTACCATGAAACATACCTCGAGGCCACTTTTTGCACATCGTGATGAGTAGGGTAAGGAGTGATCCATATACTATCTTAGCCAAACTTTGGTCAACCATAAATATTAGTAATAGCCCATTGAAAGGGATTTTCTAGTTGTGATATTTACTTCATATAAATTTGGACATTATACGATTTCACATACCACTAAGGTCATTGCAAATATTGGTCCTATAAAATGCCTTCTCTCTAAAATGACTTTAACAAGTCACCTAAAAATCTATAGACGCTCCTTAGTGATTTTGAAATTGAACATGTTAACCAAAAAGCAATAAAAGGGTAAGTTATTGTTGATTAATTAGCAACAACACCTCTTGAGGAAACACAACCTCTACTCACTAATTTTTTTTATGATTTGATGAACCATAGGTATGGACCCCATATTTTGATGACTCTTGTACCAACCATGGCTTAGGAGTGGAGATCTTGCTAGTGACACCATAGGGGGATATTATCCTTTAATATTTTAAAAAATCAAATTTTCATTGACCAACAATATAGTAGAATACGAGGCCCTCTTGGTATGTTTGATATCAGTTATTCAATAAAAAAATTTAGCATCTTTTATTTTTCATGGATTCATAATTAGTCCTTAAATAAGTCATAGATGACTATCTCACCAAGGATGAGAAGTTGCTCTCCTACAAGAATATAGTGGATAACTTTAAGCAATATTTCACCCAAATCTAGTTTAACCATGTCCCTTGTATAAATAATAAGTCTATTGATGTCATGACTACTATCACTTCTCTACTTGACATATTTCTTTGTACAAAAAAGGGACAATTTTTGGTCGAGCATTTATTGATACCTACATATGAAGTTCTTGATATAGATATGGTTTGTGGTGTGGTTGGTCTCACTTCCCCATGGTGTCACAATATCCATACTTACCGTACTATCTAAACTGTTTCACTTAACTCATCCTATAATAAAAAATGTACATTCATTCAATGTGCTACCCATTTCACCCTTCTTAGTGGCACCCTTTTTTATAGGGTTAAGATGGCATGTTGTTATGATTCCTTAACTTAGATGAAGATAATTCAACACTTGCAAAAATTCACAATGCAAAGCCATGGGTAGCCTAACTTCACACGAAATTGATCCGATGTCGGGATGATGGAGAATGAGACATTCAATTGTTTTAGTCCAACTTTTAGAGGAAGAGTTATCGAACCTATCGTAGGGAAAGAAAAACCATTATGTGTTTTGATCCATGCTTTTGGTTGTTCATAAGTATCTTTATAAAGTTCATGCACAAATAATAATTCTTCGGTTATTACATTCTTTACACATACGAGATTAATTAATATCCCATTAGTACGCTTGTCATTGATTCTTCCAGCAATGTAAAGAGGACCATCAGGTGCATGTTTAAGTATGCCATTTTGTGAGAAATCATTTTCAAGGGACATATTGGTTAGGCCCTTACGAGATTGAACTTCAATGATTCCAATCATACGATCCATAGGATCTTCCTCATTATTATTCAAGTTGTCATTATTCATGTCAACATTAATCACATCATTCTTGTTTTCACTGGCTTTGAAAAAGGAGATGCTATGATTTGGCATAGAATTGGTGAAGATTTGTAAATTTTGTTTAGGAGGGGCAACAGACTTATTACCTTGATCATTAACACCGCCAATTTGAATGTGATTAGAATCAATAAGGTCTTGCTTGATATGTTTAAGACACTTACAGTGTTTTGTATCATGTCCATTTTTATCGTTGATAATGGCAAAAGGCATTTTGTCTATAGTTTGGAGGTAAAGGCTTAGTAGGATCAGGAGCTCTAACAGGAGGTAATGAAATTAAGTTCTTGTTTAAGAGTTACAACATGATGGAATAAAGGGTATCAGGTAGAGGGGTAAATTGTCTATTCCTCTCCCCAAATGTATATGGATTTTTTGTTTGTATAGTAGCCACTTGGGTGTCAAAATACTGAGTTGGTTGAGGAGCATTGAGTTGTATAAAGCCCTTATTTGGTTTCTTGAATGATTGGTAGTTGATTTGAGGCATGGATTTGGATTTTTCAAGATGGTTAGAGGGAGTTTTCACTTCACGACTACTAACCAAATTTTGATAATCATCAAGGGCTATACACAATTTGTGAAGGAGGGAAATTTCATCATCCCAATCTTATCTTGAAGCTTATTTTGCAAATTATCAATGAACATTCATTGAAAATCAGGACCAGGAATCCTAATGTTGATTTGTGAGTAAAGCAATTGATAACGAGCGACAAAGTCAGTGACCTTTTCATCATCCTTTTGCTTACATTTCATTAAATCTGCTAAGGTCATCTTAGGACCCATGTGCACTTGGAAATTATTAAGAAAGGCATCAACAAGTTCATTGAATGAACGTATTGAGTTATTTGGTAAGGAACAAAACCATTCCAAGGCAGTGTCTTTCAAGGATCTAGGGAAGAGTTTAGCCAAGAGTTTATCCTAAAAAATGAAGTCACTACATAAGGCTGTGAATGTGGAAACATGGCTAACAGGAACTCCTTTCCCACCATATTTCTCAAATCTAGGAATCTCTATGCCTTGTGGCATTTGCGTTCTTAATATCTCCAAAGATAATGGGTTTCTTTTGACATATTGTGAAGGTTGGTCATTTTGATTTTGATTCAATGTAGCAATTTGTTGTTGGACGGATGAAACACTTTGTAAGAGTTGGTTAAGGATGAGATAATTGTTTGTTTTGTAAGATGGAGGTGTATATGTATTCGGAGGACAAGTGAATTGTAAGTTTGTGAGGGGAGATGGGTTAGGAGATATGAGATTTGAATGAATAAAGCTAAAGTGATTCCCAATGGAAATACCTAAGGTAGTATTGACATTGCTAGTAGTTTGTATGGTTGTAGTAACAGTTGGATTAGTGTATGTCAGAATAGAGGTCATGGTTGTGTAAGGAGGAATTGGATTTCAACCTTGACTTTGGGTATACCCCAAAGTTTGAGCATAACTAGCCATTGTAGGGACATGCTTATCAATGATGTGGGATAGGATACACATAACTTCTATTCCTTGTTTATTATCAATCATTCTCCTCATGTTATCTATGATAGGAATCATAGTACCAACAATGTATTAAGAACTCACAAAGTTTTATAATTTTGTCAAGTTCTTCATCCATTTTTCTTAGGTTCTCTTGAGGCACATTATCAACCATTGATTCAACATTAGTAATATTATTTGTTGGTAAGGAGGTCATAGAAAATGAAGTGTCAAGGGTATGGTCCATAGTGGGTCGACTAGTGTCAAAACTATGAGTGAAAGAGTTGGAAAACCCAAGATCCACGATGAGTGATGTATCACAGGATGATATGAGTCTCGAACTACGTCTCATGACAATATTGGAAATAGGACACTAGGTTGTGAAGCTCATAGAAGTTTCACCAAACCTAAGGTGCACCCAAAATAGATAATAGGGAAGAAACAATCAAAAATAGGAATTACAATGTAATTATGTAAAAAGAGATGGCAATTTCCAAATTTTAAACAAGATAATTCTCTAATTATACTATGCAAAAACCTAAAAATAATGTCTTGTAATTCCAATTTTGATTTTGAAATGCACTTGAATTAATCAATTAACCTTAATGTGAATAATTACAAAAATCATAAATTTTTGGAAACCAAAACAGGAACTTGAATACAGAAACAGAGAATGCAAACAAAGGGGTTTTAATGCCAAAAATTCATAAACAAGCCTGATTAGGGACTCATTCTCCCATGGGTGAATGGGTCTTGTCTCATGGTTTTGAAAAATTAAATTATAGATTTCTGAGTTGATATTTATGTTTTCAGATTCTGGTTGCAAACAGGTAGTTACAGTTTCAATTTTTTGGCAAATCAGATCTAAATGCAAGTGTGAAATGATGTTAAATGACAAGCAAACAAACCTAATTTGAGATGCAATTTTGATACAATTTCTAATTTAAGTAATTGATCATGTAATGTTATGTAAGAACTATGCAAAATTGATGAAATTTTTGAATTTTTCAAATTTTAAAGAATGCAAAATGCAAACCTAAAACCCTAAATGAGATGAAAACTAATGAAAGTTAACAACACTAAAGAAGATGCAAATCCTAGATCCAGGGTTTGAATGGACTCCAAAATTTCAAAATTTTTTTGTACAAAGTCAGATTCACCAAAATGAAACATAGAAAAATAGGTGAATCAAATATGGAATGGGGAAAATAGGGGTATGATGAACCTATCTTCCTATTTTCATTAGGAAACAAGATCCACACAAAGAATTGAATTACAACCCTTAGGTGAGTCAACTCGATGAGGGAATCTACTGATTTCCTTATGATTAAGGACGGGGGTATCAACCTTAACAAAACTTTTGGGAGAAAAACAAAAAATAGTAAATCAACTCAATCATACCAATTCAAACTTGAAACATCAATTTAAAGCTCAATATAAATAGAAACAACAAACTTTTTGTAGATCTGAGAAGTGTAAAACACTGTACCAGTCACCAAAAGGCAGTTTTAGGAGGCAAATTGGGACTCATTTGCCCATGGGCGAATGGGTCTTTGCTCAAGGATTTCAAACAACTTTTGGGAGCCTTTGGTGTCAGTTTGTAGCTTTTGTTTGATCCGGGTTTCAATTTCGAAAAGTCATAAATAAAATCTATAGGTGAGTTTTCTTGGATTGATGACAAATTTGACAACTTTTTGCAACTTTGACAACTTTTCCAATCTTGATCTTCAAGAGATCTTCAACCAGATCTGCAATACAAACACAAGAGGGAAAAAATGTTTATTTTTGGTGAATGGGGGTTTGCCTTGGTCAAACCCTATATGGGTAATTAAACCTTGAATTGAAATGATGAAATGCGAAAGGAATGATGAATGAACAATGCTATGTTGCAACTCACCAAACCCTTGAATAAACCTGTGGAAGTATAAAATATTGATGTTGATCTTGCATGAAATGGCTTCAATGGATGTGGATCTTAATGCTTGAATCTTGATTTGTATGCGTTGAGAAAATGTGTCTCAACCTTGCAATTATATAAGTTATTGTTGTTACATAAGGTACTGTTCATCCAACGATGACGAGGGGTGTGAGGTGGTCTCCCCCTGCGAGGGATCCAAGGGGATCATCCCCTTGGCTAGGGTCTAGGGGTAGTGCACCCTAGTGGGGGCTTGAGGGCAACACACCCGAAAGGAAAATAATATTTATATTTTATTATTGTAAATTTGGATTGTTCGTCATTATGTCCCATATCCAACGACCGATATTTTATTAGCTTGACTTGCCATAGAAGACAACATTATCTTATGAGGGAATTATATTATAGATGCGTATTGTGATGTATTCTGAGAGTTTGATAGAGGTTGTGTTTCCTCTAGATCTCTGGTTGGTGATACTCTTGTGAGAAGCTTGCTCTGCAAGTATATTGTAATATTTGTGATTTTTGAATAGTATAATGGGCAACTTTTGGAGTGTGGGTTTTTTTTCTCCCGAAAGGGTTTTCCTCACGTAAATCACTGTGTTGTGGTATGTATGATATTTGTGTTTATTTCTATTTAAGTTCCTATAGCCTTAAAAGATATGTAAGAGTTTTACATTATTCTCTCCAGATTAGTGTAGGAAGTTGTCTCGCCACCTTGCTTCCTTTCTTACAAGTGGTATAAGAGGTTGATCACCTTTGGTTTCAGTTGTGGGTTGTTGGGTTTTCTGAACTAATCTAGATTTGAGTGGGAGTTTGTGTAGAAGACACTCTGTGATCTTGTTGTAGGAATTTTTAGATGGAAAGTTCATCGAAGAGAATACAGGTAGATAATTTTTTAATAAATAATTTTGAAATGTGGAAGCTAAAGATGGAGGATTTGTTGATAGATTGTGATTTGTGGGATGCTATTGATGAGAATGTTTCAAGGCCTACAGATCCTACTCAAGCTGATCAATATGATGTTATGGATCGTAAAGCCAAGGGTCTAATCAAATTATGCTTGGAAGACTCTATTTTAATCAATATCCATGAAGAAACCTCTACACTAAAACTATGGAAGAAGCTTGGTGAGATGTATCAAGCCAAATCTTTAGTGAACAAGATTTTCTTGAGGAAGAAATTATATTCCTTGACAATGGAAGAAAGTGGATGAATTATAGACCACTTGGAAGCATTCAATATGCCGGTGGCTCAAATTTTGGCACTCAATTAGAACTCAAAATGGATTATGGAAGAGAAATGTCGATCCTTTGTTCTTTACCAGATTCGTGGGATTCTCTTGTTCTGGCTATTGGGAGTACTTTTGTTATATTGAAGACTGAAGATGTGGTGGGTTCTTTTCTTTCTGAAGAGATGAGGAGGAAGGTATCCATTAGTGCCAAGGAAGCCTTGAATATTTGTGGAAGACTTAAGGAAAAAGGCAAGAATAATGAGAAGCATGGAAAATCCAAGTCCAAGGGGAGATATAAGTCTCTTAGAAAGTCCAAAGTTATTTGTTGGAACTATGGTAAGCCTGGACATGTTCATAAGGACTACAAAGAAGAAAAGAAAAAGAAGAAATTTTATTTTAATTCTAAGTCCAAGAAGGAAGATGGTGACACATTCATTGTAGCTTTGGCAACTCGTGTAGGTAATGATGCATGGCTAATTAAATCAGGTCCATCTTTCCATATGACCTTTAATAGAGATTGGTTTTCTAAATATGAAAAATTTAATGGAGGTAAGGTGTACTTGGGTCATGATTCTCATTTAGACATTGTTGGTTGTGGTAAAGTTAAAATTAGATTTCCTGATGGTAGAATAAAAATGATTAATCGTGTGTTGCATATCCTTGGTTTAGCACAAAATTTATTATCTATGAGAAAACTAATAGATGTAGGTGTGCAGGTAATATTTTCTAATGTAGGATGCAAGATGGTCAAAGGTGCTATGGTGATTGCTGGAGATGTCAGATATGGCACATTGTATAAGCTTGATGCATGCACTGTTGAGTGCAATAACACTTATGTGAAAAAAAAAATTGTGGAAGAAGTGAGGGTTTCACCTTCAACAGATGGTCATGGCTTTTGGGTACCCAAACGTGCTCTTCTTCTAAATCAAAGTTACCTATAGAGAAAACTATGTTATGGCACTAAAGACTTGGCCACATTGGAGAAAAGGGTCTAAAGACCTTGAAAAATAAAAACCTTATTGAAGGGTTATCTGATTGTAATCTTGAATTTGATTTCTATGAGATTGCATTTATGGAAAAAAGAAAACTGTGTTCAATTTTACTTGAGTTCTCATAAATCTTGTGGTGTATTAGATCTTATTCATTCTAATGTGTTTGGTCATGTAGATGTTCCCTCAATTGGTAAATCCACATATTATATTTTATTTATTGATGATTATAGTATAAGGACATGGATATACTTTCTAAAGATTAAATTTGAAGCTTTCAGTCGATTTAAAGAATTTAAAGCAATTGTTGAGTTGCAGACTGGAAAGAAAATAAAATTCTTGAAGACTAATAATTGCGGTGAATTTTGCTCTAATGATTTTGACATATTTTGTAAAGATTGTGGTATTCACAAACAAAAGACAACTCTGTATTCTCCACAAAAAAATGGAGTTGTAGAATGAATGAATAGGACACTAATGGAGAAGGCTAGGAGTATGTTGAGTGGTGTTGGTCTAGAACAAAGGTTTTGGGCTAAAGCTGTTGCCACTGCTTGTTACTTGATTAACATGTCTCCTACATAAGCTCTTGTTGATAAGACACCTATAAAGGCATGGTCGAGTCACAAGCCTTCATTAAGACATCTTAGAGTTTTTGGTTGCATGGCATATGCACATGTGCCAAAGGAGAAGGGAACAAAGTTGGAGAATAAGGTTGTGAAATGTATTTTCATCAGATACAGTTATGGTGTGAAAGAATAATGGTTCGAGATCCTATTACACAGAAGGTAATACATAGTAGAAGTGTTATTTTCAGAGAAACTAAGCCTTCTTCTATTACATTGCAACTAGAACAAAGTAAACATGAGGATGTGATTCATTTTCTTTCTACGCTTGAGAAAGTTGAATCGAGTTCCATGGATAGACAAGAAGTTGAGGAGAGCTTATCTAGCTCTGAATCTTCAGAAGAGGAGGAAAAACCTCCAACTTAGCTTGTTTGTAGGTCTACAAGGCATAGATAACCACCTGAAAGGTATTCACCTGATGATTGGAGATGTATTTTTTCTTTGAATACTAACATGGATGAACCCAGATTGGTAGAAGAGGCATTAGGTATGAATGATGCAAAATCCTAAAAGATGGCTATGGATGAAGAAATGACAGCTTTGAAAAAGAATGATATGTGGGATTTTGTACCATTGCCTAAAGGAAGAAAACCTATTGGTTGAAAATGGGTGTTCAAGAAAAATATTGGTTCAAATGGAAGTATTGAGAAGTATAAAGCAAGGTTGGTTGCAAAAGGTTACTCTCAAGTTGAGGGTGTTGATTATGGTGATATATTTTCTCTTGTTACAAAAATGACATACATTAGATTTTTGCTTTCTATTGTTGTTGTTTATGATTTAGAGGTTGAGCAAATGGATGTGAAAATTGCTTTCCTTCATGGTGAGTTGGAGGAGGATATTTATATGAGATAGCCAAAACACTATGTGGTGAAAGGTAAAAGTAAATTGGTTTGCAAATTGAAGAAATCTTTGTATGGCTTAAAACAAAGTCCTAGGATGTGGTACCAGAAATTTGATACATATGTGTTGAGTTTGGGATTTGAGTGTTCTAAATAAGATCATTGTGTTTATTATAAAACTGATGGTGATCATTTCCTGTTTATTGTATTATATGTTGATGATATGTTATTTATTGGTAGAGGGAAAGGTATGATTTCAAAATTGAAATCTCAATTTGCTGCTAAATTTGAAATGAAATATCTTGGTGTAGCTAAACACATTCTTGGGATGGCAATTAAAAGAGAGTGAATAGAAAGCTATGGCTTGGCCAAAGCAAGTACGTCAATTCAATTTTATAGAGGTTTTATATGCAGAATTGTAGACCATTGTATGTTCCTATTCTGGAAACAAAGTTATTTGATTATCCAACATCCCATCGTAGATGGGAAGACATGAGAAACTTGGTCTTACCGAGTGCGCTTGGAAGTTTACGGCGTTATGGTTTGTACTAGACTAGACACACCCAAGCAAAGGGGAGTTTTTCCATATATGTCTAATCTTGGTAGAGTTCATTGGGATGCAATTAAAAGAGTCTTCAGATATTTGTGTGGTACCTCAGATTATTCCTTGTGTTATCATAGTAATATGACTGAAGATGAGATTTCCCTTGATATTCATGGTTCATAGTGGATTCAGACTGGGCAGGTGATGTTGATGGTAGAAGATCCACCAATGCTTATGTGTTTACTTTATTTGGTGGTGCAATTAGTTGGATGAGTAAGCAACATGTTGTGGTTGCTTTGTCCACTACTGAAGTAGAGTATATGGCATCTACTCATGCTTGTAAAGAAGTCATTTGGCTTAAGAGACTATGTTTAGATATTGGAATAAAAAAAAGTGGAACAACAATTTATTGCGATATTCAGAGTGCGATATGTCTAGCCAAGAACTTGCCATTTCATGCTAGGACCAAGCACATTGATGTACAGTATCATTTTGTTAGAGATATGATCGAAGATGGAAGGGTGAAGTTGGTTAAGTTAGAGAATTTGATGAATTTCGTTGTTTCTTTTAACTAAACTCCGTGGAGCAACAAAAGAAGCTGATAGAAAGCAGAGGACTACGTATCCTTCAGCCCCTAGCAATTAAGAGATGATGTTTATACACGGTCTTGTTGCTCTTGCAAGGTGTTCAACAAGTGGGAGATTTGTTGAGAAAATGTGTCTCAACCTTGGAATTGCATAAGGTATTATTGATATGCAAGCACAAGGGGCACAAGGGGGTACCCCCATGAGGGGTCTAGGGATCATCCCTCATAGAGTCCGTGGTAGCACCCCAGATAGTTCCCCTAAAGGAAAATTTTATTTTATATTTTATTATTATTGTAAATTCTAAATCTTTCTACTCATTATAAGTCTCATATTTGACGACGAGAGATGGAGCACAGGCTAATTTGGTCTTTGTATTAAAACCCTATTTTATGAGGGCATTGTATTATGATTGGTAGGCCAGGGATGCATTATGAGAGTTTGATAATTAGTCAAGCAAGTTCTCCTGATCTCTCATGCTAAGGAAGATACTCTTGTGAGAAGTTTTCCAAAGTATACTACAATCTCTTGTGATTTTTGAATATCATATTACGGCTTTTGAGTGTGGGGTTTTTCTTCCGAAGGGTTTTCCCATGTAAATCCACAAGGTTGTGGTATGCATGATATTTTACATGTTTGAGCTCTATTTAAGTTTCCTATAAAATGCTAAAGATCTACACTTTTATTATTCTCCTCCTCAAGCCTAGTGTAGGAAGTTGTTCTCGCTACCTTAGCTTCCTTACAAAATGCTTGAGTGGAATTTTTGAAACCTACATCACAATGTTAGCTCCAAAAACATGTATGCTTGTAAAAGACTTTGACATGATGCTTGAGATATTGATTTCTACAATAAATCATTGATAAATTTGATCTTGAATGCTCTTGATCATAATAATGTAACCTTGTGAAATTCGGATGAATGCCTCTTTGAAAATATAGATAAAGTTTGGACACCGATGTACATACAGTATTTATAGGCATGTATCCTCACACCTCCCAAAAATAAAATATTAGAAGCCGACATTAAAATTTGAATCTCGTGATTTAAATACCACCAAAAAAATAATTTAAATTTAGGTTCAAAGGCCTAGGGAGGACCCATTCACCCATGGGCGAATGGGTCCCAGGCACTTATTCTTGGAACACAAATTGCTCAAGGTAAAGTGTTATGTGTTGGCATTAATTATTGTCAGGTTTCCCTTTTAGAAAATGTAATTGATTAGGCTTGTAGATGTAAAACAAGGCTTATTAAGGCATAATTAAGTCCAATTTAAATGAGGGGCCCAAACAAAGTGTGAAAATGTAAAGGGGTACATTTTCTACACTACATAAAGATTCTCAAGAAAATCGTCAATGACGTTAGCTGTGATTAACACTTGCAAATCCACCCACCCTTTGGACTTATTGTACCGACATTTGTACACTAATGAGAGCTACTTCCTATTCATTAGTCTTTGGTAATGAGACCATCTTTTCAATCAACATTAAACTTCCCTTCATGTGTGTATTATTACAACTTCTCATTGATGAATAGGACTATCAAACTGCATGCCTACATGAATAAGAACCCTTGGATAAATACCAGCTCATAGCTCTAAATCACCTAAAGGTCTACCAAAATCGTCTTTCACATAGCTACAATAAATGTCTTTGCAATACAAAGTTTGAAATTAATTTCCTAGTTCGTAAAGGAAAATTAGTCAAACCCCAACTAGAATAAAGAAAATAAAGGTAATTTGAGCCCAAATGGCTAGGCCATTACATCATTACAACAAAGTTTAGCTTAGGTGCCTACAAGTTATCTACACTACACAGTCAAGAGTTGGATGTAACAATGGTTTATCTTCATCTTCAATGATTCCATGCTTTAGTTGTCATCTTCTTCCATGAAAACATACAAACATTTCAAAAAAGAAAAAAAATAAAAATTATTATTTTTTAAAAAATATACAAACATATAAAAATCAAAAATAAAAAATACAAAAAATTCTAAAGAAAATCAAACAAAAGAAGGCAAAAAAATAGTAATGAGAAAAAATTATCCTCTAGTGAAAGCCATTTTTATGGTGTCCTGGGCAAGCATCATGATGAATACATGTTCATAGGTGTCATGTCTGATAGTCCATAGCCCTCTTATCTATAAGTAATCTACACACTTAGGGGCATTGAGTTTAGCTATCCATACACTTACCACATCCTTAAACATGAACCCTTACACAACTATGACAAGACCATACCTTGATTAATGCTTTCGACAACTTTTTAAAATGATACCTATCATTGCTATAGTGTTATGATCTAATACCATTTGACACCAATTTACTTTGGGCTTTCACGTACGATGATACATCGCTTGTTTTCCAATTATGAACCATAACATGCCACACTTTTGATATTCAATCATAGAACAACACTTGCATATTGGTGCCATTATACTCCTCTTATTTGGATGAGCCAACTATCATTATCAATATCATAGTAACTTGAGGAGGAGATAAAACTTGTCTATTTTTATTTTCTCATGCTTAGTTTGATTTCCATGACATACTTCCACAAAGAAATCATAGTTGCTTATATTGTGACTATCTCTTGAAGTTATGCTCATTGAGGCATTTGAGTTATGTCTTTTATCTTTGCTTTATTGTTGTTTTGATCTTCATGTCTGAACACTATCTTCTATCTTTTTTTTATCATTGCTTTGATTTCTTTTATCTTTTCAAGTTACTATTTCTAGTTAGTCCTTTATACATATGGCATACCATCATCACGATCCCTTATATCATGCTACATAATGCCTATGCAAAATAAATACTTTTGCTCAAACACATAAGAAGCTCCTTGAGATTCCCAACATCTACCCAAGCTTGAATACTTAGAGAAGATATCATAATCATCCCAATCTCCAATTCAACCATCATACACCACTCATTATCATGTCTTTATTTCCCTCTCACCCCATTCTTATCATGTCCCCTATATCTAATGTCCTAACTTATTTTCATCATTCTTACTAATCTCCTCCTTGCCTAAGTCACTATATTCTCTTACTTCTCTCTCTTCTTCCAACCCTCATAATATCTCTACCCGTCCTACTCAATATTTTGTTCCATCATTCACATCATGTCTATTAACCTCATTTATTCCTCCCATGTTTGCTAGTATCATTTAATATTTTGAGAGCACATTCATATTATTCCAACTTGATCATCCTCTCAAGGGGTCATCATCATCTCATCATCCGATTCAATCCTAAATATCAAAATTTTTGTAAACCCCAAATCTATTCAAGTGTCAAAACATCATTTGAATATAATTATTTACTTGATTTGATCAATCCAATAAATCAACGCTTAATCTTTGATGCTTTGGGCATTATCTCTTATCAATGTTGACACACTATGTGTCCATATCTACTTTGTTTGAAATGATATTGCTTCTTTTAGTTGCAATTCTATTTCAAAGAGGGGGAAAACATAAACAATAAAATCACATATACATTAAATTTTACACTTACCACCTTAATCTATTAAAATAATTTATATATCCTAATTCTATTACTTTATCACAATCAAATTAATTAAATAATAATATTTATTTAATTAATTTACAATAAACCATTTCCTACATTATTTATAAAACAAGTTAATAAAATTATAAATTCCACCTCATGAGCTAACTATTCAATCAAAATAGATAACTCACCGATCAATTCAATCCACCAACCAATAGGATAGTTAAATCATCAATCAAATGAGTTACAAGCTAATTAAGTTAGTTACTCAAAATCATAAATTAAATAATTATCAACTCACCTATCAAATGAGTTGACTACCTAGACATCTCCACCTAATTGGAAAATTGATTGCCACCTCTCCCCATCACATCCACTAATCATGGATCAAACTCATGATCAAAGATTTGATCTCCATAGTTTAATTTCTTGTCAAAATCTCTAAATTGGAGCTTACTCTTCCATTTTTCAAGCATCCTAAAATGAGAAAATAAGTGTTGTCTGATCGAGCAACAAACATATAAGCACTATCAAGAGAATATCTATTTGATGCTCTATTAGATGTTTACATGTATTAGAATAATAAGATTTAAATTTTGTTTTCAATACTTTATTTTATTCATATTTGCATGCTTACACATACCCATGTCCCTTTCCCTTATAATTCGATCCCACTTCAATTGGGATGACCTTAATGCAATAACAAGTGCATAAACAACTCGTTTCTAGTTAAGTGTGGAGACACAATTTGAGCCTTGTTTATTATTACATGCGACCTTTCCCAAGGACTAGTTATGATCCCTAGTTTTATTTCTTTCCTAACCTAGGTTAGATTCATAGTCACAAAATAGTCTTAATCCGTTCTACACTCATGGAAATGATCCCTTTGCTTTTAAAATTGAGGTTCTAGTTCTGGGGTGGACTTGATCTATCCATATGATCCTTGTGTGTTGACTTAGGATATGATTTTTTTTTTCATTTTTGACTCTTGATGTTGTTTATAAAGGTGCACCCCTAGTTCATTTTATATTAACATGCCATATCTAAATTTTGTACATCCTAGATCTATCATTCACCACATTTAAACATCACTAGGAATAATTTATTAGAATATATGTATTGCACAAGCATCTAAGGTATTTTACATGTTTGACAGTGTTGTTGCTGATCTTTTATCCAGTCATTGAGTATATATCTTTACATGGTTTGACACAAGGGAAGCAATTATCCCTACCATGTGCAAGCTAGCAAGCACAAGAGCCAATTTTTATGCGAGAATAGCTCAAAAACATTAGGGTGAAAATTGGAAGAGGTTGGATCTATAGATGAATATTATAGCCATGCATCAAATCAAATCTACACTTGTAGGATTTAACTTGCACTCATGAAAGTGTTCCATTATTTTCTCAAATTTCAAGAACAAAAGAATTAACATCATTAATATTCCCACATTATTGACAAATCAACATTTGACATCTATCACAATTTTTTAACTAAATATTTTTACTATTTATCTATTTCCAAAATATTTATTTATCATTCCTAACATTTCATTTCTATAATAATTTTTGAATATTAATCTATTTATTTAACATAAATTTATGTAAAATAGATGGGTTGTTTATTTTCCTTTTCAATAGTGAATCATAATTGTTTTAAGATAGGTTGCCCTAGGCACGAGGAAAGTCCAATGGTTTGACGAGAGCGAAAAAGAATTAGGATAATAATAAACACCGCAAGCATTTGCCTGTGTTTATTGGGGGACATTCGAAGAGCAGAGAGAAAATGGCAGGGCACGGGCACGAAGGGCATGGAATAACTTACAATGGCTTCACAGTGCACCATCCCAAAAAATGGCATGCGAGAACTGGCAAGTTCATGTGTGCCGTCATGTGGTAAGCTTGCTTATTCTCTCACTTCCTTTCGTCTTCGCCATTCTTTTCTCTTTTGGAAATTGAGAAGGGGATTTGCAGCAATGTGTACATCTTAACAATTTTTCAAATGTTAAATCACCAAATCACGAATATCATTCATCCTCGTGATAGGACACGGAAAATTGATGCTTTTTTTCTTTTTCTAATTCTCTCTCTCCCCCAGTTCTTTGATACTTCCACAGTCCATTGTGTTGAAATGAAGGTTTTGGAAGGAACCGACTTCTTTTTAAGATCCAGTATATGTCTTTTTCAAATGATTTATAACATCCTCTGCTTTCGAAGATCTTTGAAAGGTGGAGTACAACTATAAATCCATGCCATTTTCTGTCTGCATTCGTCATTAAGGTGGATATTTCTCATCTTATAGAATGGGATAGATTATTGGCGTGTTGGAATTACATTAAGATTTTCGTTCGTTTTAAGTGCAATTGTATTTATATCTGCAAATAGGTCATTGCTATTATTTTTAAAGAAATTTGCGAAAGTTCCAATCTTTAAACAGTAAAAAAGAAAGCTGAATTTCGGGAATAGGTGTAGCTGAGCTTTCTAACTTCCCAATGCTGTTCTCTACTGTCGGTAAGAAGAATTTTAGGTTTTCCCTCAATCGAAAGGGAGGGTTGGGGAAAGTTCTGGTGTAGCCAGCACAATAAACCTGGTGTATCAGACATGGATTGTGGGTAAAGGGGGAAGTTTTTTCCACTTTACACAGTATGTATATTGGTTGAATTTTGTAACCCTTGGGGTTGGACATTCCGAAGGCGCTCAAGAATAAATCAGGCCTTGCACACAAACAAATGCCAGGGTCAGAGTTTAATTGAACTTGTTCATAGAAGAAGGCAGAAACCTTTGTATTCACGTTATATCTCTTAGCCAAAGGGAAATGGGATGAGTTTCTTGGTGGGAGTATGCTTCAGGAGCTTTTGAACGGGAATGGGTGATGTCAGAGTTTAGCTTACATTCATATTTTCTTTATTGGCATTCTCGGTATTTACTTCAAATAACGATGAATATGAAACCCTGATGGCTTCTTGGCTAGTTTTTGACATGAAAGAATAAAAAAACAAATAAAGCCCTCTTTATGAGACCATGTTAAACCTGTGCGTGTTACGGTATTACACTTCTGCTAGACTTGATCTTATCAGTTACAATTTTTGAAAGGTACTTAGTAGATATGTAGATTTGTCATTTGTGTACCAACTAGAGAGTTCATAATCCATTTTTCTTGTTGTTTAATCTTTGTTTTGTAGGTTTTGGGTTTTATACAGAGCAAAGGAGGATGGTCCGGTCCTCTTGGTATGCATTGTGGCAGGCAATTTACATCAGCTATAAGCTTTCTTGATTTTCAAAGTTCGGCTTCTATTGATAAAGTTTGAAATTGATTCACTGTAGGGAATGCGACATCCATGGGAGTCTCATGGACATGATCACAGTCATGGGCATGCACATGCACATAAGGAAGAACACCAAGTAATTTTCACTCTTTTATCTTGTAATGTTTAATCTGTAGCTGAAAAGTATTCAAACTAGACAGAACTTGTTGAACTAGACAGAAAAGGCCACATAACCCTAATTGGTAACTGGTAAACTAGTAAGTAACCATGACTAATTATTACCAGGATCCAAATGCATATGTATGAGTGCAGGAACTTTTACACTATTTCTTGTTAGTATAAGGGTATGCATGTGTATATGTCTGTGTGTACTTGAAATAAAATATTACATTAAGATTCAAGAATCAACAACAAACCTAATCTATAGCACTATTGCTGATAAGTCATTCATCCTTATCAATTCCATTACTTTAAATTCTAGATTTGAATAATGTCAGTCAATTTATCCCTCTCAACCTTAATGCACTGTTTCATCTGTTCATTGTGTAACTAGAGTATATAAATAAAGCCATTTAATCAACATTTAACATGCTGACCCAAATACAAGGCACTATCTCTGAATTGGTCCCATTGAAGTGAAGGATCTTTCCTGTACTTTGGATAAATTTGTAGAAAATTTTGAAGTGTGCTCTGCATATAAACATAATTCTTCCCCTCGTTTGATCTCAGTTGGTTCTTTTTCAATGAGTGAATGCAGCTGAGTTCATTTCCCCTTTACAAGTGAAATGATGCAAGTTCAATTTATTTGGAGCTGTTTGTTTTTACTCTAATGTAGTTTAAAACTCTGCTCGAGTTGGCGAAAAGGTCAAACAAATGCAAATGCCCAACCCAAAACTTTGGTTTGGTTGTTTGGCATGATTTATATTTACAAGCAAAATGACACAAGTTTTACAAGAAACAAACTGGTTACTTATGTGATTAACCAGATAGCGAGCTTTCTTATGTGCATGCTGCATACTATCCTCAGCATGTCTGGTCTCAATAAGCATGCATATCATAGAACACTTATGCTGTACTGAAATCACTTTACATTAAAAAAAACTCATACAAAAATAGGTTACCTGGATCTGCAAAGCAGATAATTTAAAGACATGGAAGAATAGAATAATTAGTGGAGTGCATTTTTGACAGAGTCAACTTTCAAGTGTTCACATCTTTGCAAATTTGCAATAAATGGCTTGTAATTGGTGGCAGTATTTCGTCTATGTTAGAACATAATGTTATTAGGGTCATACCCTTATAACATTTGTATATTATTCTAATATATATTTATAAAACTTTATATTATATGCTTTATTGGGCATATCCCGTTTAAAATAATTATAGTCTAATACTATTAGATTATTGATTATTTATAAATGGTACTTTTGAATAGGTGTGACAAATACCCCTTAAGGTGTTTGGCCACCCCTTCTCCTTTAAGATCCTTTAAGGAGGTTCTCTCATTGAAAAGTAATTGAATTTGGAGATTTATAGCGAATTCTATCACTATGCACATGAGGTATTATTGGCCATGTGGAAGTAAAGAGAATTTTTCCCTAGGTTTGGTCTATGTTATTAATAGATCATTTTGTAAGTGTTTTATAATGAAATGATGCTTTATGGGGTTTTTTACTTGGAAAGTTTTTCCCTGTGTATATGTCTTGTAATGTGTTAAATCTATGCGTGTATCTCTCATTTTATTTATTTTCATTTTAGTTATAAATTATAATGATTAGTATCTTGAGATCCTAATTTCTAATAGTCTATCTTCAATCAAGTCTGCAATCTAATCAAATTTTCCAATGTCATATTCAATGTCTACAACCAACAATGGTGTCCCAACTAATTGGTTGCATTATTATAAATCATTGAACTCATAGCTTTGCGAATTGGATTTGTATCAGTTATAACCTGGACAATATTAGATTCCCCTAGATCCTCAATGGCATAGAAGTTATACGACCTGTTGTTATTTTGGCTAACCTTCTTTGGTACCATGGTTTTTCCCCAATTAGGTTTTCTTTTATAGGGGTTTGCCACAGAAGACATAAGTATGCCTAGAAGTGGACAATAATATGCATAAGACCTGTTGTTCTTTTGGCTCACGTTCTTTGGTACCATGGTTTTTCCCCAGTTAGGTTTTCTTTTTGTCAACTATTAGTTTAGAGTTAGACCTTCTTATAGCTGGGTGGGTATACCTATAATGAATTTGTTATTTAATGGAATGAACTATCTACGAGGAGCAAGCCACATATAAAAGATTTCCCCATGCATTGAAAAATCTTGATATAGTAAAGCTCAAAACTCTTTATGCACACATAGACAACTTCGGTACATCAGATATGCTAAAAAGGTGGCTTGTTGACAGTCTATATGAGATTTGTGCTCCAAGGCACTGTAGTATCCCAAATGGAATATTTTGTATTATCCTTTCAAATTTAGTGTTCTTAACAAAATTTAAATGTTAATGGGTGTTCACAAAGCTCCTGAATTGGCTGCTGTAGATTAATAATATTAATTCCCTGAATCTTCTATTTTCAAGTATTAAACAATGAAATTAAGTATTAAACTTGAATTACTATCTCCCTTATGAAAAGTATGACTCTTCACAAGGATGTTGGAAAGATTAACCAAATGCATGTGATCTAAATTAGCCATTCCGTAGAATGCCACAGCCATGCTCAACATAAACCTTCTTCGAAGATAGTGATCAGATTTGTTGATGAACAGCAAATATTATTAACTCAAAATCTTTATCAATATCTATGAGAAAATCAGTCAAGTCAACACAATGGTGCTTTTGTATGAAATCACTGTAATGTCCCCTACTTGGGATATTCCTAGATTTTGCCCTAAAAGCACAATCAGAATCCAAAATAAGAAATTTAATGCATTTAAGGTTGTAAATTTACCAATTGAAATGCCCTTTATAAGATATAAATCCTGGTTTAGGTCTTGGACACAAAATTATTCACTAGAAATTGACATTAGATCATAAACCATGAAAATATACATATTACTAATCATTAGTAAATATCATGATATCCATGGACATTAGTCACATCAAAATCTAATTAAGGCAATAGCCATTCCAATGCGGATTCCCCATAATAATCTCATTAAGAATTCATCTAAATGGTTGCAAACTGTAGTCTCAAGGTTGGTCGCCCTTGTACTGCAAGAGCATGGAAGGTGGGCCGCCCTTCCATCCCTCAGTCCACCTGGGAGGTGTTCCATCCTCCTTGATCAAGCCTAGGAGCACTCATTTGCCTCCCAACCCACGAGTGCTGCATCTCGGGGTGGCATGCTTGATAAGAGCATGAAGACTACCTCCCTTCCACCAAACCCGAGAGCACACATTTGCCTCTTGGCCCATGAGCGCTCCATCTTGGGGTTGGCGTACTTAATGGCGGGTTTGTCGGGCCTTCACCTCTCGTGAGCTCAAAAGGTTGATTGGCCTTCCTGTTTTGCAATCACTTCTCTAAATTCAAAATAGATTATTATAAGAATCTATTATCCATATTTATAAAGTAAAGACTTACAATAATCCTCTTGTTAGTAAATAATATTTATTCCCAATAAGGTTCCAATCCTTATTTTAGTTTTTCTAATCTGCTAGCTTTTCTCAGATTTCTTGAATTCTAATTGATCCAATGATCCAACGATCCAATTGATGCCTCTTACAAATGATTTGACCGCTCTTATAAATCCTTCCTGATTGAGTGAAGAGGTACACCCTTTTGGAAGGTAATGTCTCTTCCAAAAATCATGACTCTTCTTAAATAATTGTTATCCCTTCAAACTTGATCGCAGCTTTTTGGGAGATTATTAATCGCTGCCTATGGAAAGCTTTTTTAACTTGGGTAATCACCTTCTAAAAGGAGTCGGCCCATAAACAAAGCTTTATTTAAATTCTAAATTTCTTAATAATCCGAGTCGGCTCCTGTTGATAAATATTCTGAGTCGGCCCCTTTTGCCAAGGCTATTATTATTATTTATTTTATTTATTTATCTGCTTTTCAATGCCATAATTCAGTATTCCGATCTGTAAATGGCAGGGACATGACAATCACTCCAAGGAATTGTTTGTTTTCATTCCCCAATTCTAGACCTAGAGGGTTTTCATTCTCAAGTTAAATGAACTGAAGTTTTGTGCTCCAACAAGGAGTAGAAATAAGATGAGAGAATGGTTTCAAATGTCTCTTTCTCCTTGCTCGGTCTGTCTTAAATAGATTGTTTTCTCCAAGAGTCATCACTCGTCAAACATCTCTTGATTAATAAACTTAATCATAATTTCATTTTGTAAAATTATTTAATTCCTTTTGGAAGCAGCTGCCTTTAACTATTGCGATTTATTTCATCCTTCGAATTGTGTCTTCTTGGATTCCTTCTATTTCATGAAGTTGTGATTACAATGAAAAGCTATTCTTGGTCTAATACAGGGGTGACTTCCTTGAATGCTGCGATTAATCTTAATCACTTAATTCTTCTTTGTCTTTTTTGCGATTCTCAATCGCTGATTTCACCTTGCACTTTGTCCTATAAGTATTCAAATACTTCTGAATATTTAATCTTCAAATTGAATTTGATGAGGCCCAGTTGTAATCCTAAAATGGAATTACCAAATTGATTTGGAGGGCTTAGTCTTGGATTAATTTTGAAGAGGGGACATTTTAGTCTGCCCTTCCCAAGATTGCTTTTCAAGCAATCACAAATAAGGATGCTCCTGGAGTTACTAGAATCCCAAATCAACCTTGGAAATTTGTAATTCTCAATCCTCAATCCTCTTTATGATGTAGTTGGCTTATGCTGCACTACCATGATGTAATTAGGAACTGGAAACTCTGCACTAGGTGATGCATCTCCACCTGTCTTAGTTATACCCAACTCTATACTACAGTGATGTCCCTGAAGAGTTGTTACTATGCTTGCTTCAAAATATCCTTGTACCACTTGTACTGCCTTAGCCAAAAATGTTCATGGATGCTCCACCATATTGGAGAGCAGCAAGTACATAGGCAATTAATCTCGTTACACTCTGTTTGCCCAACCGGGAGATGAAAACCTGTTGCAATTGATGCCCACTCACAAACGAGTTGTTCAGTACTTGTGGAGAGGATGGATGTTTCTTAGCATGTGCCATTACTTTCTCAACATTCCTTAGTCTCTGATTAGTGAGAACATCCCATTGAGGCCTTTCCCTGAAAATATTTTTGAAGTAGCTCTCTCGTGGGTCACCTTCCTCTGATTGCTGGTTATGCATAGCTCTATGAGGTCTGACCGCGAAACTGAAGGATAGAAAACTCCTCATACCTTGCATCATATGCAAAATTTTAGGAACATAGTTATCTCCTTCTAGCACTGGTATATTCATGGACTCTCTATTCCCTTTATCAGCACAAGCATGATAAGTATATGACTGCCTACAAAAAGAATTATGGTGCTATTCAAAACCAGCCATACGAGCAAGATGAAGTTGTACCAAGTAAGTCCCTGACTTCTCTTGGTGTCTCTATGCATGCCTTTTTGGCCTCATGACATTGGCTGATTGTGATCATATCAGTATGAAGTAAAGCTGCCATCTGATTTTTTATTAGCCCAAACAGCCGTGTAGGTGAATTTCAGGTCAGCTATTTGTTGACTCTTTTGTGCAAGAACCAATATAATGCTTTATGCCAATGCTTGCCTTCCTCCCCACTTATCCAAAATGCATTATAGTTCTACACTATAGATGGTACTAGCATCTTTGGAATAGTAGTGAAGATAAATAACTCCTCCCCATTTCCAATGGTAACAAAAAGATCTTCGCTCTGTGATATATTCCCTTCATAGATAGGTGATAGGAGTATATTCTTTTTATTATAATCCCATAAACTAATTGCCATTTGTTGTATGAACTTATGTGCATCAGTGTGAGTTTTTTGGAATGATGTTACCTTTAGAGCAAATGTTCCATCCATTGAATACCATAATAAGAAGATGGGAAATTTTGTACCATTGCCATTTCCAAAAGCAGCAAGGGAGCTTTAACAAGTTACTCGCTTACAAAAATGCATTCTCATGAACCATCCTTTATCAAGTGGTTGTCTTAGAGGTATGTTATGAAACTATATGCTCTGCTTAACCCAAGTTGTATAAAATTTGCACCCATTTGTATCTCTAGCATTATGTTTGTCTTTCAATTGCCATTGGGAAACTATATTTAGCAAAAGCATATGTATTCTCTTGAGTACATTTAGGCTTTGAAAAAGAACAAGAAAAAATGGTCTGATCAAATTGAATGATATCATACGTTGCCATGATCTTTTGCTCTCTCATTACATATTCACCAAAGATCTTAGGCAACAAATACAAACTATTGGTTGTCATTGTTGACATCCAAGACAACAATAGAGTGTTGCATCCTTTTCCATGATGAATTGTGGGAGTGCCCTGAATACCAGAATCGCACTCCTTTGTGCATAGCCAATTTTGTATTTGAATAAAAGGATCCAGGTGCCTTTTATTGCAAGTTGTATCTTTCACCTTTTCCCCATGTTTAGAGTGTTGATGTAAGTAGCGGCGGGAGATCTCTTTCTCCCTTATATAATTTGAAATAATTAAATATAATTGAATGGGCCCGATTCAAGAGACGTTTTACTTCAAATAATATTTTATATTATTTTAATTAAAGGGACACTTTGCTTTTGGAAGAAGCCGACCATTCAATAGACGCCTTGGTTGATGAAGGGAGCCGACCCAAGGTGAAACGTCATTTCATTATGTATATATAGAAGGTGCTGCTCTTTCATAGATCATCAATTAATATTCTGAAGTCATTCGCATGCCATCAAGGAGTTCGTACTTCTACAACAGTGTATAATATTGCTTAGTGCAGATCGATATCAAGGAGAGATTATTATCATTGTGTATCTTGCATCTAAGAGAGGTGCAACTAATTATTGCATCATATTGGCCTTGAGTTTGGCCTAAGGTGTAAAGCAAATTTCTGCTCTTTCATTCAATATATAAGTGATATATTTGTGGCTGGGTTTTCTCCCTCGAGGAGGGGGGTTTTCCCAGGGTAAACTATTGTGTTCTTTGTTTCATGTGTTGCATTATTAATTGCTTACATTTCTGATCCTAAAACTAACATAGAGTACTTTCCATGAGGACAAAAAGATTGAAAGGACATAGTGTAAAGTAAATTTATGTGATTATCTTATCTTTCATATTTTGAGTTATACTTGGTAAGAATGATTGGAATGCTTACCTTTTTCTTCCTTGATGATATTAAGCAAACTAACTTTTCCTGGTCCTTGGTGGATAAAAGGATCAATCATTCCAACTTGCAAACCCAAGATTGATTGCTTCGTTGTCGCCTTCTGAGGTTTTTATGCAGGATGTAGGAGTACACCTAGTTGTTGCCTAAACTCTTGCTTTTCATTATCCATGCGAGCAAACTTTTCCTTGAATTCCTATAGATGTTGTTTTGCTTGAGCAGCTATCGACTTAGTTTTTTTTTCCCTTCTTTGCGATTGCTCACATAATTTTAGGTTCCTCATTACATCTTTGGCAATTGCCTGAAATGAGGTAAGCTTCCCTTATTTTTTAATTCAAAAGTATTCATAGTTATATGACAATCTTTGTGACTTGAATTTGTAGCATGAAGATTAGTGGAGCCAAATTCCATATCCTCCACAGTTTTATGCTCCTCAATACTGCTACCTTGTATATTAATTTCATCTCGAATTTGTTTGGTGGATTCCTTTAATTTTTACTCATTGATCTGTTGCTTCTTAATTTTTGGTAGCACTGGTTTTAACCCTTCTACTTTTGGTTTATACTCTACAAATTCTTCCTTGACCTCTTTCTCTTGTAAATTTGTCTTTGTTGTATCTGTCACTGGTTTCAATGTTTACTTGATCTCTTCATCTGATTTTTTTGAATCCTTTTTAGGATGAATTTTGCTCTATGGTATTAACAAATCTAGAAATGTATTCCTTTTGACGACCCTTGGCTCATACTTTTCTTCTTTTCGATGAATGAAAGTGGGTCACAGAGGTCTATCAACAGACCCAATAACTGTTTTATTGTTCCGATTTTTGTTGTTGCTGCATAAAATGATTGCCCCACTATTCTGATTTCTGGAAGCATTCATATTATTTTGCATCATGTGGAGCATCTGATCCAACATGTCTATCATTGTATCAATCTTCTTTTCCTTATCAACATCCATTTTAATAATTCCTAATGAGAACAATCCTTAGTTTTTCTCGGCAACTCTCCTTTTATTCTTTTGGTGCTGGCTTCATCTCATGCTATAACTATTTTCCAATCTCTGATCTCTTCTGAGCAACTTCTCTTTGGCAGTGAAAATCTTTCAAATCTTCAGATGATGGTTGTAGCCTTCTTTCTTTCTACTTGGTGGTGGTTTAAAAAATGCTACAAACTTCCCTTAGTTTCACTTATTTTCAAGGTTACCCCAAGCTCTCGGGATGGGGACGGGCAGTGGGATCTAAGGGATCTAGTCCCTAAAAGCCTGTATTTTATGAGGCCAAAATTAGGGACGGCAGGGGACGGCTATATAAAAATATGGGGAAAATTTAAAAAATATAGGGAAATTTTAAATATTCAATAGATAACATGAATAAGGCATGCATAATACACATTATAGAACATTAACATATAACATTTGTGTTCAACATTATGCCAATACTCAATAGAGTCAATAGTCAATGACTCAATACGCATTCAAAATTAACATACAGTTACACAAATCATGAAACAACCTCCAAGTTATAATTTATAAACTTATATCAAAATGCCCAAAGGCTACATTGCTGCCATATAGTTTTAAAGTTTTAGTTTGCTATGAAAATCAAAATACAATATCGTATGTAAATAATGAATACAAATTTACAAAATAAACAAAGAGCACTGCTGCCCCTAATCATCTCTCATAACTGCATCAAAATCAGAGTCATCCTCTGAGTCACTGCCACCATAATGCTCCTCCTCAGCCAATGGGACCCCAACCAAGCCCTCAGCTGTCCCCTCCTCATCTATCCGGTGCCGGCCCTCAGATCAATATCCCAATCGAGCCGAGTCCAATGATACACTGAGTCCACACTCCGGCCAAAGAGCACTATGAACGCCACTCAGCTTCTCCTCATTGCCTAGAGGTAAGTCTATTCCTCCTTTGACAAGTGGATAAAGCTTATATCGCGGGACCTCAATTCCTCTCTGCAGCAGAGGAACTAGCAACCTGTGCAAGAAGGCGAGTGGCAAGTATCTTCAACTGCGGTGTATCTCTCCCATGATAGGTCCACCATCCAATAGGGTTCCCTTGAGCTAATATAGCTCTATCCAACCTCGCCTGTGGTTTTCTCAAGTTTGGGCCATTAAGATTAGCAAAGTCTAGAAATTGTGACCGGAGTATTGAAGCTTGCTCGGCTGGATAAATCTTTTCAATGGCCCGTGTGAACCCATCTAAAACCTCAGCATCATCACATGGAGTCACCCTACCATCCCTTGGTGCATACCATTTTGGATTTAGAGCAAAGGCAGCCATATGAAGCGGGGTGTTCATTGTATTCCACCTCCGCGTCACAATGGGCCTAATGTGTTGCTCATATCAATCCAAAGTGGGGTCCTTTGCCAAAATAACTTGCCTGATCTTCCCAAGCATAGTGTCAAATGTTTCATATATCTCTCCAAGACTAGGAGAGTCTGTATCAGCATATCTAATGACATCTACAATGGGCGAGATAAAGGAGCAAATATATCTGCAAAATGCAAACAAAAGTTCAAAATAATTAGTTGACAAGTTATTTGACATGTTAGAAACTTCAAAAGTTGGAACATTGGACAATAAAATTAAAATATTAAAATCAGAAATTTAATATGAAAATCAGCCATCTAATATGTCTTACCTCACATTGGCCCACCAATCATCATCGAGGATCTTTTGTTTGATGCTCTTTCCTTGAGTAGAACTTGCATTAGGCCATCTAGTCCACTCAGCATTGACCATCATCAATTGTAGAGGCTCATGCACCTCAACCATCCTATCTAATAGGATGAAGTATGTGGCATATCTACATTCATTAATTCAATGATTCATTAAAAAATAAAAATTTAAAACAAAATCAGATTATGAATACAAATTGAAAGTGAAAAAAAATGAAGTAAATGGCATACCTTGTATCAACAGGTCTGAGAAACTCCTTTGAAAATGTCCTAAAAAGAGCAAGTGAGGTGTGGTGGTTGCAAATGAACATCTGAATTTCTCTAGCTTCTGCCACCATTTTCTTCACCCAATCCATCTTCCCTATGTCTTTCAATGCATTGTTTAATGCATGAACACAACATGGGGTCCAAAATATGTGCCTGTAAGTACCCTCGACCATCAACCCAGCCGATTTGCACACACGTGCTAAATCGGTGATCACCTGCACCACATTTGCAGCCCCAACCTCCTCTATGGCATCTCTCAAAATGGAAAATTGGAAGTCAGCATCCTTACATCTCCCTGAACAATCTATGACTCTAAGAAAATAAGAACCAGCAGGGCATGTGACTATGACATTGATGAGTGACCGACATCTACAATCAGTCCACCCATCCATCACTATAGAACACCCCATCCTCATCCATGTTTGCCTCATCTCCTCCATTAACACATTAAATTTGGAGTACTCTTTATCTAGGAGGGTGGTGCGTAGCTTATGATCTCCAAGGGGTACAAATGAAGGACCAACAACGACTAAGTCTTTCACCATTTTTTTGAAATAAGAGGAACGGGCCACATGAAATGGAATGGCATGGGCAAAAAAGAATTTGGCAATGGAGGATTAAAAGGTTTCTTATGCTTGGTTTTGAAACATGGACTCAACTGAGGCTGCCTTATCACTACCAATCACCTTCCTCTTTCCTCTTAAGATAACACTACTACCAACCATGGAAGGACTAGGAGTAGGAGTAGGCATAGATGATTGTGAACTTGGGAAAGAAGGAGACCCAGTTTGAACCCCACAATCACACTCCATTTGAATTGTTTGGCACTCTATAAATAGTGCATCTGTCAATGCAGGACACGTTCTAACTCCATGACCCACCTCACCCAAAAAATGAGACCTAACTCTAGTGTAGCTGCCCCTAAACTCCTTTTCACAAACATGGCACAACCAAACCCTACTCCCCCCTGAATTTTTTTGTCTTTCACCCATGGCTGTCACAAATTGAAGGAATGGTTTTTTTTTGTCTATTGGGTGTTTTGCATAGTCCTTCATAGCTTTGGTATTGGTTGATGAATGATGGTGTTGGGTAGGGGTTATTTGCTCTCTAGTTTTCCTTCTAACTTGCATTTCAACTTCACTATCACTCCCACCCTCACTGTTGCTCATGTTTTTTGTTTTTAGAATGCAAGTTTTGACTGAAAATGAAAAAAATAAAAAAAATCAGACTATTTATACTTCATATTTTGCAAAAAAATGAAAAAATAAGAATAGTGAAAGAAAATGCATACCTTATTGATGGATTTGCACTCCCAACAACACTATTTCAACCTCCTCTCCTCCTTCAAACAGCTGCCCCTTCTCCTTCAATGGCTGCAATTTTTTTTCTTCTCAAACCCTTGGCTCCTTGCACAAACAAAATGAAAATAATGAACTTTTAGAGGCCTTCTTTCATTCATAAGAGAGTGCAACCTAATAGGGCCCACACATGCCACGTAGGCAGGGCGTTTTTTTTTAAGTTTTTGCCTTTTTAATGTTGAAGCACTTTAAAACGCTAGTATTCGTCGGGTCACCCCTCGATAGCCGAGGGATGGCTCACTGCTGTCCCCGGACTGTCAGTCAGCCCCTCTTGGGGATAAGCCGCCTCCGCCCTCTGACGTTTCCCGACGTCCTCCTTCCTGTCAGTCTTCTGAACCGGGACGAGGATTTTGGGGGGATTTCCATCCCCCAGCAACCCTGCTTATTTCTTTAGTTTCCAAACTTTTCTTGTGAATTCATAATGGGCAAAGGTATATACTATGCTTTTGCATAAATTTTGTTCGATGACCCATGATTTCCTTTGTCTCTATTTGGTGATTGCACTTAATCAAATATATTTGAATCTCTTTGTTTTCTCCATTCTTGACATCCTTTTTTTGCAGACAATTGTCTTTTGTTGGTGGTGGAATTACCCACCACAAATGATTGCAGATTGGCTGATCTCCTTTTCCTTGGTCAGCTATTTCTTTCACTATGGTGGCTGGCACTTTTATCAACTAATAACATTTTCCATTAGCGTGACATTACGATTTGCCTTCTTCCTTTTGCCACAACGATTTCTTATCTCTCATGATTTCTCCTTGCCGCAACTTCACCAAAATCTTTGCAACAATTTCCTTTGACTGAGATTAGTATGCTTGGAGGAATTATTGATGGCTTCCTTTCCTCTATAGCTATTAAACAATGAATCAATCACATATGTTTGCCTCTTCCTTTTGTGGTGGCTTTACCAAATTTTTATTGCAACTTCTTTGTATCAAGTTACGATAAATCTTTAGATGGTGGCTTTCAATTCTTAAAATGGCTATTTAAACTTTGGTGGCAAAAGCAACTTTACCAAAAACATTATGATCAGAAAAACTTGCAGCCTTTTATCGGCTGTCTTTAGATGACAGCTTCTCCTTCACAAGTTGGCAAGGTCCGACTTTGATTCCATTGTAGTATCCCAAATGAAATATTTTGTAATATCCTATAAATTGTAATGTTCCCTTTTTAATTCCTTTATTTTTAAGCCTTAGCACACAAAATATAAACTTGCACAATTGACTTTAATTAGAATTCTTGGATTTTAACTTGTTGATATAATAATTACTGTAAAAATTAAATTTATTAAATTTCTTTGGATACTCAGAGACCTGCCCAAACTTATATCAGGTATTATTTTTTGCAGTATTGCCAATTTTCTTCTAGTCTGCAGCAGTTTAATGCCTTTGGTGAATAATTTCTTAATCTGCTTGAGGCAGGGGTTTTCGTCCACAAACTCAGCAAGGAAAATAAAAGGGCTTTCGTCCTTTGATTTTTGCTATGAGGGGTTTCATCCTTAGGTTAAATGAACCGCAGTTCCATGCTCCAAAGGAGTAATACTCAGATAATAAAAGATGTACTCGTCATATTGTTGTAGCCAAACCAAATTTTTTGCTTCATTAAGGCATTTTGCTTAAAAGAGTCTAAACCTTGCTAAAATGATGTCAAAATACAGTTTTTGGGCTAGTCAAGCATGGACTTTGGTTAGTGTCATGTCAGTCGTCAAAAGCAGTTGGTGAGTATCTGGAGCTTAGAACTTGAACCTGAGACTCAGAATGAGACATGTGATGATGGAGAAGCACTTCACGATGAAATTATACTCCTACATGGTCGTTTCAGTGGCCAGAACGGTGATTACGGAGGTGAAATAGATGTTGATTTCAAGCAAAAAGCAGATCTGCATCCCTGTAGCCCAGGGGCGCCCTTCTTTTTGAAGGACCAGATCTTGTTGCTTTTGCTTGTGAATTTATCTGGCCTCTTCTCGCATTAGCCTAGCTTTCTGGATTTAGTATCCGGGCGAAGTCATCCGAAGTTGCGTAACTCCGCAACTAAATATTAGAAGCCGGGTACGAGGTTGCGCGTCGCTAAAGGATTGTCGTACCACAAAATTGCCTTATAGCCTGTACTTTGAATATGACTCCTCGCATCATTGAATCTTGGTACATGACGCCTTCCCCCAGATCTTTTCTATCTAGTCCAGCTTTTGCAATGCACCGCTTAAAGCCGTATTTCTCAATCCCACATTCTCGAAAGTGATCGCGGGCGTAGATTCTACTGTGCACGCAAATCGCGAGAGTGGAGAAATATAGTATTACACACTGTGACTTTAGAAGCCGTGGGCTTCTCCTTAGGCCCATTTAAATGGGGTCTTTAGATTTCAGGTCTTCAATGACTTAAAGCGGCGCTAATTACTCCAAATTTTATCCAACGAGCCCGTACCGCCCTCCTGGATTTGGCAAAACGCCAGACGCGGCGAAGTCCTGCGGGAACGCTTAAAAAATTGAAGTCACCTGGAAAACAGCCATAGAGAGCGTGACATTTCATCTTTGAAAAGGTGCCTCTCTTTGAGGTCTTAGAAGCATTTTCTTGCTTCGTCATTTCCGTAGACGCCTCTCAGAAGTTGTCTAGCCACGCTAATGAGATCGATGGTGTAGCGAACGAGCACTCCAAATTCGTCATAGGGGTGAAATAGGGTATCCGCTGAACGTTACACTTGACAAAATGGTGTTTGCGTCTTCACAGGCTAGCGGCGCCCTTGCTTTTGGGGTTCCTAATGCAGCTTTCAGATACCTTACATATAGTCATTGGTTGCGGAATTCTTCCAATCACGCAATGAGCCTATCATCCAATCCGTGGGGTTCATTGTTCACCGTCAGCGACAGTTTGAAGCGTCAAATGGTAGAACAAAGAAATGACCAAGTCTGGAAATCTTGCATCAATTTAATCAAAGGCGCCTAATTTTTTGAGGTGTCAAATGTTGATTTTAGCAGTTGCAGCTCCTTGCAGACATTTCATCCTTGCTTTGCAGGCTTCGCGATGGATATCTCAGCTCGGTCACAACCTCACTCAGTCATCCAGAAATCAGTGCTGAACATGGTCAACTGTAACTTTGCAGTCAGCTATAAAGTAGGAAGTTAGCGAAAAATCTCATAACTTGTGCAAACGGACGCTTGGAGAGTTAATTTTTGACTTTTCAGAATCAGTATGCTGAGATTCTTCCTAATTTACCAAAACTAGTATTAAAATTCGACTTTTGCATGTTTGCACCAAAAGTGGCGATTTTCTTCATTAATTCATTAATGGCGCCCTTTTTAATATTAAATATTAAATTCGCATGTAAAAAGAAAACTAAATATTTTATTATTATTTTGTAATCCGGACTCCAAGTCAGTATCAGTTCAACTGGAGGGGGTCCAATCAGAATCATTCTTTTGCAGTTAGGGTTTTAAAATCTTGCAGTCATCCTTTATGGTGCGCTTTTACTCTATTTATTCATGGCGTCCACCATTAATTCATTCATCTAGCTTCAGAAATTCGTAATTCTTCAAGGCAGAGGCGAATTTTCTTCCAGAGTTGGGCGATTTCATCAGCAATTAATTTCAGAGACATCAAAATATTCCTTTTGCAGGTGCAAGTCTGAATTTATTAGCAAATTTGAAGATTGAAATGGCGATTTTGACAGAGGAGAGCAATAAAAAACGTCTTTCTTCTTCTCAAAATTCTTCAAAATTCTCTCAGATTTCATTCGCATGTTTGAAGAACAGGCAAATTTTGGCAAAACAAATCTTTTGGGTTCATTCAGAATAGCTTCCTCGAGAAAACCCATGTGCTAGAATTTTTCAAGAAAATTTACTCCAGAGCATCAGTTCTCGAGGCTCTAATTTTCTCAACTGAAATTCCTTGCATGGTTGAGTAGAAGTCAAATTTTCACATTTCTGACGTTCTGGGTTGTCTTAGAATCTTTTTCTAGACAAAACCCATATCTCAGATTTTTCCGTGAAAATTGCCCTTTGATAGGCTATATTTAGCCTCAGCAGGCTATTTTTAGTTTACCAGAAAACTTGTTAGAATATAGCTGTGTTCATAGTCAACAGGCGAGTTTTTCAAAATGCAATACACTCAGCTCGATTTCAAGACCAAATCGGTCCTAACTCACGACTTCATCGGGACAGTTGATATGAATCTACATAAGGTGCTTCTAGAAGCAGTCTCAGATCCACTCAAGATTAGAGATTTGATAGTTCAGAACATTCAGCAGTCCGGGTTACTTGAGGCCGCTTCCACACCTATCTCAGTTCACTGCGTAGAGTTTGTAATCTCTTGTGCTAAACATTACAACTTTGCTACTCGCGAGATAGTGTCAGTAGATGGACAAGTTATATGCAGTCTCAAGCCTCTGGACGTCGAGAGATGTTTTGGTATCGCTTAGTACCCGAGTAGTCTGGTCATTTCTATGGAGCAGTGTGAGCTTGCATTCAACGCTGATATGGACAAGTGCCAGAATAAGATGGCAGAGCGATGGTTGAAGCAAAAGAAGAACAAATTGCCAAACAATGTGGGTCGCGGTGAATACAAGGAATAGAATGCGATTCTAATTACACTTCTGAATCGTGTCTCAGGTCATGCAGATGCCAACATATTTCAGCCTTGGATGTATTACATCATTGGTCGAATCATCTTCGGGCAAGAGCATTATGACTGGGCATCCTTCATCAGCGATATTCTCCATGAGCAAATCACCGGTTTCCTAGTTGCCCACGAGTTTCACATGTGTTCCTACCTCGTGTACTTGATCACTTATTATGGTCAGTTTAGAGGGTTGAACATGGTGGGCATACTCAGTGTTCAAAAAGTCTACCACTTCTATGATCAGCTTGAGTTCACTAAGGTTGAATGTCACTTCAAGCATGTTCACAAGGCTTTCTTGACATACACAGTGAGAAGCTTGGACCGGGAGTTGCACATTCATATCTCGGCGGTTGCTAGAGCAGCAATGGTTGATTGGGCGGATTGGTTCATTCAATTCCCTACATACATCTACATCCGTGTATACGGATTTACAGGAAATCCAACCATGCTTCCACGCTATCCTTCAGATAGGACAGTTTTCATGGAGTTCCCGAGGCAATTACATGATGTTCATCGTCATTTGCGCCGCAAGCATAAACAGGCTACCACCTTTCCCATGTAGTTCAGAATCTATTGGTACAGTATGACAGTTGATGCCAAAGCTGCAGGACAGGAGTTGGAGAATTGCAAACTCAAGTATCTTATTGATACTCGCACCTATGATCCTTGGGGTCGTTATTTAGAGCGTCTTGGCATTTGCTCATACCATAAGCCTACAATGGAGGATTATTGGGCAAACTATGATGATGACTTTGAAGTACGCAGACGCAGCTGTGGCCGTTTCTCTCTCCTGCAGATTTCTATCTTCTTGGTAGAAGATGTGGGAGGCTTATCAGATGATGAGGGAGATGTACTTCCTCAGTTTTCAGAGAGCAGGTTGATACACAACCATTGCTAGCAGTTGATTGGTACGCCAAGGAGTATTCATCAGTAAAGGAGAGGTCAAGTAGAGTTATCCAGAATTGTATACTTTACCTCGACAACCAGAAGACCAGGAGGGTAAATGTGCCTAGAGCAGAGCCGCCAGTGGTGGATCCTTCGCTACCTTCCTCGTCTAAACCCAAGCAGAAGAAGAGGAGTAATCCTCCAAGGAAGAGTCAAGCGCCTAACAATTCAAAAGGGAAGGCGCTTGCCATTGATACACACACCGAGCCTATTAGAGAACCAGTTCAGAGGCCAGTTCAGAGTTTGCCAGAGCCTGAGATATAGCCTCGTGTTCCATCACCTACACCTGAGTAGTCTCCAGTCCCGATTCACATTGAATTGGACTTGATTCTCGCCCAATCTACTGCATAGCTCCTCTACATATTCACTCTCGTCGGAACCTCTCATTGCTAGTACAAATTCTTCTAGTGGCATTAGCCGAGACCAGTCTTGGATTGAGGCTCAACTGGGAAGGAAGAGAAGGCAGCTATCCTATGTCCTTGATCAGTTAGATTTCGATCATGTATACCAGGATGTGCCAGATAAGAGGATCAAGAAACAG